>JFZS01000003.1:0-275843 GCA_000709145.1 Balansia obtecta B249
CCCCCCCCCCCAAAAAAAAAACCTAAAAAAAAAAAAAAAAGTAGGAGAAGATGAAAAGAAAGGAGATAGAGAAGGCAAGCAGGAGGCTCGCTAAGAATGTATCTTTGGCCATCAATACTCCAAATGAAATGCCATACAACGTCTAGAAAGATCATTCATAACAGGCTGGCAGGTCCCCCAAATAATCAAGACGCCACAGATCATTCCCCTTCAACGCTAGTTACATGAACAATTGCGCTTGAGGACATATGTCAAGGCATAGGTCACAAACATTGATTATATTGATTATATATGAATTGACGTTGTCGGTGATCGCATTATATGTTGTCCTGGATCCGACATTAAGCATCGAAGGCTTGACTTTCCGGTCAAAGATCATCATCGACAGCGTTTACCGATCCTGCCGTGTTGTTCTTGCATTTTGACCTAAAGGAGTCGCCCAGAGCATTACTGACACTCTGAGAGCGTCTGTGTGTATCATCGCCTCCACGAGGACTGTTGATCTCTGAGTGTCCTCGGCGTCGGGGAAACCGAGTCTCAGAGGTCGGTAGGGGTGTATATTCCGATGATACAGAGTTGTCCTCATTTTCGTTGTTGAAGAAAAGACTAGCTCGTATGCTGGATCGAATGCGTCTCAGAGATGACCTATGGGGTGATGAGGGGTCACTGTCCCGCAAGAAGGCGTCCTTCATTACTGTAGTAACAGTTGACGATAATGGAGACGGAGATATAAAGGCCTTCGAATGCGATTGACTATTGGTACGAGAAACACCGCTACTGGGACGGGGAGTCGCCGGTGGGTTAGGGGGATATACCAGAGTCACTCCTGGATCGTGCATCGGTGTCGTTGCGTTGGAGTCCCCTGATCTTGGCGTCACAACTGATTCAGCTGTTGAGTCGGTAAGCATCGTCGTTCTAATACCAGAAGGAAGTGATGACGAGCTTGACCACGATTCTCGCCACGGGTTTTGCGTCATTGTTACCGCAGGTTCGAACCCGATTAAATGCTGCGAGTTTTCTGATGCCTTTTGAACCAAGACAGGATCGTCCGCTTTATGTACAGGAGACTCTGACTTTATGGTGTCTGCGAAGCTAACCCGCGATATTCTACTAGATCGTCGAGACTGGGGCTTCGGTGACGTAGACTCCCGAGGTCCTCGCGGAACTGTCGTCTCCTCGTGTCTACTCAAGCTGATGTTCTCGTCTACTCCTTCAACATCAGACAGAAGATCTTCTTCGTCATTTTCTTTCTGCTGCCGGCCGCTAGTGATCAAAAACACTCCAAAAAATGTGAGAAGACATCCACCCACAAAACACGCAGCTTGTTTTGGTCTAGTCTTTTCAAAGTCGCGATATAAAATAGCGCTGCCTAGAATTACGCACAATGTGAAAAGTACGAATTGGATGGGTATGACTTGGGTGGAGTCAAATCGCTGAAGGGCCCTGTTAACATATCGAACTTGCATAATTGCAGTGCCGAGGAGAATGAACATGAGCGCATATGTTACTGGAGTTGTGAAAGCTCTCCAGAGAGTCGATGACAGCATAGACGAGACGCCCTTCGTCGCCAACGCCGTGTATCCACCTATGTCGCTTCCATGTTAGTATTGGGCTTCCCTCAGTGTCAGATACTATTACGCACCGAACAGTCCTACAAGGCCCAGGTCGATTAGGATTGTCCTTCGACCATATCTACTGCTTGCCCACATCAAAACTATAATGAAGAAGGTAGTGACGCCCAGATAGATCTCGAATTCCATGGTCGTGATAGCATTCCAGATGTCATGAGGTTCGAGTTTCGTCTCTTCTTGATTGGCGCTGAGAACAACGGTCACGACCCCTGCTACCGCGATTACAACACCCCAGAAGTCTCTGACGCGAAAAAGTTCGTGAAACATGACTGGGGCGATGATGCAGTTCGATATCAGCGCCACCACACCTAATGGTGATACAATGGACGCTGGAGCAAAACCATATGCTAAGAAGTTGCCCATCTCGCCGAGAGTGATAAGGACCTGGCCCAACCACCAGTATGGCGACCGCAAATAATTTAATGCAGCTCTGTCCGAATGATGATCAATATAATCGTCGACTTTATTTTGAGTCGATCGGAATGACGGGACCGCCGAGTCAGTCATTTGGCCATAGGGCTCGTTTTGCATCGAGTTGTCCGAGACTTCATGCCGACAAGCACTCCCATCTTCATTTGTAGTGCTGCGATTGTGTGCATTTGCGTTGGGGGAAATGGTTCCGTATGTTGCGCCATTGCTATTGACTCGAGCTCGCTTTGACAATGCGCGTATTCTTTGGTTTATCCGTAAGCGTTCTTTGTGAAGTCGACTATGGGCATATCGCTGGACATTGAGGGCTAGAGCAATGAGTACGTTGCCAACGATAGCCGTAACAATACCGATGAGTGACGACCATTCTTGCAAGACCTTGCCAGGGTCAGTTGGAGCTTTACTCTTGGTCGGGATGCCAGCAGCCGACGTCACCGTGCTCGAATAGGTCGTTGTAGACCCCAAAGGTCCCGTCGTGTCAGCGGCCATCAAAAGATATTTACGGAAAAGTTTTAAGACCGCGGAAGTATTCGCGTGAGGAGGGTCTGAGAGTCAAGATGCTCTAACGGTCTGAGGCTGCGTCTGACCTCGGAGATGCGACCGGTCCGAACCATCGAGCAGCAGGGACCAAGAGCTTGACAAGAGCTTGACAAAGAAAGTATTGCTTTTGCTGGGACCCAGCTAACCCGCGACATGTGTAAATATAAAGTCGAGTCGGGAGACCTGACAGGTAGCAACGACTTCTGTCGTTGTGAGAGGTTCGGGCGGTGGGCTTGGCGTTGATGGTTGATTGTTGATGCGGTATAACCGCATCTTGCGCCTCGACATACTGTAACCTACCGATTCATCCCCACTCCATCGGCGATTGTCTCGACAGGCTAATTGCCGTCACGGACTTCTGCAGCCTTCTGAAGAAAGCTTTTGCGCTTTTGCGCAACTCTGGCTAGTGGGAGAGTGGAGACGTCTACGCGAATGTTGCTTCGTTGGTCCAGTGGTGCAGACCAAAGGGCCACAGGCCCTGAGCCTGAGCCGCCGCGCAGGTGTCCTCATTCAGCAGATTGGAGCAACTCCAAAATACGTATCAGCTCAAAATGAGTTGCCTTGTTTTTCGATCTTGACAGTTTAGTGTCTTTGAACATTGGACTTCCACGGCGCCCTGCCTGTATATGGAGCACGGACGTACATGGATACATGACGTAATAAGCCAGCTACACAGTACCTGCTTCCACAACGCACGGTATATGTGCCTCATACGTTATACATTTCGCACTGCATTCACAGCCCATGCCTTTCCCTATTAAACTACCAAGCACTCTCGCGCGTCGTCGTCATTCCAACTAAATCCAAAGTAACGTCCCTTCAGCACCGTCTGGGATACCCGGTGGCCAAGGGCTTTTGCAACACCCAGTTCTCGGAGATATAGCCGTCCTTTTTCTTGGTTATACTCCCGCAAATGGAAGTGCAGTTCTCCAAAGAGCAAAGAAACATGGCCCTCGATTCCATCATCTCATCTCCCTCTTACTCACCGCTGGCACTCCGTCACCTTCCACAACCAGTTCCCAATGATCTGGCCTCAGATCTGGACGCTCAAATCTTCACGTTTCAGGATGCTTTTGAAGACCTTATCGTAGCATCCAAAGGACAGGAATTGCCAGATATAAATACCCGATATCAACAACGACAACTGCTCAGGAATATGTTTCCCTCAGGTGAACCAAGCTGGTTCTGGCTGCGTCGGCTTGAATCCCAGGGCCTCATTAGACGTCCCGGCCCATTTACTTCCGTGACAATGCAACAACCAGACTGGTCCATTTTCCATACAGAGCTGGCCCGAATGGCTGAAACAGTTTGGAGTCAGGCCAACGATGAATATAGAGGAAAGGATGAAAGCTCCAGTGGTTTATTTGCAGACATTAGCAAGGCCTTCAGCGCTATAGAACGAGCCTTTTTCGGAGAACGCAGAATCGAGGACAGCTCTGGCTTAATTGGCGAAACTGAGCAACGTGACGAACCTAATAACTTTGATGAATTCTTCTCTGGTATCTCATCGGACTACAAAGAACGATCATCGACGTGGGATACGTTTCTTAAAATTGTGACTAGAGACGACAACACAGACAGGGGCCGTGACAATCACTCGCTCCAGATTGACAAAAACAACAAAGACGTCGTGACTACCGAGGATGAGCACATTGACCGCTTCGGTTACTTACACAAGACTGTTACCCGCAAGATTCTGAACGCGGATGGACAGGAAGTTGGGTCAGAAACTCATGTCACAATTCGACCAGCGGGCAAGCATGTAGAAAATGGTGACAGAGCAGAAAGCGACCGCAGTGATGGGCTTAGTAGCTCAAATGATGCAAGGGGGTCAAACTGGTTTTGGAAATGATTGGGATGTTGGAAACTGACGGAGGCGATATCTTTCTGACTTGCAAGGTAGATCAACTCCACTCAGCATTAAAGCAATTTGTCGTTACTCATACAAAATGGTTCATCAATGAAATCCAAGAAAATTAGAATGCAGCAGCAATCCCCTTGTTGTAAAGTCTCGTAATTTCTGCAGAATATTTTCGTATACTTTCAATTGCGCAGCCATGCTATGCTTTTAGTGCTTACTCCTTGCATTTGCCTTCTTCTTCCTCATTAGTCTCTTCCTCGCGATAAGCCTCTGCTTCATGGTTTCGGCTTTATCCTGCTTGACCGTGTTGGCACTCTCTACATCTCTCCCTTGACCACCCTTATTGGCTGTGGATGGTCTAGCGCTTCCTTTTCCTTGCTTTCGGCGCACGGTTCGTCCAGTATTCCGTTCTTGGGATATTTGAGCCGACTTCTGCTCAGCAGCACGGCGTCTCTGAACGACATTTGCGTTTTCTATAGCAAACTCCACCACCAATCGCTGCCTCCTCCCGTTTTCTTCTTGCAGTTGATGGCCGTTCAAATAGCGTAAGCCCATTAGTGCCCAATGATGGGATGTATACTCGATGAAACCATATCCTCGGCTTCTACCAGCACCAGTCTTTTCATCAACCTTGGAGCCTTGGTTGCTTTCGAACACTACTTTGGCCTGGCGTACGATTCCTTTTCCTTTGAGCTTTCGCTGACGTTCCTTCTCCTTGGCGTCTTTTCCATCTCGGGCGTTCTCCTCTTTTGAAAGCGGTTGACGACGACCCTCCTTAACGTCAGTTGCAAAACCAACTATTGCTTTTCTCGCTAATTCCTTAAGTTCTTTGGAACCGATGTTGCGAGGTATATTTCTCAATGCCAGACGTGTCAGGGACACATGCAGACTAGGGTTGCTTTGAACTAATTTCTTCCGCTGGGCAGCACTGGCTTGTCGCATTTGAATCTCGGAAGGACTCAATAAGTCGTACAATGGAGATCCGCGGTTGATGGCGCCTTCGGAAAGCAGGTAAAGCCTGCGTTTATCCCTCTCTCGCCGCATTGCAAGCGAATTATCAGCAAGGATGGCTGCCTGCGCCTTGTTGACAGCTTGCATAACGTGTAGGAGACGCCCACCTAATGTGTATCTTCCCGTTGGATCGGCATTTTCGTCCAACAGGAGAGATGGTTTGGAGCCAGCGTTCGCAGCTGCAGGACGGGGCGCCTCTTTGATACAAGTTTTTGCATCTGCTTCACGGACAAAGCAGACAAATCCAGTGCCTGCTGCCTTTTCCGTGACCTTGTCAAATACAACTCGAGCATACCTTACAGGGCCAAAATGGGTAAAAAATCCTATTAGTTGTTCATCGGTCGTTGTGAAAGGAAGGTTGCGAATGAAGACGGTGGAGGTGTAGTCTTCATTCTTCTTAAGAGATGAATGTTCGTCCATATCCATTTCATCATCTTCCTCCTCTTCCTCCTCTTCCTCCTCTTCCTCCTGCATGTTCTGCATATGATTTTTCATGAAATTTTCCAAGTCCTGGTTGAGTTCTGCATCATGATCCGCCAAAACTTCTCCATCTTTCTCGGCAGCTGTCTTGTCATCTTCGTCAGGTGGCTCTTCAGCCTGGCCAAGTTCAGATATTTGATCTTGTTTTTCATGATCATGTTCCTTCTCTTGCTGCTTCTCCCAAGTCGTCTTATCCACAGCCCAATCCACGGCTAATGTACGACCATCAATCTCCTTTCCATTCACACCTTCAACAGCTTTCTCAGCATTTTTTCTTCCGCGAATCGTCACAAAACCGAAACCTCTAAGTTTCCCATTCTGTTGAGGTAAATCGGCATACTTTACTTTTCCATAGCTCCTAAAAAGCTGAGAGAGCTGTTCTGGCGTCTTTATGGTCCAAGGTAAATTACGGATGATGAGCTTTGGTGGTTTCTGAGCTTCCTCCCGAGCTCGTTTCGAGGCCACGGCTTCTTTAACGACTTGAGCCGAACTTCGTTTTCGCGGTTCAGCTATGTCAATGCGGATACGTTTCCCGTCCCACTCCGCCTTATCAAGAGTGTTCTTTGCAGCAACAGCATCATCAGCATCTGCTAACGTGACGAAGCCATAACCTCTAGATTCCTTGGTCTTTTGATCCACAACCACAACGGCATGCTTCACAGGGAAGTGCTGAGAGAAAAAGTCGGCAAGTGATTCATTGGTGATATTAGTCGGAAGTGAGCGGACAAATAGTGACCTGCGCTCCTCTAATCGTGCCTTCTTTGCAGATTTAGATACTTCAATCCCGGTATCTTCGATGGTCAATGTTGTCGGTTCGCCAACTTCGGACCGTTGTCTTTTACGCTCATTGACGAGAGAGCTCGGGCCCATTGTAAGTAGGTCTGCAAATGCCCTCCGGCATTTAGCAGAAATATAGTTCAAAGATATTCAAGCACCTCGAACAAATCCGGTGACTACTTCTGCCAACAAAAAAAAAAAAAAAAAAAAAAGGTGTATCAGAACGGACAATGTGTTATCTTATCACACGTGATACCTGACAGCTCTTTCACTGAGGCACCTGCGCCACTAACAACAATCCAGTCTAACCATATCTGGAACATTGTTGATATTTAACGCGGTTGCACGAGACTACGCGCCCTAACTACCAGGGTAGGTAGACAAGTACTTGGAAATCATTCAAAATAGAAGCGGCCACCAGTCTCAGCAACTGCATATTAACGTATAACAACACATTAGAGGCTTGCTCGGACTCAACCCGTTTTCATATCGAGGATGCCTTCACAAGTCGCCGGTCGAACGACTAGAAAGTCAACGGCAGCAAGAAAACAATCAACTGCAACACTAAACTCTCGTGGGTCAGTTGCATCGCGCACATCTTCGGTCTCGGTTGAATATGTCGATACGCCAGATAACGCATTACGGACGAAACTCTGCGCAATATTTCGCGATGCCCAGCGCACAACTGCAACACATCGAAAACTCGCCGTAAATTTACGCAAAATTCATGAAAGCTGCTGTTACGAACCTGCTGAGCATACAGGCGCCGCTCGGAATGAGTTTGACGAGGCAACCTTTAATCGAGAATTCGTGCGATGTGTCTTGAGAATCATGCCGGTCAGAAAGTCCGAAAATGCAGGCGAAAAATGCATTCGGTTTGTCGGCTTCTATCTGCGTCATGCGCATGATAAGGATAACGAGATTCTCGGAGAAGTCGAGGCAGACACAAGTCTTATGCCTGAAACATCAAGCACCAGACTTACCTCAGAGATTCTAGAGGAAGTGGTCCTATTGATGACAGCCAAAGACAAATTCGTCAGATATCGATCCACGCAGCTCATTTCTCAGATTATAAACTCGCTAGACGCCCTCGACGACGATCTCTTTCAAAAGCTCCGCCATGGGCTGCTCAAGAGAATCCGTGACAAAGAGGCTATGGTGCGATGCCAGGCAGTTCTTGGTCTTGGCCGTCTGGCAGGCAACCAGGCTGAAGGTTGCACGAACTCGGAGGATAGCGATGGCGAGCAAGGCACTGATCTGCTAGGAAGACTTTTGGAGGTCATGCAAAATGATCCTAGCGCCGAGGTGCGGCGCTCCCTTCTCGTAAATCTTCCAATTCTTCCCAATACATTGCCCTTCCTGCTAGAGAGAGCCCGGGACCAGGATCCTGCCACCCGCAGAGCAGTCTACGCACGTTTGTTGCCTGCATTAGGTGACTTCAGGCATCTGTCTCTCTCTATGAGGGAGAAGCTTCTCCGATGGGGACTCCGCGATAGGGACGAGAACGTCCGAAAAGCCGCAGGAAGACTTTTCAGAGAACGGTGGATAGCAGATTGTGCCGGTATATCTCAGCAAGACGATGAGGTCTCGACAGAAGCACCACCCGTCAGCTTTGAAGCTTTGCTCGAGCTGCTGGAGCGAATTGATGTTATCAACTCAGGCGTCAAGAACGGTGTAGCTCTTGAAGCAATGCATGGTTTCTGGGAGGGTAGACCCGATTACAGGGATGCGGTCACTTTGGACGATCATTTCTGGGAGACGCTCTCTGCAGAATCCGTCTTTCTGGCGCGAAGCTTTAACGATTTTTGCCGAAGCGCGGGTGACGGGCGATACGAATCGCTAGTGGAAGAAAAACTACCCGAAGTGACGAAGCTTGCATTCTATCTAGACCGTTATATGCACGCTCTCGTTGAAGCTCTTAAGAGGATCAAGCAACAAAGTGCTGAGGAGGAGGAGGAAGATGAAGAGCAGACCGTCGAGCAAGAATTCATTGTCGAGCAACTGCTTCATATTGCCGTTACGCTGGATTATTCCGACGAAGTCGGCCGAAGAAAGATGTTCACTTTGTTACGACGGTCCTTATCCATCCCAGACCTCCCGGATGAAATAACAAAGCTCACCGTGGAAGCGCTGCAGTATATCTGTGCTCCAGATGCAGCTGGTGAACGCGAATTTTGCAGCATTGTGCTCGAGTCTGTAGCAGATGTCCATGACACGATTGTCGATGACCCCCCACAGTACGATGTTGATGACAGCTTTCATTCTGCTAAGTCAGAATTGAGTCGTGAGGATACTCCATCTAACGAGACTACGCCTGGCCAGAGCATGGAACTCAGCGAGGAGGACGCTCAAGAGAAGGCAGTCAGAGAAATTGTAGTCAACATGAAATGCTTGCACATTGTTCAGTGCATGTTGACGCATGTTGCGGGAAATCTGAAAGACAACCCGGATTTGGTGTCAATGTTAAACAATCTCGTGGTTCCCGCGGTGCGAAGCCACGAAGCACCAGTACGAGAGAGAGGTCTTGTATGCCTTGGTTTGTGCGCTTTGTTAGATCGGTCACTGGCTGAAGAAAATTTGGGACTATTCATCCATTTCTTCAACAAAGGTCATACCGCGTTACAAATCACGGCATTGCATATTTTGACGGATATACTCAACGTTCATGGCTACCAACTCATGTCATCTGCTCCTGGGTTGATGAAAGTGTACATCAAAGCCGTTAAAGGAGGGTCAAAGGCCCCTGAGGTTCAAGCTGCCGCGGTTTTGGCTGCTTCGAAGCTGCTTCTGGGTAAAGTTGTGAATGAAGAAGAAGCTTGCGAGGAACTGCTGAAGGCTCTTGTAATCGCTTACTTCGATCCAACTTCTTCGACAAACCAACCCGTCAGACAGGCATTGAATTACTTCCTCCCTGTGTTCTGCTACTCTCGCGCAGCCAATCAAGATCTCATGAGAGCCATCTCTTTACAAACTTTACATTCTTTGCTCAATGTGCGAGAAGGACTGGACGATGATGAAATTGACGTAGAAGAAGACATGGTCAGTATGACGGCGATTGGTGCTTGTCTTGTTGATTGGACGGATCCACGCAAATGCTATGTACCTGGTGCTACCTTGGACTCTGAGAAGAAGAACGTCAATGGCGATGTTCACCTTAAATTCGGACAGGACATCATTGAGAGATTGCGAAGCAATATCAGCAGTAAGTTTATTCATTCATGTATTTCTGATACCTGCGAAAATATCAACTGACGAGGAATCCAGAGGAGGAAAAGAAATTAGTAGCCGGCTTACTCGGCAAGCTTCATGTCTCACCTGCCTCATCAGAAGCCAAGATTCGCGACTTGTATGCTGCTGTCAGTCAGGCCGTTGAAGATGGTCTTGTTAGCGACACGACCAGCCGCAACTCGCTGTATAAGATCCATGTCAGCTTGGGCAAGATTGTTAACAACCTGGACGACCAGCAGCAACTCAACAGACGTATTAGCCGCAGTGTATCTGTCTATATGGAAAGACAGCCAACTGAAGACAGAACAATCGTGGAAGAGCCCAAGATTAAGGAGGACTTCGATGATAGTGATGAAGGTACTATTGTACCTAAGCAAGAGGAGAGATCTGTAGCGACAGACTATTCGCAACATGATGACACAAGTATGGGTAATCTGTAAAGTTCAGCACGGATGCAACCCCTGCAGCGGTTTAGCACAGTTTTAAGAGATGATGAACGAGATGATGAGTCTGGTCATTAGAGGGGAGGGCTAGCGTTAGGCGGGGAGGAGTAAGGCATGATTCGTGTTTCAAGGGTAAATTTGATCTATCTACTTCTATCTTGGCCGATATAGAGGGGCTCCCTAATATTTCGTGGCGGAATCCGCCTGGACAACAGTTGATGTACTATATTGTAGTCACTACTATTGCCTCGAATATTTAGTCGCACCGAGCGCAAAGAGAAGGCTTCCTAAGCCGATGTTGATGAGTAAATGCTGTGCAAGGCTCCATGCCACGCAATACAAGTATTTCGGTGAGAACACGGTCCATATAAAGAGATGCGTTCTTAGAGCTGTGCATGCAGCCATCACAAATGCCATGTTGGTCGTCGTGAAGACTGTCAAAAGCAACAGATGAAGCTGCAAGATATCGTGCTGGCCCTGCTTGAGTCGTTTCAGAAGCAACAGATTCGTGGCAAATACCCAGAAAATAGGTATCGCCCAGTTGCTTATAAATGTAAGCACGGCCACGAGGACGACGTTGAAGCCGCTGATGCCGTTGTAGGCACTAGACAGATCAACAGACGAAATGGCGTTAGAGCCGCCGGCAGCAAAGAAAGACGCGTACTGTAGGAGAATCGACGTTGTTGTGATTTCGGCGGCTGTGAGTGTGGAAGAATCCAGGCATCGGAAGAGGATCGTTGAAAAGAAAAGGAGTGGAATATTCGTGGCGCGGGACTGTGTCATGGCCAGGATCGTATAGGTGTGGTGAAGGAGTTGCGCTAAATTTAGTTGAGTTATTACCATGACAGATCTGATTATTCGGACGCAATAGGTGGGATAGCTGAGTTTATGCTAACCTGATGACATAGCTCTTGATCCGCCCTTACGAGCTTGATAAATGGCAAAGCAAGCCACCACTATGAGAATTGTAAATACCACACGGGCCCGTGAAAGTAGAGATTGACCGTGGAACGTGTCATTCAATCTCTTCGCGAAGCCAGTGACTAGCTCTGGGGCATCTTCAGCTGTAAAAGCTAATTTGAAGGCAAAGGCAGACGAGGCGAGGATGGACGTAACAGACGTGACTGCTATATAGGGCAAACCGTGCATGCTTGACATGAGTTGAAGAGAAGCCGTGACATATGAAATGATTATTAAGCTCCAGAGCAGTAGTGGATTTGGAATCATGAATGATTTGACGATGTCTGGCTCCCCAGCAAACTTCTGACCGGTTTGGTTCCAGCTTCTGATGAGGCGGATGATACCAAGAGCAATGAGGTATCTCACACTGCTAGAAACTGTCTTATTCCTAGAGACTTCTTGTGAGTCGGAAGAGAATGCGATAATGAGCACGGAATGTGGTAATTACTTTTGCATGGCACCAATGCCGAGATAAGTTACCCACAGAGTGGATGACCAGTACCAGAAATGTTGTTCTTCCTCGACAAAGCTACTTGCAAACATCATTGCCCCGTAAGATACGGTCATAATGAGAAATGGCCACGCGAGGAGTGTGTTGCGTTTGGAGTCGGGCAACATGGCCAAGAGGCTACATATGGTCGCGGCGAAAGCCAGACCCTGGCCGAGGGCCAACTTTGAGAGGTCGTAATTGGATGCCATGCTGCTCATTAATTCTTGAGCTTTCCGAAGCCATGATAAGATTCTGTGAAGCCAACTTGAGTCTAATTTGGGTTCTCCGGTCATGTCATCGGTTTGTTTATTCAGGCGACGCCACTCACATGCCAAGTCGCTGACTATCTCTCTAGTTGACGGACATGGGTCATTGTTGCTGTTCAGATCAAACAATTCAACACCGAAACTAGCGGTAATGATGTCGAGGATTTGTTTGGCGTTTCGAAGGAGAATCTGCATCTGGTCCTGTGGAGAAGACCAGAAAGCTAGGAACTCGGGGATAAAGGCGCCTAGGTTGTTTTTGGGAACAGGAAGCCCCAGCAACCCTGCCACGGTTGGCGCAATGTCTGATTGCTCTACCAGGGTGTAATAGTCAAATTCATCTTTTGGTCTTACGGGCGCTTCGAGCCTTGGCAACTTGCCTTTGAACTTTGGCGACATAAAGACCAGGGCGGGAGATGTTTCGCCTGGTGATGAGGCACCGTGATTTCCAGCATCATTCATGCCATGGTCTCCACATAGAACAAACAATGTTGATTTCAGATGGTCTTTGGATTTGAGGGATTCATATATCAATCGGACAATCCCATCCATCTCTCGTTGCTTTGGAAGCATATTTGTACTAGAGGATGTTTAGCAACTATTATCCCCTATCCACTCGGGGCGCATTGATCAAAGACGATTACAGAATGTAATCTTACCTTTGAGGTCCTGATTTATGACCAATATGATCCAAGCCCAAGTAATGCAGTACCATAAGCCCCCAGTCCTGTTTTTCCAGTTCTGGGGCGACGTTACGGGTTACGTTGTTGTCAACGGTAGTAAAATCCTAGGTGTTTACTTCTTATCAGTGACTAGGCATAACAATCGGATGCTTCGAAGCCTGGAGAAGACTGACAGAGACGAAGAAGCTTGTAGTGCCATCATGGCGGTCAAAGGTGTCAGGGAAAAGCTTCAGCCAAGTGTCATCACCAAACAGTAGAAGCTTTCCTTTTTCAGCTGCTTTGATTTGGGCAAGCCAGGTATCTTGGGCTGCAAGAGTCGATGAAGTGTCGGCTTCATCGAAATTGAGAATGAGGTCGACGAAGGACGGAATCGAGCCCGTAGTCATTGCCTTTAATCTTGGCATAGTCACTGTCGGTGACCGAGCATTTGCCGTGAAAGGCATGGCCACGCCATCACGAATGAGGCTATAAAGTACGTGACAATAAGCAATTGGTCCAACAGCTCTCTATAGCACATGTGCACTGTACGACTGACCTTTGCGTATATGCAAATCCTGAATTTTCTGCGAAAACAAAGTCACTAGATATAATGCTTTAGTATTGTCGCTCGGTGTCTCTGTCATGTCGAGGGCAATGGAGTTTGACCTTCTTAGAGCGTCCACGACCATAAACACCAGCTTGTCGAATGGTGCATCGGGAGGCTTCCCGTAACCCAACGTCTCGTAGCGTGCAAGGCCGGGAAGGAAAGGCTTGTATGGGAAGAAACCAATACCGAAGGAGAAGATGGAAAATGGTATCAAGAGGTTGGCGATGATTAGCAAAGAGATACTAAGCCATCGGCTGGTTTCCCCTAACATGGCTGCGTCTATACTACTAGACAAGGCGGAAGGGCAACGTGAAATGCCTTGAAAAACGATTTGTCAATGGGATACTATAGGCAGTTAACTAGCCTTGAAAGTATCTGAATGCCACGGAGAGAGGTCAATTCGTGCTTTATCATCCTTCTTATTCGAGTCTTGGTTGTCGAGTATTTGATTGTACATGTCCCATTCGACCTTCTCTGACATGGTTGTTGCGCAGGGTTTGGATGGCAGCGAACCTGCGCCACAGGCCCCACCGGGGTAGTCAGGCTTCTGTCGCACGGTAGCCTTTAGCTAAGACGAGGCCTCAGGCACGAATCTACATGTACTTACCTCCTAGTAGGCACCTGACACCCCCAAAAAAATACATGAATGCCTCGATATGATGTATTTTTTTTATACAGCTGAAAGTTGTCAGGACATCTATCGCAGTGAAGCTCATAGATAACTTGGTACCTTTAACTTAGCCCGAGGCCTGACCCAGTCAATGGGTTCGAAGAGAACTTTGCTTGTGGCGTCGCTACGCCCAAACTTTGCGATAACTTCCATCTCTGCGAGGTGCAGCTTAATAGGGATTAATAGGTACGAAAAAGAAGACAGAATGGAAGGGGGATACAGCTGGGTGACGGTTTAACACGACAGGTCCTACTCACGTACACATGGCCAGACGTTTCATGTAAATTGTTATGTCTTCGTGTTATCGAGCGATATTTGGACGTATGAATTTTTCCTTCAAAGCAGAAAAACAGAATGCAGATTTTTTGCCCCAAACGCCATTATTTCCTTTGATATGCCGTATAAGCCAACGCGCCCATAGATCGTCATGCCCGTTCCAACTGCATCCAGTAAGAAAACTGTTACTTTGAGGACTTCTTCTTTTTAGACCCGACCCTGTCGCTGTATTTCTTGAAGACGATGCCTGATTTCTTTTGCTTCCTCTTATCGAAGCGCTTCTTTCCAGCGCGGGACTTTGATGGCTTCGAGTCCAGATCCATTCCTAAAGAAATTAAGCATCACAATTAGTATCAAGTGTTGTGTGTCTCAGGTGAATGACACCTATCGCTCGTTAGCTATTTTACTCACCAATGTCGTCACCACCATGTCCCTCATCATCGCCCTCCACATTGTCTTCCACTTCGTTCACTGTAGACGATAATTAGTATGTGTTTCAAGGCATGAGACCAATGGACATCACTCACTGTTCATGTTGATATCCGAGGACTCAGGCTTGGGCTGTTTAGCCAGCTCCAAAAGCTTGGCGGATAGTCGTTCATTACGAGCAGCCTCGGCAGGACTAAATACCTTGGCATATAAGCGCCGGTTGTTGGCTTTTTTCGTACTTGATCGTGCACTCTTGGCCATTTGGCAGAATGGTACAGGTCTGCCGCTTTAGAACTTGGCTGGACGTGGGTATCGTGATGGTATGTACGAATGACTAAATCGGCGAAAAAAAAAAAAAAGGTTTGATAAGATAAAAGTAGGCAAGCAGTCCCCGACGTAATGGGCGGTAATGAGCGGGGCATTTCTCTGGGGGATTGCCAGAAGCCAGATCAAAAACATGGTGTGGCGCAGCTTGTACATTCTTAGCACACTGCTTCGGACTGCTCAGGCTACTGCCTGAACCTTCGAACCGGTCCGTTGCCGCCTGCTGTATCTATCAATCTCACAAATCACTTTACCCACCTCTCGATTGCTCAGCATGCGACGACTGCCATGATTCTTCCTTATCCAGAGCCTGAGGAAAACCAGCTCTGTCTCTCTGGCCGTCTACTTCGCGTCCAACACAACAAAGCACAACTTTGGTGATTATCACGACATTGTGCCGCTAACAAGGCGAGACGAAATTATCGCATCGATCGTTATCGCCACTTCCGAACCTTTGCGCCAAAACAATAACCGAATCCAGTGGCCGACGGATGAGCTCTTCAAATTACGAATATAAGTGTCAGAGACGCTAAATGCGCTGTTGTTGCCTTTCATGAATATTCTGACGCTTACTGTGCTGTTTCTCTCAGAACTTAGCGCCATCAAATTCTAGGAGATTACACTGCATGCCCTCACATGGCGACTCCAGCTACTCCAATTACCCGGCAGGAAGTGTCCGCTCTCATGCGACAGGTCCAAGGCAATCAGCTCTTTAACCGTCAGCTTTCATCAGTTTGCCAGGTAAATGGTCTTAAAAGCACCGGGGTTAAGGCTGAGCTTCAGCGTCGCATCGTCCACTGTGAGTCTCACCTGGAGGAGAAGAAGAGAAAGAACTAAAAAAAAAATTTGTACTACGTCGGACCTGTAGCAGGTTACTTGCTCCTCTTTCACAACTCACCATCACTGTCGGAGACTCTGCTTCGTCAATACCTTCTCTAACTCTCCCAGTGATCCAGGAGACTGCCAACGCAAACGATGTGTTACGCTTTCAGCAGGTTAGCCAAAGCATCGCAAATGCTATCTTGCAGAGATCGAGTCCATCATCGAAGAACAGTGGCGCCAAGCCGACAATATCTCAGATGTCTGCTGCACAGCTTGCGCCGCCCACGAGTCCTTTCAACTCAGCATCGAACCCATTTCAGCGAGATTTCCAAAGAAAAGCTGCTCCGACGAACGGACGGACAGTGAGCCACCCCTTTGGCTCGGTCAACTACATTCATTTCCACCCAAGTCCATTCTATCAGATAGAAACTCCAATCGGCACTACGCGAACCTGTGAAGGTCAGTAATTGGCTAACCCATTCAATCCAGCTAAGACTATCCTAACGAATCTCCGTTGTAAAGCAATGGCTCAACACAGAAACTCTGTCAATATACCTATTAGACTGAGTGATCATCCAGCGTTACAGCAATGTGTCCAAGACAAATCGTACAGAGTAATGATATTTTGCGCGGGAGATTTAGCTGGTGTACAGAATGTGTCTTTTCCTCACCAGTCTGAATTGAGGGTCAACAACGATGAAATAAAAGCGAACTTGCGTGGGTTGAAGAACAAACCCGGGTCTACTAGACCGGTGGATATCACCAATACCTTGCGCTTGAAACCAACATACGTCAATAATGTTGAATTCACTTACGCTCTTACAAATAAGGTAGGCCAGCCAGCAAAGGGACCGCGAAAGCTCTCAACTTAGTATGTCTGCATACTGATCTGATAAGGACAAGCAGAAATTCTATCTTGTTGCAAATCTTTGCAAAGTAACAACAGTCCCGGAGCTTGTTAGCATCATATCGACTGGGCGAAGGATACCGAAGGATTCGGTTGTAGCAGAACGTAAGTCCTGCGCATCCCCAATGCTGACTCAAGGATCCTAACGTATTTTGAAAGTAAACAAGAAGGCACAAGATCCAGATGTTGTGGCAACTTCACAGGTCCTATCCCTCAAATGCCCCCTTTCTTATATGCGACTGGAAGTCCCTTGCCGAAGTTTAAGCTGTACCCATATTCAGTGCTTCGACGCGACATCCTACCTCCAACTTCAGGAACAGGGCCCACAATGGCTATGTCCAATCTGCAACAAATCAGCTCCTTTCGAACAACTGGCTGTGGATGAGTAAGTATTGCCGAAGGCTCCGTGTTAGATACGTGTTGACTGTTTTGTCTAGATATGTTCGAGATATCCTTTCCAACACGCCCAAAGACCTCGAAGCAGTGACTATAGAGCCTAATGGTAATTGGTTGACGAAAACGAAACAAGATGACGATCAGCATCAGCCAGATAGTGCTGCCTTTGACGATGACAATGATCTGGAAATATCAGAGATTAACGTCATTCCACGTCGCCTGGAAACGCCGAATACTCAAACCCCAGTAAGCGGAACTCCAGCATCAGCTGGGCGAGATAACTCAGCCAGCGTGCCTAGCGGAGTAGGCAGTCATAGCGCTAAACGTCCTGCGGCGGTCGTTATTGATCTGACTTTGTCCTCTGATGATGATGAGCCAGTCCAAAGGCCACGCAAAAGACAGGAGATTGCACCAAACAGTTTCAGAGATTCACGTGGCATGGGCTTCCTGAGTGAATCTCCCAACGGATATCAGCTAAGCTGAGATCGCATCTAGGCGGAACAGGTTGAAGCAGCTAGTCAGGAGAAGGTCATCTGTTGAAAGAACCGGGTCTCTCAGTACGATGAGTCTGAGGAAGCAGATTAATCTATTAAAGAAGCCACGAAACTGCATTTTCTTTGCATTTTGCATACATATGAAGGCGTTCATGGCGAAGGCACAGGAAACAACTCCCCCTTCTCAAAAATTTCGACATGGGAATTTGCCATACTACCACGATTGCTTCATGGCTACAAGTTGTGCGGAACTCCAGGTCAGCTTTGATAAAAGCTAGTCTCCTCAACAGCTTGTTGATCCGTGACCTTCCAAGTCCATTTATGGCTCAACCAGTAGGCTGAGGCAGTTCGTGTTATGTAGGGATGGTTTGCGTCTTAAAGGACGCTGCCCTTGCACTGTAGTCAACACAAAGTTAGCTTAGAACAAATAAGCTACTTCGTGACGAAAAATATGCGTAACAGGTACCATTTTATTGCACCATGTTATTCCTTGGTTCTAGGTGTTGTTAACAGCCCTGAAGTGCCCCGCGCCCCAAACACTCATCAAACTTGCCCCGCGGTTAGCAAGAAGGGTCCTTAATCTTATCTGCACGTGCAGACGACGGTACAGTTTCTTGACGTCCGTCCTGCTGCTGTATGTACCATTGTCATAGAACCATTATAAGCTGCACCGGCAAGTCGTTTGTCTTGCCTCGTCTCCCACGGACACGACACGCACTGAAATCCGTGATTGCCTATCGAGCGATGCAACTCATTTCACGACCAACCACGCCCATTGCCGCCCTCGTAAAGGAAACATTAGCGTCAGAAAGCCAAACACCAAGATGTCATTCGAGCCCCTCATGCCACCTTACAACGCCTCGGACCCTTCCGCTACCTTCCTATCATCATCGTGCCTCGACTTTCTATTAATCGAGCTGGTGCCTCTCGCGCACCGTATCACGACCAAGCTGGACTCGCCTCATAGTGTGTCTGAAACCAGGGCTTCGGCGGCCTCGGGCAGAACTGCTGCGACTCATCACGCCGTTGGCTCTGATGTCACACATCCTGCTTCCAGCTCCGAAGCACGTAAACTGGATGAAGAAGAAGAGCTCGATGCGGTACACTTCAGGTTAGAATCACTTGGATATCGTGTTGGACAAGGTCTGGTGGAGAGGTAGGTTGTGCCCTCGTCATGATGGCGTGCCATCCACCCGTTGCAACTCATTGACAGAAAAGCTTGAGCAGGTTCTCGATTGCCCGGCCTCGATTTAATGATACCTTGGACGTCATTAAGTTTTTATGCAAAGACCTCTGGTCATTAGTATTTGGCAAGAACATTGATAATCTGAAAACCAATCATCGCGTATGCTACATACTCCTTTTTTTTTTCGCTCGACTGTATATTGACATATCCTCATCCAGGGAGTCTACGTTCTTACGGACAATGCTTTCCGGCCATTCTCGCGAATGAGTACTGATGCAGGAGGTCAAGCGCTAGTACGGGCACAACCGGTAGGCCGTCAGATTTTGGGGCATTTGATGCATACACTAATCACAGCTAGTTTCTCTGGTTTCCTTGCGGCATCGTTCGAGGTGCCTTGGCAGCCCTGGGTATTAATGCCACGGTTCAAGCGGAAATAAACGAGCTTCCTGGTGCTGTATTTCAGATTAAAACATTCAATGCAAAATCGTGACTAATGCTTTACTCGATGCTACGTCCATAACGTACCACGGCTAGGCGACGCAACAGCTTTTTGGTCCGCTATGTTCAATTATTCGTTTCCAATTCCACCCATTCAAAACAGCCTGCAGTCAGTCCCGCACATTCCCTAGCCATTTTGCATGTCTCACTACTCTGTCATGACTTGCCGGTAATACGGGTTTGGGGTCTCTTCATGGGTAATATGGCGCTATAGCACTTCACAGCCTATTAAAAGAATCCAGTATCAGCAAGAATTACCTCTTCGTATATTACGCTAGCTTCTTGGCTATCATGTCACAGGACAATCATCTTCCACTCGACAGCAGCTCCTTTGGGGTTGGGGATCGTTCACTTTTGAGGAGGGTTGTGGGCGAAGTCAATGCCCTTGGTAATGTTTCCCTTGAGGCCCTCAACAGCCTTGCTCAACAGCTCCTTCTCTTTGTCGGTTAACCCTTCCAAGGGGTTAATGGCTTTCTCAGCGCCATTGGGCTAGAGCGGGGTCAGTTAGAATGCGGCGGGAAAGAATTGCATGGAATTGAATAAGAATAACATACTCCGAGTTCAATGGGGACGGAGAAGAAGTCACAGCCAGTCTCCTTGGCAATCGCCTCACCGCCTGGAACGCCAGGAAGGTAGACGTAGCTGGGCTCAACAAGACCTTTCTCGCCCTTGACAGCTCTGAGGAGCTTTTCGGCGAATCTTTTTTCAAATTTGCTTATTAGCATGGTGTGAAATGAGCTGACTTGTGTCATGCTGCTACAGGAACACATACCGGTAACCGGCGTAAGCCATAGACAGGGTTGCGGAGCCACCTCCATCCTTGGCCTTGACAACTTCGTCACCGCCAAACTGGATGCGATTGACCAAAGCATCGTACTTGTCAGCAGGAATGCTAACCGCAGGCTTGGCCTTGCTGATGAGGGGCACGATAGTCTCTCCAGAATGGCCACCCACAACAGGGATGGTAAGCTTCTGAGGCTCCTTCTCGCCGACAATCTCAGCAATGAAGGTCTCGGCGCGGACGATATCAAGCGTGGTAACGCCAAAGAGGTGCTGAGCATTGAAGACATTCTTAGCCTTGAGGACCTCAGCTGAGATGGGAACAGTGGAGTTCACTGGGTTTGAGATGACCAGGATGAAAGCGTTGGGAGCCACTTCAGCAGCGGTCTCGATCAAGCCCTTAACAATTCCGGCATTGATGTTGAAGAGATCATCACGAGTCATGCCGGGCTTGCCTGTCGGTTTGTTACACTTAGTACTTAAGATGAAAAGACAGCTCAGAATTGCCTGAGTTTTTGGAGAATAGCCATTCAGCTCTGACACAGTGAATTTTTTTTTATGACACTTACGTGGAATTCCAGCAGGAATAACGATGATGTCTGCGTCCTTGAAAGCAGTCTTGGCACCATCATTTGCAGGCAGATGGCCGCTGGTTTTCTAAACAGTACAGTGCTGAATCAGTTTGAATGCATCTCCGCCACCGTACGCTCGGCGGTATGTGAGCGTGTCTGTAAGCTGTTCAGCACGTACTGCGACGGAAGAGATGTGAGACAGATCGGCAGCAACACCAGGGGTGTTGACGACATCGTAGAGCGCGAGCTCGTCAACTAGAGGGCTCGTTTTCAAGAGCAGGGAGAGAGGCTTTCGGCGCCGCAAGGTCAATACAAGTTTGCTAGAAAGTGAATCAAGATACAGGCTGGAGCAAAAGAAAGCTTACCTGGCCAATGCCGCCAGAGGCGCCAGCAACGACTGTTCATCGTCAGCAGTCAGAAGACATGGAAGCTCGCGGGGTTGAGGAGCAGCTGCACATACCAGCTTTAACCATGTTGACTGATGGTTGGGATTTGATGAGGGACTTGCTGCTATTGAGCTTCAGAAGTGCGAAGAAAGAAATTTCAATGGTTGGTCAAGACAGAACCGACTACCTCATTGACTCTAGGAGAAAGTGGTTGTAGAGATGAAGAGAAAGTGGAAGAAGGGAAATGCCGCTGGCGAGTTTTCACAAGGAAATGGTTACAGCAAGCGCCCAGAGGAGGGGCAATTGACGCCAACGGAGGAACGGAGGAGGGGTTGTTGCCCAGCACAAGCGAAGGATGACGTGCCGGAATCAAGCTGCTGGAAGTACCGACGTCACCTCATTCGTAATCATATGCCTCATATAAGATTTATTTGTTGCACTGCGGCTGAACTGCGACTGAGCTGATGCAGAAATATTCAGTCGACTTTTATCTATAAAAGTCATCATTAAACGCGTTTGTCGCACATAGAACGGTCAGGCTCGAGGATAACTGGTCCACCCGCTTGATTGCCCGCTACCCGTCAAATTCCGATCACAAGTTGCAGCTTGTGAAAGAGCAAAAACATGATTCCGAGGTAATTGAAGACTGCTTGTCGGGGTGGGTAATCCAGCATCCGACTGCCCGCGAGCGCACAGCGTCACTTCCGATCCGATCGACAGAACGATCCAGAAATGTCGCCAGCTTTCGTTCTGGTGATTCAGATAGATGAAATGATCACGAGAACAGAAACTTTGAAATATGGTCGATACGAAAGAGTTAAAAAGGCAACAGATATTCTTCAACAGACACATGTGCTGGCGGCGTAGCTCGCCACGTCGTCTTTAGGGCCAGGAACGAACTTCGCACAGCCTCGAAAATAAGCTTGGCCTCGACTGTTTTTACAATGAAGAGTAGCCCTTGGGGAGCGAGCCCAACAGCACCGCTTCCAAGAGACGCTGATCTCGGAAGGAGACATTTCAGGGACTCGCTTTGGGCTACAGTCAGAAATGGTGTCACAAGGCACGCTAAAACACTATGGCCTGAGGTATATTGGCAGTCCGATTGTTTGGTTTTCATTTTTCTTCTTCCCTTAAAACCACTGACGGGCATGGAATCTATAATGGACTAGTGTTGTGCATCCTGTGGCTCAGAAGTAAAGCTTCAGCTATTGCAACAGAATGATTACCTCGTCTAAGACTTTTAGCCTTACGAGCATGTACACCGCTTTTCCATCACGAGCATCTTGGACTCCCCAGTGCTTATCTTCTACCTCATCTTTACACCCAACTGTTTCTTCGTCTAAGAAGCCTCGGTCTTCTTGGCCTTCTTTCCTCGAAGCTTGGGCTCGGGATCGGCCTTTACAGGTCGCTGGGATCGACGGATGGCAGAAACACGCTCAACAGCGGCAGATCGCAGGTCAGGGCGGTAACCAGATTTGGCAGTTAAGTTGGCAACAGCCTTGTATGTCCTAACATTATGCCGAATTAGCACGCTTGGTTTCTCGCAGACTATTGTCCAAGCTACTCGGCCGCAATAGAATGCTACACCAGGGATTGAAATTCTCACTTTCGGTTGGTCTTGTTGCCACCATGGATGGTCTTGATAAAAGCCTTAGCGGGCTTGGTGGCATCGGTGGTCTTTTTGCTGATGACAACAACACCACCCTTCTGGTTAGGGACGATACCAACAGCCTGAATGCGACCAATTAGTAATGTGTATTTATTTTATTTCTTCGTAGGAATCGCGTGTCTTGCGGTTCGCTTGCGAGTAGATTATACCTTGGCGTTAACAAACCCGGCATGCTGTATCCCGAATTGTTAGCACTCAAGCTTCTCGAAACAATTTGACCTTTTTTCCTGTTCTCCATGGCTTCTCCATACCTTCCGAGTGTTCTTGTTGGTCAAGTTCAGGGGGTCGTGGGAGAACTGAACGCCACCATTGCGGTTGCTCTTGGAGAGGAAGCAGTTGTTGTTTCCTGGAAACGTCCCGAGCATTAATAAATATCGTCCCACAGCTGCTTCGATCAATGTCAATATGTATACGCGGCACAACTTACGGACAATCTCCCAGATGAGGTCCGAGGACATGTTAGAGAGAGCGGGGGTGGCCATTTTGACGTTTTCGTCTGCTTTGCGACGACGTAACGGGTAATATTTCACGATTTCCAAGTAGGTATCTGCTTCATTAGAGATTGTCGAGGTAATCCCAAAGTGTGGGCTCGCTTAACTGCCGCATTACGGTTTAGTGCGCTGGTGCAGTTCTCAAGTTGTGCCTATTGGCGTTAATTGAATGCGGCCGTCCATGGTACAAAGCTGTGGCGCATGAGTGCATATGCCCCACCTGCTAATCTTCTGTTGTTGCGTCATCCACTGAGATTGACAAGTGCTAGCGGTACTTTGTTATACTGGTAAAATATATAGCGTCTTAGGTACCTATATAAACAATAATCATCTCCGTGGCCTTTGTCCTCTATTCTCCGCAAGGGCCTGCCTATCGCACATGATTGCGCGTACTGTCACAGTCGCAAAATTATTTTTTTGCCTCCTCACTATGCGGCCGCGTTAGGCGCCAGTTATGAGAAGGGTTTAGATTTCTGCGTATCGAACCGCTCGATTCGCAACAGCCAAGCACCTCGACAGGTCGTTTCATAGCATCCCGAAAATTCCGGCACGTCGCTATCTAGTTCAAAGAGTATTGTCGCTAGTAGACCAACAACCTGCGCTCTCATCCCAGAAACCGAACACAGCCGTCGGAAAACTCGGTCGAGCATGGCATACATTCTTTTTGGCGTCTCCGTCCTGTTCACGGTGATTGCGACAGCGCTCTTCTTCACGCGATCTCGTTGGAGCCACCTCGTTCCCGAACTTTATCTGCCAGGTGTAGATTATATCTACTCTCGATTGCCCAACAGCTTTGCTGGCGATATCGAAGCTGGCCTTTCCAGTAGCACGTTCGACTTGGCGGGTAACTTGGAGGGTGATAACCGTGCCGGACTCGACGACGTCAGCAAAACGGAGATACTCAAGATCATGAAAAAGAAGCGGATGACTTTCGATCAAGCTAGGAAGACTTATATGGATAACCGACTCAAGGCGAACGGTATTGGACCCGACGGACGACCGAGAGATCCAAAGTTCATCAGCTTCTCTTGATGGCTCTACCAAGAATGTGGTTCCTGTCCTTGATATATTCGCTCTTTTCTTACTGTTCTCATCGTTATGTCCGAGCTGCCTACATCGCTTGGTAAAGTCTCAACCTTTTTGGCTGCGGGGTTCTTGGCAGTCTTTTTGGAGAAAGCAAAGCAGGTGCTTTCCTCTATTCCGTACAATCCGTACTACACTTGAGTCTTCAAGTTCACTCTCATTTGTCTGCTTCTTCAACTGGCTCTTCCCACGATTTTCCTTGTTGGTATAAGGCGCTGTTTCTTTTCTCGTTGTTTCCCCTTGCAGCACTGCGAACAAGATGGCCTATGTATGATACCTTACGCATTAGTGCCTCTGAGGCTTCAAAATCTTTAAATAAAATTGAAGTTATTACAAAATGTCCACCTCGGCTGCTATTGTGGGCGTTCTGCAGTTACAAAATACGACACACTGTTCAAGACGTCTTAAAATTCATGTACGTCATAGATGCCCAAGACGATGTAATATAGGAGAGGAATGTTGCATATGTACAAAGCACTGAAAACCGTTCTTTTAGGTCTTCTGTGTTGAGACAAGCTCGCAGTTGTAATTATACATCGCCGACAGGCCTAACCTTGGTTGCGACAAGCTGCTACTGCAAGTAGAGCTGTCAATGTTTTGCGGTTGCAATTGAATCCAGCCGAGAAAGAGTGTCTACTTGACTGAATGACTTTCTATTTGATCTTCCTGGCCCCTACGTCCCCCGGTTGTACGCTGGCTATCGTCTAATGTTTCCTTCCATCGGCAGGAAAGGAGGAAATTGAAGGGTATTGTACCACATTCCAGGTCCTCCATCAGTGGCATCACACGAATTGGCGTAGCCTCGGACTTTTGCGCGAAAACTAATCCTTGGATGCTTTCTCTCTCTTTTTTTAAAAAAAAAAAAAAAATAGAGAGAGAGAGAGAGAGAGCCCCTGCAAGGGTTGTCTTGCGCTGATCGACGCAAATCATATACGCGAAATCACTACTAACCTACCTAGGTACCTACCTACCTATCTACCTAGGCAGGTAGATGCCTGGTACGTAAATCCGCAAGCAGTTAAGCTACAGGCATTTACTGGGTCCCTTGCGACTTGTCTCGCAGCTTAAATCTGGTGCAGGCACTGTGAGTGACTTGAAGTGACTGGTTCTAATCCTGGTAGTCGAATAGAGATTTGTAAAGTAACTCGGTTGGCGTGTCTACAGTCACACCTCACCATTCGGGGTGGATCAAATGTTGCGTTGTCCTGTGACACTTATTCTTACGCTAGGACTCAGGAAATACGTCATTACTTATCAGTTCTGCTGGACCGCTCAAGGGATAGCAAGACAAGCCATGTCTTGTGGAAAAAGAGAATCGAGTAAGTGAGGTACTGCTTCCTTGTCCGATTCGTAATAGTGCGAGGGTAGATATCTTCGTAGTCAAGCCCGTTCGTCTTCTGTTTAAGACCAAAAGACCGGCTCAGATCCATTGCAGGACCAATCATCCAAGTTGACCGTTAGCTCATGATTTTTTTTTCCCTTTGTCTCACAACACGCCTGCAGCAGAAGTGGATGAAGTCGAGATAAGTTACGTGGTGCAGTCTATGCTCTCCAACGTCTTTTTTGACGCGGGTCTGCGGTGAAGGTTGATAACAGTTACTTCTTATTAAACGCCGAGAGTCCAGGACGTGTGTTATAAGCTTGGTTCTCGAAAGAGGATCGGAGATGGAGAAAGGGAAAGGGAAAGAGAATCATAAGCCGATGACGAACGGCGGTTTGATATGATGATCAGTCTATGACGCCGGTGCAGAGTTTGTCATACCTCGAGCCGTTGTGTGCGCGAAGACAGCAGCTTGGTCACAAATTGGCTTGTTGGGCTTGTTGGCCGACAAGTAACAGCAGATGGAAGGTAGTGCAGCCACCTTGGGTACAAGTCAGATTCCTATCCGAAGTCATCTGTACACAGACAGGCCTTTTGCAAGACTCACCGGTAGAGAGAGGGTCGTGCGATAGGCTATCGCCTTCATCATTACTTTACGTCTGTACAGCAAGGAGCATTTGCGAAAAACCCAAATAGGCATGGCATGGTATGGGGCATGCGTATGGGGAAAAGTGGTCGGCAAGTGGGTTTTAAGCAAGAGCGGCATTTTCAGTACTTACGCCCAAGGTCAAAACCTGCTACAGCTGTAATTTGCAACCTGTATTTAATCAGCAGCTTTATTGGGATGGCTGATCTTACCTGTCAGAACTCCCCCGCAGCGCCTGCGAAGGGCTCAGACGTACACAGTACCTAGGTACCTGTTCCGTACTACATCTCTTTGACCGATCAGGCTCCAATGCGGCGGCACCGACATGGATTAGACACTAATACAAAAAAAAAAAAACTCTCTCTGCGATTCACTTTCTGCCACAATACTACCTAGGTATACGTCTGTACAGTACTAGCAATTATTCAGCTTGTAAAGAGATGTGTACGGACTATTCACGACTCTGCTTTAGCCTCTTGCTAGCGACTTAAAGGCAAAACTTGGTTCGAAGGCTCCACCTTTCTTCCCATTTGGGCTTAGTTGTTCAAAAAATCCGTTGATGCATGTGCACGCCGTATTCACTGACTTGCATCTACTCTACCAGTACGGAGTACGGAGGTAGATTGTATGCTAATACACTGCAGGCGAGGATGGGATAACAAGGACAAGGGACCCCCGCAACGGCACTTATCCTGCGGGCCAAGCTACCTAGGGTGCCCAGGTGGTGCCTAGCCTTGGCCCACCTTATTCTTACTGTACTACGCAGGTGATGGATCGGCCCATTATTTTAATGTGACGGCCTTGTTTTTCTTTTTTTCTTTTTTTTTCTTTCCTTTTTTTGGCTTCGCTGCCATCTTTGCCAAGTCTTGGCACGAGCCTGCTGCAACATTGACAATGCCCCGATGCGAGCCTGGTCACTTTGTCTTGTGTGATTTGAGTTTCCGTGAGTACTAAGCTGGCCATATCTTCGTCATAGGTAGGAGTAGATCATAATAGCAAGATACTAAGGTGGAGTAGCATGGGGCAGCAGAACCCGGATCGTACCTGAATCCGCACCGATTGCAGGGATAGAGATAACTCATCTGAGTCATCAAACTCACGAGAGAAAAAAAGCCATGCATTGTCTTGCTGATGATAGGAAGTCAACCAACTCTCCCACACACCGCAGAGGTCTTTGCGTATGATTTACAATTCGGATGGGTGAAAGGTTTTGTGCCGCCTTGCCACTATTATCGTGACGTTTCATTTTGTGCATCCATGAAACAACCTCACACCCGGGACAGGCTGGCATTGCATGGCCTGGTCAGGTGGGTGACGTGACATGATTGCTGATGTAAGGCTCGTGTCACGATGTTGTGCGAGGCTTTTTTTTTTTTGTAATCTTTTCTTCCCCAAATTAGTGCCAAAGCACTGCATAAGGTATAAAAACTGTATGCCTATGAATCGAGGTAACGCGATTAACTTACGGTAAAAACTCAGATACAGTAGGTTCAGGTACGACTACTATTTTATTACTAAATACATACTTTTAGTAATTATTACAATTAAAAAGATGTAGTATGTATTCAGTAATAAAATAGTAGCTTTATTGCTACTTAAAAAGTGTAGGTTTTTGCCGTATTCTAGCCAATTGCTCGGAATTACCTGGACCCACTGTACATGCTACGTATTACGTGCTAGTCACTCACGCTAAAAACTTAAAAGTGGGGCCGAAGACTTAAATGCACGCACACAGCACATATAAGGAGCCCTTGTCGCCTTCCCTTATCCCTTCCCTTTCTCTTCTCTGCATCTCTCAAATCCTGCCACCATTAAGTTCTGTCTAAAATTTGTACGACTTCCCTTCTACTCAGCCACCTGAATCGTTTGCTGATACGGACTACAGCACTCAAGCGAAAACAGCACCTCCAAACGCCCGATTAGCACGCGCCCGACAAAAGCAACATTGACTCGCTGAACAGAGCACTAACACTTGTCAGTGGGCATTATCTCAACATCGAGATTCTGACTCCGCTGGAATAGAAGTGTTCTTGCGACTGCTCTGCTCTGAAATACCTCACCTCTACCATGTCGATGTATCCTCATCGTGGCATGGGGGCTGTTCCCCCGGGTAACTCTGCACGTCTCAATGAGCTTCTGGAACAGATCAGAGCTGAATTCGAGACCCAGCTTCGGCAAACTGAGGGATTTGAGCACCAGAGTCAGTTTTTTGTGCCTATTTCTGCTGACTTGGCGCTCCAATGGCAATGTGTGTTGGCTAACAAGACCATCTCGCCATAGTCTCTGCTCAGGTCAGCGAGATGCAATTGGTTAGGGAAAAGGTGTACGCCATGGAACAGACTCATATGACGTTAAAACAGAAGTAGGTCTAATCCTTATTTTGGAATAATTATTGTACGCAGAGTTTGGACTGATCGATCTTTTGCTAGATATGAGGAAGAAATCAGCATGCTTCGACACCAACTTGAAAACGCTCGCAAAGGAGGCCCTCAGCCTGGTATGCCAGGGCCTCCCCAGCATCCAGGACCTTCGCAACAGCCTCCTTCAATCGCGCCGGGCAACGGCCTTTTCAGCGGCATAATGGCTGGCAGTAATCAAGCTGGGCTTGCTCCTCCTCAGCAACAGCAGCACGCTCCTCCCCAAGAGCAGCAAATGGGACCGCAGCATCAGATGGCACAGGGTCCCCCAGGGCTTCCCGTGCCCCCTCCGCATCCCAACGCACAACAGCCTCCATATGGAGGTTACCCGCAAGGCCCTGTTTCCAACGGAATGGGCCCTCAACCCCCTCAAACTACCGCTTCTCCAGGCCCAGGCCGACGCGGCGTCGGCCGCCCACCAAACGCTGTTGGGCCTGCTACACCTCAGATCAACACGCCTGTACCTTACCCAGGCAACGCCCAATCGCCTCAAGTTAGTCATCCCACACCCGATCACAGCCGCTTGGGCGGGCCTCGTGCGCCACCGGTTGGCAATGCGTTGGGCGAACTAGAAGTCGAAGCGGTGGCACCACACAACAAGAAAACTGGCACGGATTGGTATGCAATCTTCAATCCTGCTGTTCAGCGGGTTTTGGACGTAGATCTCGTCCATTCTCTGACGCACGAGAGTGTTGTTTGCTGCGTAAGATTCAGCCATGATGGTAAATATGTAGCCACAGGTTGCAACAGATCCGCTCAGATTTTCGACGTTCAGACTGGAGAAAAAGTGTGCGTGCTTGAAGACATTAATGCTCAAGATATGAGCGCGGACCTTTATATCCGAAGCGTATGCTTTAGCCCTGACGGTCGTTATCTTGCAACCGGAGCCGAGGACAAGTTAATTCGAGTAAGTCTCCACTGGAAGAACGCAAAAGAGGAAAACGGATCAAATGTTCTTTTCTTAGCAATTAATGGCTGATAATGTTACTTTTTGTCTTCCAGGTCTGGGATATTCAGTCAAGAACGATTCGTAACCACTTTTCCGGCCACGAGCAAGATATTTACTCCCTCGATTTCGCACGCGATGGACGAACGATTGCATCCGGCAGTGGTGATAGGACCGTACGGCTGTGGGACATTGAACAAGGCACGAATACATTGACCCTCACTATTGAGGATGGCGTCACTACAGTTGCCATTTCTCCTGATACACAGTATGTTGCTGCTGGGTCCCTGGACAAGAGTGTCCGAGTATGGGACATTCACTCTGGATTCCTGGTGGAGCGGCTCGAAGGCCCTGACGGACACAAGGATTCGGTCTACTCGGTAGCATTCTCGCCCAATGGCAAGGACCTTGTCAGTGGCAGTTTAGACCGAACCATAAAAATGTGGGAGCTTAGCTCTCCACGAGGCGGACAGAGCGCGGCACCGAAGGGCGGAAAGTGCGTCAAAACGTTCGAGGGTCACCGCGACTTTGTGCTGTCCGTTGCATTAACACCTGACGCTAACTGGGTTTTGTCCGGATCCAAAGATCGAGGTGTTCAGTTCTGGGATCCACGAACCGGCACTACCCAGCTCATGTTGCAAGGCCACAAGAACTCCGTCATCTCGGTAGCACCGAGTCCGCAAGGCGGATATTTTGCAACGGGATCTGGAGACATGAAAGCCCGTATTTGGTCATATCGTCCATTCTAAATGTTATTCTTATTGCAACCCAAATGCTTGATGTCAGGAATGAATCCCTAAAACGAAGAGCTGCCCAGACTAGACAGATCGTACGTGAGATAAGAGGATTCTTTATTTAAGAAGCAGTGGGTGGTGATTATGGTTCACATACGGAAACAGGGCAATGTTGAATTGAGGTCGGCGCACAGGCAGCGAAATATAAGGAATTGGAAAGGCTTGGTGCGCAATTAGGGAAGTGTGCAGTTGATCTGTCAACAGAATATTGATGTCGAGGTTGTTTGTTCTTCAAGTGGTCTTTCCCCTTCACCACATTACATTTTCTGGTTGAAGAATGGGCAGTATGCAAACTGTTTCCCTGTCGTGTAATTTTCCTATGCGCATGAATGCCGTTGAAGCCATGCCCATGTACAAGAAAGGAGTGTTTCTCATTCAAATGAATGATAGCTGACATCAGTGAGCGTATGATGGATGCTATATGCTAGCCTAACGAGTTGAATAAATTTGAAAAGACATCTTCCTTTTTTCCCCTCTTGTTTTTCTTCTTCTTCGTAAGTTGCCCTTCGCGGTGACCTAATGACCCAGTCGCTGATTTCCTTTGACTGTATACTTCTTCGGTCGGCGCTGGTGATATGGCGGCCGATGACTTTTCAGCAATGATGCTTCGACGAGAAACAGCGACGCCTCTCTCGCTCTTTTCTGATTCCGAAGTCGCAGAAAGGCTGGACGTCTTGGCTCGCTGTAAAGTTTGCGTTACTCTGTCCTTGTAGGCTGGGGGCTGATCTTGTGGTAGGTAGTCTCTCAGCGATGCATATATCTGGCTGAGAACGCCGAGCAGAAGCAGACCAAGGGGTGCGTGTTGATTGTCCGCAGTCAGTTGACTAAAGGCACTAAAACTCATCCAAGTCAGCTCGAGACTACGAGGGCGTGATTGCCTAATTTGCCACTGACATATATGCTTTGGGTACTATGATGGTATCGAACCAGACGGCTTTAGAATGGATATTGTCAACGTCGCCACGAGCCTTTCCAGTCGACGAAGCAGCTAGTCGGTTGAGGGAGCGACGGAAGATTCCGAAAGTCGACCACCAAGATGATGAGCGGTGCTGGTTGCGATGGCGGTGGTTGAAGGCGTCTAGCAGTGGTAGAACGGTAGACAGTGTGGTTCGGAGCTGGTCCGTCGATGCTGCGGTTCGATGACTGCAGGCGGTCGACACCGAAGGCGACGTCGGCGGGAGTGCTGCAGCGCCGCGGTGCTTCGTTTGCGAAATCATTGTCGACGAGCTGTCTCCAAGCCGAGGTATATGACGTGCTGGCCGTCACATTGCGGGGCGGGATCTGATTCTTTTCGTTTCGTCTTCCTTCTGTCTGCGACGTCGGTATTTTGAACTTGGTGCAGATCCGTCCGTAGCTTAATGATTCTTCCGAGGGTTGAAAAGAATTGAGAATGCCACTGTAATTTCTGGGGCTGCCGAAAGGGTGGCTGCACACACAATTTAAAGCAGTGTTTGCAGTAGAACGAGGCTGAAGGTGGGATATTTGCTCTTCTCTCCTTGTTTGCTTGCTTGATTGGAAAGAGATTGCTTGATGAGGCAAGTTCGTCAGAGAAGTAATTGGCGGCCCAAAAGGCTGGCTAGGTGTGTAGAACATAACCGAGGGTAATGTAGTCCATGTAACAAACACATATTCACCTATTGAATTTTTAATTTGTGATTCTAAATAAATATTTAGATGCTATTTTTTTTTTTTTTTTTTTTTTCCTTCGACGTCTCATGGCCCTTTCATAGACATTTGAACTACCATATACCCCACCTTCGCGTGCCAGCCTGATCCATGGTAAGACCAAGCGCTCTTCCAACATATAATTTCTCAAGACAAATCTTACAAACGCCTGATAGAATAATAGAATCAATAAATTGTGACTGAAGATCCATGTTTTGGAGTACTTATTGAGCTGGCTACTGTTGCAGAGCTCTAACTACCTAGGTACGTAGGTACGTACCTGAGGTCTCGGCCCCGGTTCGGCCCCGGTTCGGCCGCGGTTCAGGCGAGATTCTTGCTGCTGCAGGCTTCAGATTACAAAATCATGCATGTCCTTCAACCCAATAGCCACACCGTCTAGCCTGCGTAACCTCCCCCTTCTGCAAGCCTTGTACCGTTGCACTACCTATTACTTCTCCTGTAGGGATCCGAGACCAGACACGCTGTCCACGTTTTCGGCGCGGCCTTTGCGCCCTTGCGACACATCCATTAGGCTCTCCAAATAGCGACCACCCATCGCCTTGCCACGTCTTGCAGCCTTCGTAAAGCTTGGGAAGTTGGCCATAGCCTCGGATCGTAGTGCTGGCTAGCTGGCTGGCTGGCACTGTTGAGGCTCAATCAGAATGTCTTCAGCGCCACGAAATCCGACTTCTGGGGATGACTTCGATGGCCACCTATCGCCGTCTGGAAGCTTCACTTCAGCCGTGATAGAGGAAGACGATACTGCGTTCGATGCTAGTGGTGATGAGGTCCAGCGGCCAATGCTGGGCCTCGAGCGCAGGAGGTATGCAAATTGCTACCCAGACCGAAATCCGTTTCCTCTCTGATACGAATGTTTAGATCCTCTGCTACGAACCGTTTGGCAGCCATGGCAGATATTGGTGGAGTGAACAGCTTTAGATCGTTTGCGAGAAGCTGGAGACGTGCTGCATCATTTGCTGAGGTCATCCCACGCCGTCCGAGCTTTGTCCTTACTCATGAAATAGACGATGCTGGTTTTTCAGATGACGAAGGTGTTGCATACAGCCGCAGCCATGTGGACAATAGAATACATCATCATACAGGACTTCTGAGGCAGCACCTACAAGCATCTCCTTCGCAGGATGCTGGTGCGGCTTCTTACTTGCCAGACAACCGTGCAGAATCTGCCTCGGGCGAGGGACCTTCAAAAGACGATTTCCGAGAACGGGAACGTAAAGCTTTGGATAATGAAATGGCTTCTGGTGCTCTTCTTGGCAGCTCGCCATCAACTCGATCTAGCATCTTTGCTGTCCCTCCTCAATTGGCCGTGGCAGAGGTCATTGGCAGTTATGGCACCCATTACGGCACAATAAGTACCGGCAGATACCGTTCTCAGTCCTCGCTAAGCCGTGGCAGCTCATGGAGCGCTGAGGGCGAGACCAGGGACATGGATGCTATGGACATGGCTCTGGGGGAGGAGCACCCCATCTTGGTCAAGGAAATCAAGCAGGGAGATAGAGTTGTACTTGCTGTTGAGGGTCAGAGCACTCTACCTCAGTCTGTCTTCAATTCCATCAACGCGCTGATTGGGATTGGTCTTCTGAGCTTGCCCTTGGCATTCAAGATGAGCGGATGGATCATCGGGCTGGTTATGCTGACTCTGACTGCGGCCGTTACAGCCCATACGGGAAAGCTCCTTGGTAAATGCCTGGACTATGATAAAAGCATAATCACGTACTCAGACCTTGCGTATGTCGCTTTTGGAGCACGAGCCCGGGTCATTGTCTCGGCACTTTTCACTCTGGAGCTCATTGCAGCCTGCGTGGCTCTTTTTATCCTATTCTCTGATTCCCTCAATTTACTACTGCCAGATCTGGCCAATGCTCTCATTTGGAAGTGCGTATGCGCTTCTTTGGTCTTGGTGTTGAATGTGCTTCCTCTCCGTTGGCTAAGTTACACGAGCGTCTTGGGAATATTTTCCACATTTTGCAGTGGGTTAAATTGCCTGTGGTCGCCTGGCCTACATAGTATTTTTGAAAAGCTAATCGTTCACTGTTCAGTTGTCTGCATCGTCATCATAGATGGACTCGTCAAGAAGGAAACGCCAGGTTCGTTGTGGGAACCAGCCACGACTTACCTTCTCCCTTCCAACTGGCTTTCGCTTCCTCTTGCATACGGCCTTATGGCCAGTCCCTGGGGCGCACATTCTGTGTTTCCGTCGGTAAGATTCTTTCTTCTGGCAGTCAAGCACGTGTCAACGACAGCCCGGATCGCTAAGTGATTTCAATTTGTCTGTCTAGATTTACAGAGATATGCGCCACCCACATAAATGGAAACAGGGTGTCAACGTTACATTCTCATTTTCTGTAAGTTCAATGTTTTCTTTTCTTTTCTATTCTTTGTGTCATGTTTGTGATTTTGATGGCTTTCCTTGCGCTTGCTGACTGGTGGACTCGATTTATCTAGTACTTACTCGACAGTTGCTTGGCCGTAATTGGCATTCTCATGTTCGGAGACGGTATCCAGGATGCCATCACATCCAATATTCTTCGAACACCAGGCTATCCCGAGTCGCTTACCGTCATCATGTGTGTTTTTATTGCCATCATACCACTAACGAAACTCCCCCTAAATGCTCGCCCCCTTATCACTACCGCTGATGTAGTATGTGGCGTTCACAGAGACTGGCAACATCATTCAGCTGGCTCACCTGCTCGGTCCTCAGCTCTTGTGAATGTATCGAGAGCCATAATTCGTGTTTTTGTCGTCTCAGTCCTGCTTGGGATTTCTATTCTGTTTCCTGCATTTGATTCAGTGTGTGCATTCCTGGGAGCCGCACTCTGCTCTCTTATCTCTGTCATCTTGCCAATCTCCTTTTATCTCAAGCTCTATCACCACGATATCACCAGGCGTGAGCGTGTTCTTTGTTGGGTGTTGCTGGTAAACTTCTCTACGTTGGGATTGGTAGGCACAGTGTGGACTTTTCTGCCGAAAACGCTTGTCGGGGCATGAGCAAGCGTTGGAGATATTTGTCACATAGTCAAGCTCTGAAGGGAAGGGAGTATCAAGATCAATCTTTATTTGCTGTGGCACTATGAAGTTAACATGATACGGCGGTCTCGGTTCGTAGAAGGAGGTGCGTTATTTAATACAGTCTTCTGATGACGAGGGCACTGAGTCACAATCAAACAGGGCGTCTGACTTGCTTCATTGCCAGCAGCGATGCGTCACATTCAGCCCAATCATGACTGAGCTTACATGCCAGCAAAGACGTTGACCTGGAAGAGGCATTTCCAATGCGTCTGCTTGTGCATTCTCAAACGCAGCCAATGCCTTACCCAAAAGTCTAAGAACGGTCAGGAACTCCCGGGTATTGAACCTCGGGATTAATAGCTATCTATATTTTACAATATCACGGCCATGATGCTGCATTCAAGTTTTGAGTGGGTAACTTCTGGTATTATCCTAACTAAATGTTGAACTATCTGATACACAGAAAGCGAGTCAAGGCTCATGGTTTAATCCCTTATCATTGCAACAGGAAGTGCAACGATGGTATCTGTCGCAGAAGAGTGACTTAAGGTGATAAGGGTGATCATGGCCGTAACCACGATTGACGGCTGAAGAGAATGATTCTCTACAAACCGCCAACCCACTCAATGTCCCCGAGACCGTTACGCTTGTGATCTCGTCGCCAATTCCAATCTCTGACCTTATTCCAAGGACGTTCCTTTGTACGGTCCTTGACGCAAGTCTTACTAGTGCTGTTCGCTGAATGATTCAAAACTCCGGACTCATAAGCCCTATACCCAAGACCAACATGACGTCGCGAGTTCGAGACAGGCGGCTTCCCCGGTACTATTGTTGTACCTTGACCTCTGCGACGCTCGCCTAGAGCAGCCCATTTGTCATAGTCAAGTCTTTTTGGAGGAGGAGAATATCGAGTCACCATAGAAACAGGCTTCGCAACAGGCGAGTCTTGAAAAAAGAACCCATCGGCAACAAGATCATCATCGATGTCACCTCTAATTGTGACCTGAGAAGCAGGAGCAACATCAATGGCGGTGTGTTTCTGAGTCTCGCCTCTGCTCTCGTGACTCCAGGTCCTAGAATTGAGTTCTTGAAGCGCCCTCCTCTGCTCTTCCTGTTCCTCCTCCTCATCCCACATCTCGCTCCAACTCTTTGACACGGTGTCCTTTCGACGTCCAAATACCGTAGACATTGACACGGCAGGGGGTTTTGCCATAGTGATAGGCAATGACCCCGCAGCTGGTGAAATACTGAGCCGATGTGGCTTGCCATTGAATTCAAGAGACATCATGGAAGCATCCAGTTGTGATCCGAGAACCGAGGACATAGACGGGGTCTGGATACTGGCGGAGCACCAATCAAGTGTTTCACCAGACTTTGAAAACAAGTCCTCGGTATAGCTTTCATTGTCGTAAATGGCACTCAATTGGCGAGTGTGTCGAGGAGTGGCATGCAAAGCCTTTGCCCAGGGGAAGGCACCTGACTGATTGTCGATGTCAATGTGAGGACTCTGAATGGACGGAGTTCGGAGTGGCTCGCGATTTGCCGATGCGACAGTAGCTTTCTCTGCTCCACAAAAATCATCAAGAGACTCATCCTCCGTGGTGAAGCTTACGACGCGAAGTAAAGCATCCCTCGCCCCTTCCAGTGAACGCCTCCTGGAATCCAAGTTCATGCACTGAACAATAACCTCGTAAGTGTCTTGCGACATATTGGGAAAGACATCGAAGAGGCTCTGTTTGTCTCGAGAAAAGTCCAAAAACAGAGGGTCTGCCTCAGTCGGAGTAGTAAAAGGGTTCCGGGAGAAGAGAATATTGAGCAAACAGATACCGATAGCCCAGATGTCAGCTTCAGCGGGAGAGTATCCAGCACCAGCTGAATCAAATTGCTCAGGGGCCATATAACGGTCACTGCCGACAGTCATTTCGTAAGACCACTTCTCTTTGGTTGCCAGACCAAAATCTCCTAGTTTTACTGCACCGTCGTGAGTGAGAAAGATGTTCTCTGGTTTGATGTCCCGGTGATATACACCTTTAGAATGTATGTACGAAACCGCATCAACAAGCTGCAGCATGAACTGACGAACATGCTCAGTTTGTAGTGGTCCATGACCATTCCTGATGGCTTCATACAGATCGCCCTGTGAACAGAACTCCATGACCAGGAACACATGCGCATCAGTCTCGAATGAGCCGAGAAGGTTCACGATATGTTCGTGACTTCCGAGGCTGCTATGCAGAGCAAGCTCCTCGGACTTGTCGTCGACAGCTAATTCGAGCCCAGACTCGCAAGGGGCTGACTTCTTAGTCATGCACTTGATAGCAACTGTCTGGTTGGTCACCAAGTCCTGTGCTGTGAAGACCAATCCGAAGGAGCCATGATTTAGAGGCGAGATTGTTTGGTAGCGCCCGTTAAGCAAAACACCCGCCGTAAACCTGTCTTTGAAGCAATCCATGCTGATGAGTGCGTTGGCAAGAACAAAAAGAAATTCGTTAAAAAAACAATGAGAGTAGAGCGTGATGTGAAGCAAAACGATGAAATGATAATTGTACAGTTGAAGTTTGGTATATGCGATCTGTCCTGACTCCAGAAGCAATTTCGATCTGCGCTATCCCGATCGAGTAGGACTTTGTTTTGTGAAGCTTTGAGAACTCGCGTGCGTCTGAAAATGAACTTTTTATCAAGTAGTTGGTGATGACCAGTGGAGAAAGACAGGTGGGTGAATATACAAGTAATGCGAACAGGTTAAAAAGCAGATGATGCACCAAAGACTGATGGTGACTTTGCGTTGTGGTAAAATCAATAGATCATTGGCAATATAGGCTGAGGACAAAAGGAAACCGTATTATCAAATCGTCGTGGCGATAAAGCAGCAAGAGCCAGAGGGCTCGAACGTAGGCAGAAGGTAACACGAGAAAGATCGTTATAATGACATGGATAATCGTTGTGTTGATGCAAGACAGTGACTTTTATTGGAGTTCGATTCGTGGCGTTTACTGTCCGAAGGCGAAGTGGTGGACGTGCAAGATGGACTATTTTTTGTTGATACTCTTAGTCGGTCGAGATTGAAGTGATTCAAGCGGTTGGGACCAAGCTCTCGCTGGAGTTTAATCTCATAGAATGTAGGCTCAGGAAGTACTCGGTCAGACCAGTTAACCGAGTCAACGCGCGTTGATCAGATGTGCCGTACGGGGAAACCCCCAACGACCCAATGATTGCCTGAAATTGTAATTTTGACACCTGTCGAGAAGGGTGCCTGTTGCTTGCTTCAACGCAACAAGGCAAAGCGAGGTGTTGCAAATGGTTTCAGGTTTGCAGGCGACGAGAGTATGATTGAGCTTGAAATAGGGACTTGGGTGTACTCGCAATCGTCAAAGTGGTGATTGAAGATGTATGAAAGAGTTTCTTTTGTATCTCGGGCAGCTTGAAGGACCCTTCTTTCTTTCGACGTTCACCGTGATGATTATAACAAATCAATTAATGGCAGATGAGGTTGCGTGGTGCAGGTAGCGGGCGACGAATGATGAGGTGAGTCACGAGCACCGAATACGGTCGGATGCTGCTTGTCCGAAAGTATCCAACAACGCAAATGTCGGTTAGAAAGAAGGCCTTGCCTGGGTGAGAGAGAGAAACGGGCGTAACGAGGAAAGAACGAGGAGCGGAACTAAAGGAGATGGTGCGAGGATTGGGTGATAAAGGACGAAAAGAGAACGAGAAGGCAAGAAGGCGGTGTTGAGATGGGATGGGATGGGACGGAATAGAACGAGGTGGAAGTTGGAAGGGGAGGGGGCGTGTGTGTGTCACTGGGTGGTCGAGGGAACGAGAAGATGCGAGTGGAAACATACCACCATGAGGGATGGGCAATGCAGACAGCAATCCTGTCCAGTCCAGTCACAGCTGGCCATGGCCTACAAGGATCTGGACTGGCGCCATCTCAGAGCCATTGGCGATGGTGTCACTTACAGCTGGTGGATCCCCGTTGAGAGTCGGCAGCCGCCGGTGTCGCACTGGGCAGTTTGCTGGTTGCACAAGGTGACATTGGTACGCAGGGCTGCACCCGGCTGACAAATTAACTAGGACACTAAGCCCCAATGGTTGCTGTGGGGTGTAGGCAGCAGCGGTGTGCGAACTAATCTGTCAAGGCATTGTGGCTGTGGTCTGTTCTTTCTTCATTAGTCCCTGCAGCATAGTGTGGGTGTGCGCATGGGACTGTGTATCTACCGAGGGGTGGGCTGAGGGCTGCTGCAACTGCTGGTGTCTCGTGCCACGAAACGTCGCTAGGACAAGACTTATCACAGTACATGGGGCGCAACAGCCGCCCGAGGAGGGTCGCAAGTATCTCTTAAACCGTCGCTTCGCATGATAAACTTCTGGCCAAGTGGCAGGTTGGTGCCCTGTTCCAGAAGGGTGGGCCGTGTTCCAATGGTGGAATAAGGGATCAGAAATGATTGGCATAACCCGATTCTTCCTCCACACGCAGCGAGATGAAATCCGGCCAGCATGACCGCACCGTTTGCGAACATAAGCCTTGTACTGTATACGCCCATGCTTGCCTCCTGTTGGCCAGGAACTACGGGGTACTTCTGGTTTCGGTCCATACGGTATTGTGGATTGTGGGCCAATAACAGGCTGCATGTTGTTCTCTTCTTGCTGACAACACACACAAGATTCGCCCACAAAGGTATGCAAGTACTCCGTGCTTCGACGGCGGAGCGTCTATTGCACCGGCGGCTATGTACACCGCTAAATACGGTGTAGGAGATAGTGACGAACGACCTTGGCCAATGCGCCAACGCTCTCTCCGTGGCGTCGTCCCCTGCAGGTGAGCATAAAACCCAACCACAGTGGAGCTGTATTATTGAGCAATGAGGAGCGTGCTATCTAGGGGAGGGAGTCGTGGGGATTGACGCGTGGCACTAATGGCGTTGGCAGACGGGCAGTTCATCATGCATTTGTTTCCCCCGTAGTCATATTAGGCAACGCGTTGACTCGAGGCTCGAGATGCTTCGGTAGTCTGTCACTCGACGACGACTTTTAACACCTCATGATGGCATGGCGTGCAGGCGCGGCATCAACGCCGGTATAAGAGCCAGCAGCTGGATATAAAACCGGCATGTCGCAGGAGTATGCATATATCCTTCGCCGTGCTCCGTATAATAAACGGTCATTTGAAGGTGGAGAGGCTGGTTGGTTGAACTACAAGCACTCAGGTCTATATAACGGTCACCTTCTGGAGTGGTGATTGGCATCTCGGTGGCTCTCCTCTCTCTCCTCTCTGACATGAGACAAGCGCCAACCGCCAACCCTCTCCCAAACATCTCTCCCAACATCTCCCAGTCATCTCCCAGTCACTATGGGCCTGGCATTCCACATTCCGCCGCCTAAATCATTATCCCTCTTCTCTTGGACGGAGTACACCGAGATTCTACAGCCCAGCAAGCTGAGGCAGGTATTAGTTTTTGCTGTCTCTCTAGCATCCTCGAGAGAATCCATTTTCAACTCAGAGCCACGTTCTCCCAATACACGTCAATACTCAGTCATTTGTGTCGGGCTGTAGTGCTCGTCCGTATTCGGATCCAAGGTTCCTCTTTCCCTCGTCTTTCCTGCTGCTCGGCGATCAGCCGACTTGGGGATAGCTTCTTTTGCTCATGCAGGAGTAGGGAGTAGGAAGTAAGGATAAACAGGATAAACAGAGGTTGGGCCTTGACCGCTTCTCCAGTTCATGCCATCCAGCCGAGGCCTAAATGGGACGGGATGGACCAGGCACTAACTGTCCTCCTCCCTCCTCCTGCTGCGGACTAATAATGCTCCAGCACCAGCCACCTGTGCCACCTGCATTAGGTCGAGTGTCGCCCCGCCACTACCGCTCTTATCATAGCTACCTCCTCCGTACAGCAGTTGTTGTTCGCATGTAGAGAAAAAAAAAAATTCAATGAAGGCTAGCGAATCCTCAGATCTGAATGCAAACCCCATCAAAGACGAAAACCTCAAGCTCAGCCTTTACCCTGGAGTCGATATTGATTGGCACACGCCTCACAAAACGTCTGTTCGCCGTATTATCCCAACCCTGTATGTACTACGTTGTCGCTCCCCCTCAATCCAATAAAGGATGGCCATGCTTGCTAGAGCATTTGCCGACTTCGACGTCCTGCTTCTCGACATTGGTGAGCATGCAATTTGACTGCCGCTCTTTGCTGCTATTGGCACTGATGTCTTCGATAGAGGGGACTGTTTGCCCAATTACATTTGTTCACGACGTGCTGGTACGCTCATTTTTCATTACTCCCTGCTCAACGGACATGATCAAAGTGACGTCTTCAGCCTTCCTGGCTTTTCAAGGAGTTTTCTCTGCGATGTTGAGGACTTGCTGCTGTGCTCCAATGTGGCGGTCAGGATTTTACAACCGTTCTATCTTACAATCCATACCCAGCAAACTCATCTTCACCATCCAGCATCCAGTATCCAGCATCCAGCATCCAGCATCCAGCACATCTTTACATATCATTTTCATTACACAATTCACACGGGCTGTGGACCTGTCCCTGACACTCGCTGTATCAACAACGCGTCTTATCAAGAGCAGGAGAACTGACGAACTGACGACTCCATCACCAGTTTCCCTATGCTCTAAGCGCACTGCCCCAATATCTCGATCACCACTGGAACGACAGTGAGTTCCTTGCATACCGAGATGCGTTCCCTAGAGACTGCAGCGCAGACCGCGAGACATTCGAAGCTCATGTAAGGGACTTGGTTGCTAGGGACGTCAAGGCTCCCTATCTGAAGGCTCTTCAAGGACTTTTGTGGCAAGCAGGTTACGCATCAGGAGAGCTTAAGGCCCCCCTCTTTCGAGACGTCGCTCCATTCATCACAGCCGCGTACGCTGCCGGCAAGAGAATATGCATTTACTCTTCAGGCTCCGTCAATGCACAAAAGTTGTTTTTTGCCCATACTGATGGAAATCCGAGTGATTTGACAGGATACATCTCAGGATGGTTCGATACGGTCAATGCAGGTCCAAAAACGGACGTCAGCAGTTATAGCACTATCCTCTCCAACGTCGACAATTCTGATGCCTCACGTTGGCTATTCTTGAGTGATAACCTGAGGGAAGTTAGAGCTGCCGTCTTGTCGGGTATGCGTGGCCTTCCCGTCACTCGTCCAGGGAATGCTGCATTTCCGGATGACAATGCTTTGTCCCAAATCGCGATATCCGATTTCTCCTCGGAGTCTGATGCCAGAATCCAACAGTGTTTGGCTACTCTGGAGACGCTAGCCATTTCCTGAATTTGGAGCACCGCACCGCTAGCCCGGTCTTTTCAAAGCATATTACAGTTACTGGAGGACATCCGTGACAAGGTAATCTTAGTTTTTAGTGGGAATCCTCATCAGTCAGTTTGCAAGGCAAACACAACGTTGCTTTGGGAGACAACGGGCTACCAAGTAACTTGTACGAGACGTGTTCAAGACGACTTGTTAATAACAAGTCTTGTAACATCACTACTAAATACTTGTAACGAGTAATATTCCTTTCCAATCTAATGTTCTGATACTGATGAACTGAATACGATGAGAAAGAGTAGCTTCGGCAGCTGCTAAACCATTTTTATTGTATTGTTAGAGTGATAGAAAAATTATTTCTTGTGCGGCCCGGGTTCACTTCCAACTTCGGAAAACATAAATGAACAGGGTTTTTGACCGAGCCCCTAACCCATAAGCTATAAGCGAGTTTTTGTGTCTTCTTGCAGCAGTGCAAGAAATAGCCAAGAGCTTCCATGATAGATTTTAATCTGGAATCTGTGAAGTAACGAGAATTGGCCGTGCAACTCCTGGGTAATACGAGAAATAAAGAAGGCAAAGGAAGTCCGCCCAATCTGCTTCTCTCTTCGTCGCTATACTGTCGTAAAAACAGCAATGTCCGCAGAAGCATTTGCCCGCGGCATTCCGCGTCAGGAACAAAGTTCAAAACTAAGCTCAGAGAAATAATGTCGAACCTCTCAGACGTTGACTTGGGAAGTGGACGCTTCATAAAATCCTGCTTCAGTATGCCTGGCTCCTGATTGTTCAGGTCAATATGTACCATTTCAAAAAGACCACTTCTGGAGCACGCATTCCGAGTACTTAATGATCCGATTTCCAACATCCGAGGTTTTCTGGCTAGTTGCTTGATGCTGGTAGGAAGCCATCCCAGCAGAGTCTTCGAAGTATCGCCACCGCGATCTATACTTTGACCCTGCAGGCTTGCTTGCTGATATCGCGTAATTCCGCCTAACTCGGATATGGCCTTTGCTGTGGCAGTCTCTTCCGCAAAATCCCCTTCCGCTATTGCCCGACTTAGCCTCTTCTCTAGTTGGTGGTGTTTGTTTATCAGAGTCCGACTGGCCTTGCGCGACATTGACCGTTGCGCTGGTCTTGCGGTTGGCGGTCGGCCGGCTTGTAAGCTTTTCCGGGAGTGTCTCATTTTAATAATCAGACTTCTTATAATCCAGTGCTGAATTGTTTGAATGCGATCTCGGTCTCGGTCCCTATTGAGGATCCATGGGCAGGATTGTTGTTGGGTTTGAGACGGTCATATCTTGTTTAGGAAGGACTTCCTTCTCATTAACTCTGTGCAAACACAACAAGAAGATTACAGAACATCTGGATCTTGAACAGTGATGTAATATATTAATAACGGCTCTGCATCAGAAAATTCATCATGCCTGATAGCAATGTGTATCGTTGACGGGCTATCTTGTCCAATTTTCACTGGTCGACGTAATGTTGAGGTCCTGTAACGGATCTTAAGTCACGTGTTGCAAACCATGAGCTTTCGAGTGGGCTGGGCCTACAGTACCAACTCAGGAAGAAAAAGCATCCTGGTGAGTCAAAATGTTCTAAAACCAGAATTCACCGTCAGTTATCTTCCACGCACGATACCGACACGACCTGATGGCTGCTGGCCAGGGTGGAAAGAAAGATGCGGGTTGACAGATTCTGATATAGCAATGGTTCGATCGACATTGTATATGCGAAGCTTTATTCGTCCTCGGCATCATGGAGTAGCATATTTTGCGAATATTATTCACGGAGCGATTGCTGATACTTTCTGTATATAGCTGCCCACATAGGGTCCCAGCAGGCCAGCGTTGCTGTAAAGGCTACTTCGAAGGGTGCAAATATTTTGGTTTCTCTCCAGTAATTTTTCTTCCGCATAGGCAACCCTCTCTAATATTTCATCCTTGACAGACATATGCGCACGAGCTGCGCGGGTGCAAACTAGGGCCTCTTCCCACAGATCCAAGACTCTGGTCCTGTGTCGAGCACAATGTTGTCATCCTCTGAACATTGACAGTGCTAAGGAGTTGGAGAACAATCACCCTTATGTTCATCGCCGACGTAAAGGCCAACAAGGCCCAAATATAGCTTTCCTTGAAGAGGTTGTACGACATCGAAACTGACAAGATTGTGTAATAGCTCTTACCAAAATACGAAGAAAACAAAGTTCATCATTCTTGGCCCAGATGATTCGATAAGGTTTATGCTTGACTGCTGACGCTCATGCCTCGTATATTACTCCCAGCCCGGTTTCCCTTGTGTAAATATTCGAGTGATCTTGTTTCTTCCCAATTGGTTATGCAATGGCAGCTTAGTCTGAATCATCAAGCGAGGGTATCGGAAACGGAGCATTAAATTATTGCAATTATTCTATGTGAAAATGCTTCATGAATCGGAGACCAGACTGTCTAGAACCTTCCTAGATGAGTACTAATCGTTGAATATACATAGTCATATTCCACAACGCAGCACGAGATCAAGAAGTGTAGATATCCATTATATTCCGATGACATCTGGAATTGTTGCCTAAAGGCAACACTTCTAGACGAAAAATTGCACCATCGGACACAACAGTATTGGTGGAAATTTTGTGGCCACTGAATTGAAGGCTTTCCCTCCTCGATTCCAGTTCATGTTATAAAAGGATCGCGTACTGTAGTGTCATTACGATGAGCATGTCCATTCCTTGTTGTTCAAAGGCAGCCACCTTAGTCAATTTTCGTCCAATTTCCCTACTATTATTACGCGCCATGTCTGCTTTTGGTTTTGTTCTCTATGGCCAAAAATATCAGGGCAATTGGGCGCCTGCCGCGCCGTTATGATGACCGCATATTGTTGAGGTGCTTCATTGTAAGGAAATTCACATCGAGAAACCGATCAACGCAGTTTGCTAAGCAGTCCTCTTCCGTCCGATCGAGTTTGGGGTTTTTGATGTTGCCAGTGACGCATTTTTTCCAACAAATTTGGGTTAGGCTATGGGTCTCTGGAGGCAAAACGTCAGCATTCTCTCATGCATGATACGTAGCATCGACATAATAGCAGTGGACAACGCAGAACGTAAAAAGGTTGACCAAGCGTTGCTCCCGAAATCAAAATAGCGAACTACCAACGACCGGGTCCAACAACTCTGAGAGATGCAACCGCATGGCAAAGGGAAACCCACGTACGTGATTGAATTTGCGACCTTTGCTGCTCGTTGGCCAGGAATTGGCGCAACTCCGCCTTGTCCTCATTATTGAGTCGTTCGAGGTCAAGATTCTCAACGCCTGCTTGCGTAGAATTCATGGCGAGTAACTTGCAGCTTTGCTTTGACCGGGTAGTAATGAAGTTTGTTTGAAGGAAGTAAAGTAAATTTGTGGTGGTGAACAAAGCCTGACAGGAAATCGATGGGTTTGAAGCGACCAATGGCAGGTATTTGAAGAGCTCAAATCACAATAGTGGGTCCACCTTACGCCAGAGGCAGCTGGACATTGGGTGTCGCAGCTCTGCAGTTTATATTGAACTACGCGCAATAGAAAATAGATTGATAAGTTAAGTATGCGTATCGTCATATTAATACCAGGGAAGGCGAGATAACTGTAGCTTCTCGCTTTGCCTCCTTAAACGAGAGCAATTGGTGGAGACAGAGCTACCCCCTGTTATCTCTATTGGGTGCTTCTTATCAATCGTCAGGTAAAGAAACTTAAAAGTGTGTCGTGATGTACTGAACTAGTACGGCTAATGCCAGCTGAATTTATCGGCATCATAGGCGTAGGTGCTGGAGCTGCTGCATTTTACCCTACAGCAGCACGGGAATACAGGCATATGCACGGAGTGATATAACACTAACTCCGTATACATGCCTACATTAATAAGATTTGAGTTAATAATGTAGGGGCTCTTCAACCCCCGTCTAAGGACTGCTTGTAGTTATCTCTCCAACAGCAGAACCCTACGGCCGGATTTCTATACTTTCTAGGTCCTTTAACATTAAAATGATTGCAACTTAGTGTATCACAATATATCCTGGATTCATTAGCTAAATTATGAGACAACTAAAAAAGCGGCGTCTGATATAGAGCTAAGGCGGAAAGCTATGCTGCCCCTCTTCCCCCACTGCTTTGCATGATAACACGAAACGCAGGAAAAGCGCCGCAGGCAAAGATCGCCGGCCCTCGAGAGAATTATCACCAAGACCTTCGTCAATCAACAGAAATAACGTCAAGACCGCAACGTAAAGGTAAGCAAGTACTCAGGTAAGCAGTAAACAGTATACCAAACTTCTTACGTGTGCTAATATATCCGAGTTCGTTCAAAAATCCACCAAAATGTAGACGACGAGTGTACAAGACAGGAGAGAACAACCACGCGAAGAGACATTATACCACTTTAAAGAGATATCATATGTACTTCTTCCAGCGAGCCAAACCCAAAAACAACGAGCAAACAAATATCATTACCCCAATGATGCCGAAAAATGCTGCTAGACTGCCAGTGGCTTCAAATGGTACCGTCACGTTCATTCCGAAGACACCACTGATGAGGTTCAGGGGCACCAATACCGACGCTAAAAAAGTAATTTTGCTTAGAACACGATTGGTGTCTGTGCCCTGGGATATGCTGTTGATGGATAGAGTTGCGAGGTAGTTACTGTGTGCGCGGGAAAGCATCTTCTCGAAGTGACCAAGGTTCGTGGCCATCGTCACAACATGGTCTTGAATATCACCAAGGTACATTCCAATATCCATATGTGGAGTGACTTGATAGTTCTCATTGCATCGCTTAGTAAAACCGCGCAAGACGTCAGCCTTTCCGCCAAGCAGTCGCATCAAAGCCATGCAGTTTTTGCGAACTCGACCGATTGAACGGAGAAAAGAGCTCGAATCGTCCTGGCGCATGACGAATACCTCATCTTCAATGGCATCTGCCTCAAGCTCAATTGTGCGAATTGCTGGTGCAAAACAATCAACAATATTGTCACTAGGGAAAACAACTTTAGTTAGCCGTGACAAGGTGATATCATGAGAGGAATTCTTACATCAACGCATAGCATATCCAATCACTGCTGAGTGACATGTATTCTTTCAAAGCTGTGATTCTCTTACGGACTTGGGATGCGTGTGAGTTTGGAGCAAAGCTGAAGCTCAATGTACCCTGGCGGAAAACCAGGACATATATGTTAAAAGGCTCATATTCTATGCCGTCGGGCTCTTCGACAACGTTGAATGATCTGAAGCAAGCAAAATAATAAGAGGGGAAAAGTTCGATTTTTTCTCGTGCTTCTTGTGTGATGATGTCTTCAATCGTTAAGGGATGCACGCCGAATGCCTTGCAAATGCCTTGGATCTCTTCCTTGGATGCTCGGTTGATATTTAGCCACCACACGCCGTCGGCTTCATCCTTGGGTAATTCAAATAGTCCTCTTATGTCCTCACCGGGAAGTACGAGGTCCCCCATCTCAGCAGCGTGGATTGTAGATTCCCACGCCGATGAGAAAAAACTGAAACGATTGTTCTCAAGCGGGTGGACCGCTGGTTTGGTCAAAAATTCGGCTGGTAATTTCTCCTTGGTAGATTCGTCCGAGGGCATGTCCATTATGTCCCCATCAACAGTAGGTGTCTGAGCCTGACGATTTGCTGACACCCCCAGCCGCAAATTATCAAATGAATTAGTAGGCAATTGCCGGCTCTCGAGATGAGCAGCCCGCTCAGCATTAATGAAATTTTCCAAGTAGTCAAAGTCGATTCGTAGTTCATGGTTGCGGTTGCCATCTTGAAGTGGAAAGCACACGTCTTCTTCAGCAGCCTTGTCTGTCAAGAGACTCCTAGCATCCTTCTCTACAGTTCGCGCTTTACTCCTATAACTGCGACGACTCGATATAGACATAGATCGCCCATGGCTATCCTCGTGCTCTCGGTTCGGCTCAGAGAAGGACAGGTCTCTCTCTCGCCGCCTGGCTTGCGCAAAGGCTTTGACCGAGTTTGGGGGAGAGGTCGACCTGCCATCGTTCGGAGTTTCAACAGTAAATCGACGACCAGTTCGGGTTGTTTGCGGCACCTCGAGTGTATCCTCATCAATTATAGCCTCTTCGAAATCCCGCACTCGAATACCGGGAGCGAGAGTTCCTGCGTCTGTGTCGACATGCCGTGAGCCGTATAATGAGTCGAAAGTGCCTCGCCGCGGTCGCTCCACACGAGGCGACGAAGCTGAGTCATTACGATGATCGTCCAATTCAGGAATAGGCGTAGTATAACCTTTAGCGATTTCTTCTTGATCAGACATATTGAAAGGTCTTGACAGTGAGGACAGTTGCGAAGGAGAAAGCGGGTGCTTAATTCTGCTCGTAGTCTGGAAAGATGTTTTCCAATAGTCGCTGTCCACTCAAGTATTCTTTCGCATAATCAACGATAGTCTAGTACATCTATGTCTTTGTACTCAGTAGGAGGAGAGGACTGATTCGCAGACCCGGCGCGCAACCGCGGCGCCGAGCGTTCTGGTATGGTAGCAAAACTGCTCGCAGGTCTTCTGTGGACGAGGAGTCAAATTCGGTAAAAGTAAGCCAAACAGGTATCGAATAACGACCAGTTATGGAGGCTTTTTGTTTACTCCGCTGTAGACCCAGAAGCCAGGGCCGAGAAGCGAATAGTTTGTGATGCTCGCAACGGTGAATTGAGCCAACTTGAAGATTTGTTAGCTGAAGAAGGGGTGTTTGTTCAATTTGTTGGAATATCCAACAGCTATGCGAGCATTGCTGTCGTAGCAGACTATTGATAGTTGTCGGTACCAAGCGAGGTATTTAGCATTGAAGCAAGGTGGTGAGACAGTCTAGGATAAAATCAGAAGACTTATCAGGAGAATAAGAGCAGACGGCTAATCTCTTTGAGCGAATAAGCAAATTTTTAAAGCAAGGCACAGCTACATTAATAACCGGGCCACGAAAATTTCGATAAGTGGAAATGAAGTAGAAACTTCTCAGGGCCACGAGGGAAATTTTGCTCTTCTATTATCGGTGGGTATCGACAACAAACAGCCTGACGCCAATGTGGAACCCGGCTAGCTGGGGCGGGCATGGATCGCCTGGTCACTGGATACGCAAGTACAATTACAGCTTGACGTGGTCACATCATTAGTCATTCACCATCACTATTTCAGTACACCATTGCCAAACCGACTCTCCGGTCCCCAATAGGTCTACCCCTGCCGCGGTCTCATCAACTTGACGACAACCTCGACATTTTGCACTTACGATAATTCTGTACATTATCGAGGACAATAGCACAAAGATCTAGCGACTACCCCAACAGCCACCACACCGAGCGCACTAAACTGAGCTTGCCTATTGCTTCGACATGGCAGACGAAATACTCGATAAGGTCCGCGATGTCCTTGAGGGACAGATTGTATGATAAAGCACATCCATTTTCGCTAAACGAGAGCAATGCGAGCCTCTCCATACTGAAGTGGTTCGGCATTGCTGACACATTGACTTCCAGGACTTCGACGGCCAGAGACGCGCCGAAGGACTAGCGACCTTACTTCTTGCATTATCTGCGGTATGGCAGCGTCTTACTTACCTCTTTGAGCCAGCCTCTCTAACTCTTCAAGCTTGTGGCATTCAACATCGGGTACCTATACCAGGACATACAAAAGGCTGTCTATATCGAACTTGGGGGAACTATCTTGACATTTATCCTGGTTGTGCCTCCTTGGCCGTTTTATAAGACGAAACCCGTCAAGTGGCTGCCAGCTGGGGCAGGATGGCAATAAGCTCACTGGAAGTAATACAGTTTCGGACGATATGCGAAGGATAAGTTAGTCATACCTTTCCCAATGCATCAACTTATATCTATGTTTCTATGCTAGCCCAGTGTGTGCGATTACTGCTCTTCCTCTTGTTCCTCGTCGTCTTCTTCGTCCCTAAAAAGCTAAATCCTTGACTCCAGCCTCAACGACCATACTTTTGGAATTCCCAATCGCGGTTATCCAACGGACATACAGATCTAGCTTTGAGCCATCGCGAAATGCAATGGAAGTGAAAAGCATGCTGGAGGGAGGTTAGCGTTGCGTATAGAGCTATCTTCAAGTGAATCTTACATTGCATATTCCCCAAGCAACAGTGCACTCTTCACTGGTAGCTGATGCTTGGTTGGCTTGACATTCGATGCCTACAAACAAAGTTTTGTTAAATCACACTGGATCCCACAATGGGAACGGTCTGCGTAGTGTTGTGCATCTTACAAAGATCCATAATATGATTACGGCAGATGGCACAGTTATCTACCACAATATCCCATGCCCATAGAGCAACCGCATTCCACTATTTTAAATTAGAAATTCGTTAGCCTAAACAACACAAAAAGTTGAAAATGTGGGGGCAGTTTATTACCAACCTTCTTCACTTCGAATTTTTTTTTGCCATCGGCCGAAACTTCACCCTTTCTGACTGCAGAAGGGGCGTCGTTCATCTCAACATCCGCCATAGTGTCTAGTGGCCAAACGTATGGTTCCGTATACAGAAACCCTCGTGTTTAGACAAATCTGCTCCAGAGACGTGGTAATGTATCAACAACCAGGCAATGGCCAAGGTCCGGACAGATTAAAGGATCTGTCACAGAGATTAGATCGTCATCTATAACGTCTCCACTAGTTGCGAAACGTGTCGATATGCATGTGTAATAACCGAGTGACCATCATCGCTGACAGCTCTGCAGGTCTTACCTTGATAGTCAGCTTCGCAGAGCTTGCTTGAATTGATAATGTTCAGAAGTAATCCAAGGCTTGGGAGGTGCCGAGGAGGAATGACTGGGGGCTCTTTTTTAATCACAAAAACGGTACGGTTGTCATGCAGTGCTGTGGTAAGAGATAGATGGAGTGTTGTCTCTAGTGCTATTCGGGATTCTTTGTCGTCCCACAAATGAACTGTTACTGCACTGAGGTCAGTGAATGCGCCCCGCAGATAGCTCTACGAAGGGAGATTGTTGGAAGCAAGTAAAGTGGGCATATGCAACTATCGGGTAGTACCCCACCTGCCGCGTTCGCCATCGTCATCGCACCATGGGCTGCCTGATTCTTCCCTTACCAGCGACTCATAACAGCAGAGCCCCTTGCACCAAGACAGTTCCTCGAATTTCTGCTAGCTAATCATTCCACGGTATTCCAATACAGCACCTGATGCAACATTTCCCTCCTCCCATCTACCCACAATACGGCTCTGTTACTGTCACTTAGCTGTGTTCTCTCTACGCATTGACCTCCAGTTTCACGATGAGCGGAACACCTTCACAACAAAGGACGACTCCGGCGCGTCGCAAAAACTGTAGGCAAGGAAATAGGCCAGCCGCTCACAAAGCCTACGCCTCAGAGAATGATGCCAGCACATTAGAAGCAACCCGACTTCTTGGCACTCCGCAAACTCCAAACAAAGCGACTATCGACTCGAATACCGCTTGTGAACTTTCTTCAAGAAAAACTCAAAGTACTAAAGGCAGAACTAAGAATAAGCCAAAACCGAAATACGGCCCAGCATCTTCCGATTTTCCTGGTGGTGGCGAAACCCCTCCTCAACGTTCTGTATCTGTGAAATCCGGCATGAACACAGCATTTGCAGGTGCAACTTTTCATGCATCACCCGCACCCTCAGCGCTCCCCATTCCCAGCTTTCTTTCGAAACCCTCGGCAGAGTCTCCAGTTGCAGCTGGAGCGGGTTTCTCACAGGAACCTTCGCCCCCGACCACCGATCAAGACGCACCAACTCCTTTTCGCCCATCGTCAGCACCTAGGACGAACGAATCGCCACTTGACTTCATGTTCCGGGCACATCGCGAGGAAAAGGAACGCTTCTCACGAAAGAACGTTGCGATCTCAAGTTCCGTCACAAAGAAATTGCCGGAGACTTTTTCTCTAACCGACACAAATGGGTTCTCAAAGTCCATGAGCCTTCCAAACCCTAAACGGAGTAGTCTGAGGCCGCATTCAGGTGGCATAGATACTACTGAACTGGATGGGACACCTGGAAGGCCGATGGGCCCAGCATTTTCTACGCCGTATCAAGAACGAATTAGAGCAGCTCGCGCCGCATCGAACTCTACTTCTTCGCACAGTCAACAACCGGTCATGGCCTCACACAATAATCCTCCCACCGATAATTCAACCGATGCCCTGAAGAAATTCTTGTTTGGTAGCAGAGGGTCCCTTAGTAATGGCTCTGGTAATCTACCACTGGGGTCATACCCTGCGCCACAAATGAATTCAACCACCTTCAAACCCGTATCAAGGCTATCCGATACCCAGTCAATGGAGTCCCGCAGTAATCATATACAGGATATGGAGAACGATCTTCGCCGAATCCTGAAGCTAGATGTCTTGTCGGATGAGCCTTCTGCAGGACGCATTCTATGAGAATCCTGATTACTACAACGAGGACTCAATATACTGCCAGCCAGTACCCGCAAGTGCACAAGGCTCCTGGATCCACGATACGGAGACGAGCATTGTTCAAAATCCGAGCATGTATGTGTGGACAACATTTGGTTCAATCATGGCAATATGCCCACAATCAAGCATGCGTTTATGTTCTCGCATTTGCAAAATATAAGCAATAAGGGCTGTTTAGCGAGATTACGACATTGGAAACACTTTGAATCAAAACCATTTCTTGCATGCACCTGATACTCATGTGCAGATCATGCTAGCAAAGTATCGCAATTTGACCTTGATGTCCCGACGAGGCATATCCATAGCTCTCCCTTTTCTTGCTTGTATTCTCGTGCTCAACTCCCAAAGTGCGGGCATTCCTAACATGTGAATATGTAATAGAAGAGCCAGAGTTCGTTCCAACTAAGTAACACCCCTGGCCCCGCCCTTCCCTTCCTCGTTCATTTTAGTATCTGAAACACTCAGTTTCACTGACAACGATAATACGCTCTAATGACAGCGCAGATAAGCGCCTTCTGGTTGTCATGCTGCACCGACTGGATATCGTTATCTGCCTCCATACACTATCTGCTCATCACCACACATATATCGTGAACTACAAATGGTACTTAGGTGGCTACCTTGGTCTAGGTACGCACCTCAGGATTAGGATCCGTCATTTCTCAGTGAGTTCATCCCCTGTGCCTCATGTGGCTTTTGAGGCACGATGGTCACGTCTGCGTTCCTCTCGTTTGAAGACAATTCCATGAGACAAGAGCAGATACTTGGAAAAGAAGTCTGTCGCGAAGTCGTCAAATCTCGAATATTCAGCCCCAAGACGATACGCAGCGGCAATGCCACTGACGCATGCAAGCTCGTGCATATTCTTGTGAATCCATCTCAGTCAGTATTGTCTCTCACATATTTCACTATTTTGATTGCAAACTTATTGCAAATAAACTTTTTTTTGCGTCGTCTAGCGCAATGATGGAGCAGGGTTATCTCTATCAATTACTTACTATCAACGTCCAGGATCCAGCAAATAAGGTGTGTGTTTTGCCGTTGAGAAACATCATGCCGGGAACAACGCGCAGGTAATGTTGCCACCGATGGCCGAGCTGATGCCACCAATTACGCTTTATTATCTTTCGTTCATCGATTTCTCCGATTGTCCACGTGTTTTGTTTCCCTTCGTCGAGAAAGATTGTCTGGTATACAGGCTCGAGCTCTCGATCTGCTGCAGCATTCCCTTGCACCAGCTGGTGTTGGTAGTTGCTGCAATTGAAAGACATCTCGATAAGACGGGGATTCTCATCATATGTATATGTGAAGTACATTGGTCGGAAGCCCTTGGAATTATTCTTGCTATTCTGAGCGAAGGATATTTGCTGTCTCTGACTTTCATTTGTGGGCTTGGCACAGCGATCTGGGTCGAATTTGGTTTCATAATGCCTGTCGAAGTACTCCTTATCACAATGTGTCACTGTAATGTCATTGTAGAATGCAGCACCTTTCAAGACAAATCGCTCGCGCCAGGAAGCCGTTTTGCCTAAGATTCTAAGACTCTCGTCCGCCAGAGTGCAGAGAACAATATCGTCATAGACCTCCTCAACTACATCTCCGGTTTTTAGGTCCTTGACTTGCAGTTTAACTCCATCTTCCGATCTTGACAGTACTGTTCGTACCTCTTGGCGAGTTCTGACGATGATGCCACTCTCTGCAAGGTTTGTTCCCCATCTCTCGTAGAATTGATGCAAATTGTCAAACGTATACATGGTTGGTAGATTCGGAAGTAAAGTAGTATCGTCGTAGTCCCACAGTTTCATATTCGGATCGTTGAATAACCGTTCAATGATACCACAAGGGACGTTTGCAGTTTGGTTGCCCGTTCCAAGGAACAGTGCAATAAGCGGGTATACCATCTTGTCCCCAAACCTCTTATTGAAAAGAAAAAGCCTTAGCATAATGGAGATCGGAACAAGACCCAGGACGGGAAGAGTCCACTTGATTATTTTGAGAAAGAAGCCGAACCGCTTGATATCCGAGGCAAACTGTTGTACAAGAGTACTGGGGAAGACATTTGTCCAGAAATTATCTTTGCCCTTGCCAAAAGAAACTTGCAATTGGACTGCTTGCGGCGGGTACCCTTGCTGCTCAAAGAACTTGAAGGTGTGTTTGAAGATCTAATATGTACTATTAATAAGCGCTACGATTTTTTGCTTGAGAAGGGAAATGAAGAGCCCAAGGAAACATGCGATATACCTGCGAACCGCCTTGCACTCCGTTATTCATCCATGTAGCCCCGTACTTGTGTTCGTCCAGTGATATAGAACTGGCCTGGCCGCCCAGCGTATCGCTCCTCTCAAGAAGTGTAACCTTGAACGTCTTGGGATGTTTCGCCAGCGTTGCAGCACAGGACTAGGAGAATGTTGGCCTGTCAGTGTGCTATTGACAATTACTCTTCGATTGAAAGGCCACTCACCATGCCGGCCGCACCACCTCCGACAATTGCTATTCGCCGTTGAGGCGATGTCGTATTCCCGGCCATGTTTAGAAATGGAATCTGCGTCCCACGAAATTGCCGTGGATGGGTTTAATAGTGGTTGATTTTTGTGACAAGCCCGGCTTCAGACATTAGTCGACATCCTCAATGCTGTATTTAGTTATTTGAGCCTCTGCGACCCAGTCATCGAGTATGTAGTCTGGTAGCCGCCAAGGACGATCGGCACCTCACTTGGTGTACGTCATTGATTCCTTAATAGCCTACATTCCACCGACACACCAGACTCTCCTGTGGGGCACATCTACTTGCTTTGGCAGCATTGACTTTGGTGACGGCAAATTTCCAGGTTGGAGCACAACTCCCACGGAAATACCCAGCACATGCCATCATCCCCCTCACCGACGGAACAATCGACTGAACGCCTGGTTGGCTTGAATAACGGAATAAGGCATTGTTAGATGCGATAATTAATGTGATAATAGATACGTTGAGTGATATTGCAAAACCGCGTTGGTGGCTGCTCAGAGTGGCTTGCTTCAGCTAGACCTAGTTGAAATTGCGTACAAGCAGACTTTTATACCACGGTAAGTGTACGTCACCATGAATGTACATTGAGAAGTAGCCAAAGGCAGAGATACTTCTTTTGGAATGGGCTTCACCTACATTCAAGAGTATTCTGTATCTTGTGTTGGTCCCTTGTCCACCATGCCAATCGGGGTGGCCTGGCTGTTGATGAATCATTCATTGAAATGCGGCATCCTACGACAGACCTACTCAGTAGGCGACGTAACGACACGCGAGAATATTTCGACACAACCAGCGGCCCAGGGCCGGTACCTTGGCGACGTTAGCATCGACAGCGATGCTGAAACGGGGCAGTTTATGGTGGATAACAGAAAAGATCACGACTACAGTATCGACCTAGGGTAGGCCGTTGAGCTCGGTTCTGGCCGAAATGTCAACAACTAGCTACGAGTTTACAGTCAATCCAAATAATAAAGGACATGAAAAGTGGCATTACTCCTGCATTTAAGTACGAGTGGTTTCGAATAAGTTCTTTGGCATTGATTCGGATAAGGTGTCGATGATGGCACCCATTGTGCACTAGCTTAATTATGCTCGACGACGGAGACAGAGCTTCAGCAAAAGCGTAGGGAGGATTCGAAACCAACCCAAAGTGCTGCCATTAAGATAGTAACACAGAAACATCCGCCAACGTGCAGACCTCTTCATGTAAATGGTCCCCAGCAGGTAAATAGATACAAACCAGGTACAGACTACAAGGTCACGTGAAGTGCGTGTCAGTCGCCTCGCGCTCCCTATCTAGGTAGGACAAGGACCTAGCATTATCCAACGAAACACAACTTCGATAATCAGGTTGCGTCGACATCTGCATTAAGTATTTGTGGTTGGAATTTATCGAGCCAAGAATCGAAGAGATCAAGCACATTTGTCACTTTACGTGGTTTATGTTTATATTCAAATCACAGATCATGACCTCCACACTAGATTCGGAAGACGAGCAGCTCAAGTACGCCATAGAACTGTCGTTACAATACCAAGCCAAGAGTGAGAAGCAAGATCGACACCGTATGCCGAACAATCAAAAGTTAGCGGACAATGGATTCGAGCTAAGGTCTTTGGAACGGAAAAAGATGGAAGAGGAGCGACTTGCACGACTTGCCGCAAAACGCACGCGTCAAATGTGTGACGATGATGACGTTGTTGAAATACCCCCCCAGAAGAGAATGCTGCAGGCATCTGTGTTTTGCTCATCAAGAAACTTAAAAGTTCCATATCCCGACGGCACTGTTAAAAGAACATGGGCTCGAGGGTATTGCAGAACAGGCGACGACATCACGATCGAGGAAGTTCTGCAGAAGGACGACCTGTTGCTCGCCCTCTTCTCTTCATTTCAATGGGACGAAACCTGGTTAATGAGCAAAATTGATGTATCAAAAACTAAAATCGTACTGGCAGCGTCTGCAGTCAACGATTCACAGGTAAGTTTCAGCGGATGATCACTGCCCAGGTCATAGTTCGAGCTCTTACGGTCTCTTACGGTCTCTTACGGTCTCTTTAGAAAGAACAAATGCGCATAAACGCTCCAAGAAACGTCAGATTCTGCTTTCCTGATATGCATGGCCCTGGCTCCATACACTCGAAGTTACAGATCCTCAAGTACCCGGATTATCTTCGCATCGTAATTCCCACAGGGAATCTTGTTCCCTACGACTGGGGCGAGACCGGTGTTATGGAAAATGCAAGTTCACACGAATAAGTCCAAGGATCGAGCACTGACTGTGAATAAAAGATGGTTTTTCTTATCGATCTGCCATGTCTAAGTCTGGCTAATGAATCAACCTCGAGTACGCTGTTCTATACTCGACTGCAGCTATACCTCCGAGCGATGAATGTTGGAGAAGCAATGGCTGCGAGCCTGTCCAAATACGATTTTACTAAAACAGCAGATCTTGGTTTTGTGTACTCCATGTACGTGTTCAACTGCCGGATCAAGCTTGTGCATCACTAACCTTGCATAGACCAGGAGGACATCTGGGCAGTTCGCTCACACAAGTCGGTTCGCTTTTGGCGTCCATTCTAAGACATTACTGAACTGACGAAGCAAAGTAGGCTTCACAGGCTTGGGTTCGACCATAGCAGCACTGGGATTGTCCACCACCACGCCTATTGAGGTCGATCTTGTTGTGCGTATATGCCGCGGGATATGTAGGCGCCCTCGCTGATTCAACTACAGTGTTCATCTTTGGGAGCTATCAAATACGACTTCGTGCAGTCTATTTACAACGCCTGCCAAGGTAAGGTGAGCGTATTGATGTCACCTGACGCATGAGAAATGAGAATGACAGGACGCCTGTCCGTCGAGAAATCGCTGATCGCAATATAGGAGTTGTTGACGAAGGACAGCCCTCATCGAAGAAGAACACACAGCCCAAGAACGAGCAGCACCATGCGCTTCAGCTTCAGCAGCATTTCCGAATATACTTTCCCAGCCACAATACAGTACTAGCAAGCCGTGGCGGCACCAATGTAAGCTAAACAGTTTACAAACAGTTCAACAGAACCTCCAGCCAACCTCCTGATGTTAGGCGGCAGGCACAATATGCATTCAAGAAAAATGGTGGCAGGCTACATCATTTCCGAGAGAACTTATGCGGGATTGCGTCAACACGCGCAATGGCTTGCTCATGCACAGCAAGCTTATTCTGGTACGGCACAGTGGTCCCTCAGCAAGAGAAACAGGAAAGAAACAAGCGTGGGTCTACCTTGGAAGTGCTAATTTATCAGAAAGTGCTTGGTAAGTTCGTGGATGTGAAGAGGTGAGAATGATGGACCTAGCTGATGATGTCATCCGCCAATATAGGGGCCGCAAAGTTCGAGACAAGGCAACTGGACAACCAAAATTAATCTGCCGCAATTGGGAATGCGGAGTTGTCCTGCCAGTCCGCACCCCTTTGGATCAAGACGGGACCTTTAATATGAGCATATTCTCAGGAACGGTTCCCATCCCGATGCACGTCCCAGGTCGGCGGTATTCAAGAGAGGAGCATCCGTGGTTTTTCCAGAAATCCTGAGTGCCCAAATATAATAAGAGGAGTCTTTGCTAAGCCAAGAGCTCCGGACGGCGTCACCGACATGTAAAGTGGATCTAAACGGGCGTGACCGATGTTCAGCAGAGCATGCATCAAGCATAGTTGTCGTAGTGTTGGATATTGCCAAGGCCTCTACTCCGTACTGACTTGAAGGTCCGTTGTGGCGTGTGAAAGGAAGAGAGCGGGGGGCACAGGACTCACCGACCCCGTGCTTCCACGAATAAACCTGGGAATGACCCCGGCGAGAGCCGCACGAGCTGCCATGGGGCACTTCGAAGAATCGGGATGGCCGCATTTTAACGTCCAAAGCACCTCTGTCTGTATCACGGCAATGATATCTGTCGGCAGGAGTGGAGAGGAGGAGGAAGCTATGCCTTGACGTGCAACCGGGTCGGCACTTTACAATATTAGTGTAAATGGACTGCAGCATTATACATGTGTTCTAAGCGGTGCTAAATTGTTGCACTTCCGTCCGCGCTCTAACAGGTTTGTGGGATAGGAGGGCGTGTGATACAGAGCCCCGGCTGTTCATCGAGTGCAACTAATGAAACCAGCCATACGGAGTACTTCAAGGCCTTATCCCCAGTCCAAAAGGGCCGATGGCCACAACGCAGCAAGAACCAATAGCACGAGAAGCATTTATGCGGCAATGACGGAGTGGATAGCTGTCCGAGTGCTGAACTTCTACTCCGTAAATAAATTTCTAGTGTCGTAGCAGCAAGACCATCATCAGCTGATGCTGTTCAGTTCACAGAAAACAGCGCAAAGCGCAGAGGGTCAGGAACAGTCCAGAATTGCAGCAATGTCAAGGCTGATTCTAGACCTCAGACGTGGGATCGATCAATACGTGATTAGCGAAGATGAGGAGCCATTGGCTGAGACGGAAAGGGAAAACGAGGCAGATATGTCAAAAAATGGATAAGTCAAACCCCGTCAAGAAATTCAATATTTCGATGCTGGTAGATTGCACCTTCCAATCCGAGTTATTTGCCACTTTGGCATGGTGTGGATTCGTGAAGGGCAAAAGGAAATGAATTAGTCGGTACATAACTTGGAAATCAGTAGACGGTGGCTAATGACGGTGGTCTGGGACAACAAATTAATCCATTCGAAAGCCTGCCGGAAGGTGAGATGATTTATGGACTGCGCATATTATGGTCGCATCATCCCGTCTTCCCGTGGCCTTCCAGGGAGCGGAGCTAACAAACTAAAACGTTCACGGGCTTAAAAGTCGGCTGACTAACTGAATTCCGGCCACTACCTGATTGAAACGTTCATGAAAGCCTCGTTTCACGATATATCTGCGCCCACAAGACGGATCACCTTGTTGTCGCTGCTCACTCTATATGGAATGTGTAACGGTGTTAAGATCTTTGCGTACCATCTAGCTTGGTATAGGTGCATTGATCATTTCCATTTCATCGCTGGTTCATTGTAACGATTTGGAACTCCATACTGGTCGGCGTCTTAATTATTGAGAACTTGCACTTGTTATAACTAGCAATCATGGCAGTGGATTTGGTCGGTTTCTATTCATCGAAACGGCAATTGGAGAGCAAACAGGGAGGAAGAAAAAAAAAGAATCATCTTCCACCGCCGAAAGTGCGGGATAAACTTTGACAAGTTCAGTCCTGAAGCTCAGTCTAGGCCATGCTTAGGGGGTTTGGCCTCTTTTTTCTTTCTTCTATGGTTGACAAGTCCTGGGCCTATTGTTTGTTTTTACAGGCAAAAGTGGAAGTTTTTAGGAACTGGACAAACATAATTGGTTCATCCATGGGCGTTCTAGACACTCCAAGCGGGATTCTTAGTACAAAGGAACCACGGTGATAAGCCTTCACCAACACCAGTCGTATGGAGGAATCCCAGTCCATATACATGACGAGCCCAGGTAACCAGGAAGGCACATTAGAGAAAGTGACGGACGCCGTCGGTATGTTGCTGGTGCCTGCCTGCTGTACCTACATACCCTACCAACGCGCACAAGCTGGTCCGAGTTATGAATTCTTGAGCTCTTACAAGACAGACCAAACTGTCACAACACTCTAGTAAGAAATCCGAAATAACACTGAGCTGCCTTGTGACTGACTGATGATTAACTGGCAAGTGTCTGAAGGATCCGGCCTCGGATGATAGGTAGGTGCACACAGAGTGGCAAGAAAAGAAAAGAAAAGAAAAGGTGTCAGGACGAGGTGAGCCACAGGTACGGAATACATAATATGGGTTGGTTGCATACGACTTAGTACCTCAGAAACGGGCTAGGCGCGTCGTGGGACCCACAAGATACTAGGCACCCCCTTTGCCCGGAATTGTCCTGGGATCTAGCCCGACTTGTATCCGTTCCTAAGGCACCAAGTTATGACACAGTCAGCGCCTTCGCGCACTACTCAAGGGTACGATCTCTTGGTGCGGCCCAAGAGATGGTCAGAATGCGATTGCTGCAGTTGCACACTTGGAGAAGAAAAAAAAAATAAAGGAGGGTTTAAAGCAGGATTGCCAGATCGGCAACGGCGACAGATCTCTCTCACATTGCATGCAGCATGCTTCATGCACATCTAAAGATTGGATGAAGGCATTTGGTTGGCTGGCATGCGGAATCGCGGACCGGGCACCCCTAAATGATTGAAAGATTCAGCTGGACTGGGGCGCAGACGCTAAAAGCACGTTGAGGTTAGCCAAGTGGTCTGACAGGCGTCCCCCGCCCTTTCCACATGACATCGACAGCTCGTATCAAATCAGATCAGCAGCAGCAGTAAAGAGGATAATGAACTACTCAAAGGGAGCCAATCAACTCTCAGCAGTGAGAAACTGATGCGCAAGGCACCTGTATTTCCACACAACTTCACTTTTAATGCTGCAAAACAGCATCACAACCTGCCCCTTGCAATATTAACATTGTATTTTGAGAACTGTAGGCATTACCGAGGCTTTTATGTGAGTGTCATATACGGCTAAGGCCATACGCATTGGACATGGGATTTTGTCTCTGTAACAACCAGAAGACGTCAATTTTGTATCGAGAATCCACACATACAAATCCTTCCTCAGAAGTACAGGAGCCACTCTTCCCTCCCCCCCCTTAACAATCACAAGGTCGAATAGTTATGTCGTATCCACGATGCTCTGAATAACGAGGTGGCCAGATCTTGCAAAGGTGCTGGGTTTAGCGTTGTACTGCATGAGTCGATCACCGTGACTCTCAACGTAGCAGGGTTATATGAATGCCTTAGCTATCTCCTATGGATTCCTACGTACCTAGGCACTATCACGCGCCAAGCGTGTTCCTGGGAACAGCCTATAAGAGATAAAAGCTCTTATATAACAGTACAGATATAGTGATAGAACTATACGTAAGAGTCAGTCACGAACTGTTTTAGAATCTATACCAGGCTGGCCAGTGTCACCAGGAACCAGGTTGGCGCGTGATCGTAGTTGGCTCATATCGTGGTTTTATGACTGAAAAGGGGTTAAGGCATTTGTCGGAAGATACCGATCATCTATCACACGCGAGTATATAACATGTCGTGTAAATTGGGGTGTATCTGGTCTACGAAACTATACATTACTATCGCAATGCGGAGATCATCTTTAGCGTTGTCCTCAACAAACAAGCTGTTCTGTATTAGGCAAAAACATCCTGAAAGAAGCAGATTCTGCTAAGATCTGGGCGTAGGCTATATTTCCGACAAGGGTAGTCGCAAACATTGCATTGCGGGCTAACTTTCCGCATTGGCTGTTGCTATAGCCCGCGACTCTATAGCTACTTGCAGGATTGCCTACCGTAGACATCCTACGCAGCCGCGGCTAGCGCGATACATCATGAGCAGGGGCAAGAGTGGGATTTTATGTAAAGTGGAACTCTCGATTTGGTTAGCTTGCCTCTCGTGCATATTTCGCTCCTCACTTATGCAGGTGCCTTAGCAGCTTGCGCCGCCTCGTGGTTACCCTCTTACAGCAAACGTAGTGATTGGTAGACAACGCCTGTACCAAAGAGATACTCCCTCCCCTTTAGCCGGGTCTCTTTTGCATCCAACCTTGGCACAAAACACTTGGGAAAATGCAACGTTTTTGCTCCACTCCCGTTTGCAGCGCAATCCAAGGCATTGTACCTACCTACCTGGTACCTACCTACCATCGCGCGCCGACGTGGTTCCTGGTGACAGCTCGTTGAGAGTGAAAAGCTCTTATATGATAGTACAGACATACCCAAGTAGGTAGTTATAGACCTCTACGTAAGAGTCATGGACTGTCATAGAAATGATAACAGGCTGGTCAGAGTCACCAGTTCGGTTAGCTTAGGTACCTAGGTACGGCCGCTATGCTCGAGTTGCTGTATCAATTGCTTCGTGATATAACGAGAGCATCGACCATGCCCGCTCATCAGTCATTACAGCTTTCCATTGTGCCGTCTTCAGAGTGCTAGGCTGCTTTTCACTGTCCGCACAGAATCGATTAACGAGAGGCTCGCGCAACGATCACTCCGGCTGCGCAGCGGCTGTCTGAAAGCAAAACCAAGCCACGCCAAGCCAAGCCAAGCCAAGCCAAGCCAAGCCAAGCCACAGGCTAACTAACCCTCGGCTCTCGCTGCTCATATAAAGCGAAACTTCCGCGACCCGAAGCCGCCGTAAAAAAAAAAAAAGGAAAAAAGGAAAAAAAGAACAAAAAGGAAAAAAAAAAAAGAAAAAAAAATTATTGAGAGAGAGAGCAAGGGAGGGTAGCAGGGAGAGAAAGGCTGGCAAATGGATCGCTGCTGGGGTTGCATCTGGCCGCCGCAATTGACATGAGAGGGTAGGAGGGATAGGTCCGAGTTCAGGTGCATGATCGGTTCCTAGCGTATCTAGTATGTTTGTTTTGGGTGAGGACAGGGGGAGCGGGTCCCAGGGCACTCAGCAGCGCCAAGCATGGACATGGACTAGGGTTATGAAGGACAAAACAGGTCAAATACGTGCATGTACATACCTGAGCAAGCTAGGGGCTTGAGGAAAATCACGACCTCTCGGTCGACACATGAGATGCCTCATAATGGCCCGTCAACGAATGTTGTGGGTTTATAGAGAGTCGATCGGCCGCCCTTCGTACATTTGCATCACCAAAGCCACAACGCCACGAGGCGTTTGTCATACAATCATCGTCTTCTTGACTACTGTGATTGGTTCTGTCCCTGATTGAGCAGCAGAAAGTGCGTAGCGCCAAAAGCGGAGATGACGCAGAGGAGACATCTGTGCGACTCGAGCTCGTTCTTCAACGCGTGCTGCTCGCGGGCTAACAACATGTCTGTACTGCTGCTAGGGCTTGGATTTCAGATACCCTAGCTGGTAAATACCGAGGAGTCGTACAGGGCAACCCTGGGCTTCTCTACCACCATCAGCATCTCTGGATCGAGATCAGTTACCATGCATGTACTGTACCTAGGTGCCTGCCTACCTAGGTACGTACCCAGAGGTACCCAGGTACCCAGGGTACTGCGCCGCTAGGGCTTAGATCTGCGGTCATGCTCGAGTGCCGACCTTTGTGTGTTCGGTAATGACCCGGACCCAGACTCAGAAAATGCACCCCTCTCATCCTAACCTCCTAGGCCCCCCACCCCCCCGGCCTCCCAAGGGTATCCATAAGTAATTGAGACCGAGACTGAGACCGTATGCTGTGGTCGGCATCGACCGGGCACTTTGTGGGCTCGTCGCGCTCGCCTACCTGAACAGGGGAGAAGGAGTCAATTACAGGCCAGGAAGCTACGAATAAGTTGCAAGGGAGCCTGGCTAACATTGTTGCTTAGCGGCTTGCTCCGTACATAAGAGTACATCAGGTGCCTACCTACCTACCTACCCAAAATAGATAGCAGGTAGGTATGTAATAATTTCGCGTATCGTCAGAAACGTCCATTTCACTCACTACATCAATCCCTTGTTCAAGTATTTCTGTACCATCTTTCAAGGGTTGTAGTATTGAACTCCCACGCGGGATCGATTTAGATTGGCCCTCAACAGCAAGAACAAAGTGGGACAGCAAAGGTCGGATTAAATTGGCATCCCTTGAATCTGTGCGTTCCACTCAATCTGGTGGTGGATATCGTGGATATCTTCATGGTGGAGACGCAGGTCGGCGCATACCTAGGCGCACTAGGAGCATGTAGCCACCTTGGAGACTCGCCCGTGGCGCATGTCAAGGTGGGTAAGTGCGAAGTGGGCAGAAAGGAAAGAGACCGAGGAAGGAGGGAAGGAGGGAAGGATGGAAGGATGGAGGGGAAGGGAGGGGAAGGGGGTGCCCACATGATCAAAGACGTAGACAGCGGAGCAAACCAGACTCTGGCCTGGGCTTATCCGGGCTGATTATTCTAGTGAATAGCATTCATCTGGCTGGTATGCGGGTATGAAAGAAGTAGAGTATTCGGGAGAAAAAAGAAGATCATTATTTCATTGAAATTGAACAGTGTTTCGGTAGGATATGTGCACGTTGGATGGTTGGGTGGACATGTGGATGTATGCCAATGTGATGATACCTACATATCTAGGTAGGTAGGTAGGTATGATATTTAAGTACGTAGGTGCTGCAACTAATGGAAACCCCTTCTGTCCCAGCAGCAGCGGATTTGGGATTTGGTATTGATGGTCCTGTCTCCTGTCGCGTGCAATCTAGGCGTACCCAAGTAGCCCGGAGCAATGAGTCCTTGCTGTCTCGACGGAAGCACCGTTACTTCATGTTGCTCCTATAAAACTTGCCTGCCATTGATTAATATCAAAGAGAGCATATAATACAGCTTACATCGGACTCAATTCAAGCCGTTAGATCCTTCCCGCCGGACTAAGGAAGCTAATTAACTCTGTTCTGAAGAAACGACAGAGCCGACAAGCGAGCGGCCCGGAAGCCTAAACCTCGAGTTGCCTCCTGCATGGCTGGAGAAAGAAACTTTGTTTAGACAGACACATGAACTTGGCCTGTAATGATTTCAGTGGCATGTATAAGGGCCCGTCATTCACGGGCTGTCACCTTTCGGTGTGTGTGGGCAGTTGGCTCTTCCGCAACCATACAAGCCTTCCCGCGTACTTTCTGCTCAATGCTCCAGATCTGTTTGAGCATGTGGCAATATTAAATAGGTGAGATGCAGCCAGTGCAGTGTTGTGGGCCGCTCTAGAAAGAATCATGGTCCAAGCGCACGCCCTGTGTCCCTGTGTCCCTGTGTAGCCCTTCCTGTCATCTGATAATTCCTCATTTTTCGGTCCATCTCGTTTCTCCCTGCCCTGGTTTTGACGTCCCGCCCTGTCGGGTCCAGCCGGGTTTGTGCATCGACGTAATGCGTAATGAGATCAACCTCTCTATCTGCCCTTATATCCTGGGACTTTTGTGAGACTTGGCGAGCCCATAAAACAATGATTCGGACCATCAGTTGTACGCAGCAATATTTTTGATAATATACGGAGTACAGACATCAGTCTCTTGGCGCTCCTTGAGCCGCAACAAGGCATGGTGGGCTAAAATGAGGCTGTGAGCATCCTTGGTACGCGAACAACGGACAGTGTCGGAGCCAAAGCGTGAAACATATCTGTTATCTCACGTCGAAAGCGTAAAGGCCCCCTTATTTTCCGTCTTTTTTTTTTAAAAAAGCTGTCGGATTGGATTGGGTTGAATACGATTGCCGTCTTCCCTCGTTCGAGTGACCTCTGTATTTGCTCAAGTAGGTCGGCAATCTAAGTGCACACCCCCCCCTCTTCGTGCTACCGACACCCCCACCCGCCCATGCCTTCCGCACAGGTCTACCGAGTCCGTACAATCGCTGTTTCCATGAGATACCAATAAAATAAACCATACAAACACCATGATCAAGCTTTCAGAATCAAGGTCCGTAGCTGCAAGAAGGTAGCGCGCCCGTAAGCCCCGCAATGTATGCAATTAGCTCACACCAAAAACTTAAAAAGATAGCCACATATTGCGTGCGAGTGACTCATTTGCGCGCACACAGCACATATAACATATAACGAGCCCTTGTCGCATTCCCTCGTCCCTTCCTTTTGTGTTGAGAAGTTAATTCTTTACCTTCGGCATTCAAGGTTAAGATTCGTTGGTGCAAGACTTAATCACAACCATGTCGCTTCAATCCAACCCTCTCAACCCGACGTTTGAAGGTCACATAGGTTCCACGTTGGATGCCCTGATTTTATTCGAGGCATGTTTATCTGGTCACCTTAATCATGTACCTCGACGCCCCCATGATCGAGAACGCCAAGATCTCATCAGGAGTGGTAATGTCTTCATATACGAAGAGCATGCTTCCGGTATCAAGCGCTGGACAGATGGAGTATCCTGGAGCCCCAGTCGTATCCTGGGCAACTTTCTCATATACCGCGAGCTGGAAAAGCCTTTCCCACCGGGCGAAAAGAAACGAGCCTTGAAGAAGAAGAAGTGCCCACCCGGCGGCATTGGAAAGCCAGACCTCAACTCTCGCTCCGGTACAACTGGCTTCCCATCGGCTGGCATGGATGTATCTGTTGGCAAGGACACTGAAAGAGCATTGATTGGCTCTCTGGTCGACTCTTACCCCTTCAAAGTCGACGGCCTGATCAAGAAAACAATCAGCGTGACGTATCAAGGAATCCCACATCACATGGTCAGCTATTACAGCGTCACTGATGTAGTATCTGGCCGCCTTACTACACCAACTAAGCATCCCAGCACGCAAAACATCATACCTCGATCCGAGCTCATCATGTCTCAAAACTTCCGCGCACCGATTGATGAGGTGGAATACAATCCGGACGACCGCGGCGGTCCGACACCTCTGTTCGCTACACTGCCAGGCAACCATGAGTTTGGAAATGGCTCCAACAATATGCTACAAAGAACAATGACGGTCTCGAGTTTTCCGCCTGTGTCTGTGGCATCCGCGTACACCCGTGCCACCTACGGCTATAGCCCTCAGCAACAGTATATGGCGTCGATGAGTTCCCCTATGCCATCACAGATGTCTCAGCAACTCTCACACTCTATACCGTCACCCTTACACAGCCATCACTCTGCAGCCTCTCTGCAGCCATCTATCGCGGCCCCCTTGTCAGCTCCTTTACCAACCACCACGGGCCATATTCCATACTCTCCTCATCAGCAAGATAATTATTCGCTTGACCCACACCGGTCTGACCGCTTTGGCTCCGACTCTAACCTTTTGCATGAGTTTCCTCGGAACATGCTTACTCACGATAGCTCTCGCCGAAACTCGACATACGAAGTTGCCCAGCCTTCAGACCTGTCTTCTATTTCTCTGGGTTCCGTTGCAGATGAGCGCTCGTCCAACGGCAACGCATATATGAAACAAGCATCCTACTACCTCCCTTCTCAACCGGCCCCAGTACCAGCTCAGAACCACCATGTGTTCTCACATCAGCGCCCAATAACGGCCGAGCCCGAAACGCCCACTGTTGAGACTGGATCCCAGCACTATAGCTTCGACGAAGGCAGTTCGTCTTGGGGATTTGACGCAATGGGCAATTCCCAGGCTCAACAATATTTTGGGAACCAAACGAGTTCAACCCCGACGAGTTGGCACGGAGGTGGAAACGGCGTGGGGCGCTCTTGATGGAATGATGGATATTCTTACCAGTCTTGCGTCGTATTTTCTGTTTCCTGTCTGGGCCAGGATATTCCAAATACTTGCCAAGACTTAACATCTTGAGCACTTCTTTTCGGACCAGGTCCTTCTTCCATTCTCAATTTGTCATTAATGTATTTCTGGACAGCATCTTTGGTTTTTGGCTGTCTTGGCAATTCTAAAGCTTTTCCCCCTGTCGCCGTTCATGGGGTTGACAGAGGTTGTTTCGTCTAGTCTGGTGGGCGTTAAGGTCTAGCCGTTCTCCTTGTCTTGTGCTGCTTTCGGCGTTGGAAGTTGGATGATTTTATGGATAAACTTATCTGGCATGGTAGTCTTTTCCACTGCAGCGCGGACTTACGAGCGGAAAGTTGCCGGGTGGTAACATTGTGATCTTCTGTTGTCACCAAGGCGCTTGGTATTATTGGGGTTTTTTTTTTTTTTGGCATAAAACTTATCGGAACGGACTTGGAGGCTTTGGTGCTCAAGAGTATTTGCCAACTAAGTGTTCTTAGAGGGTATCCCCGCAAGGGACTTCATAATGAAATTTAATAAACCAAGACTATACGGCGTTATACCAACGTGCTTCTTTCCAGTCACTGGCCCCTAAAATTGTCTATCTTGGGATATAGGGCCACAAAGCATGCCATGCGTGTTGGCGACGTGATAGGGCTGATTCGAGCTGTGGGGTACATATGTACAAATGTACATGGCCCCTCGGCTGCCAACTTATTCTTGTACATTTATCTACACAAGACACCCCCATTGGAAGACTCGACGGCGAGCTCTGATTCCATGTACAGAGCGTGACACTTGCTTTACTCCGCATAAGCTATCCAGGTTTCTAAAACGAAAAGAGAGAACGCAAAGCTACCACCACTGCTGCCGTTCAGTATAGTGGACAGGAAATTATGTCGACGCTTGTCATCGCATCACGAGTCGCAAAACAAACGTGCCGCCGCGGATATGCAGGCTTAAGCTACACTGCGCATACTAGGCCACAACATCCAAATTACTCGAATAGCGCGATAGACAATCGACACTTATTGCCGCTCCGATGGCCAAATGGCTCGCGGTCAAGACTTCGTCAAGTCCGACAAAACAGGTGTGTGAGGAGGCGCCCCGGGAAAGTTTTGAATGAAGGGACGAAGGAAGAAAAGTAAAGCAAATCAAAAAGCTAGGGAAAAGACGGGGAAAGTTTTTTTTGCTTTGAGAGCTTTCCGGGGGGTGTGGACGTCGAACTGTCGCCAACGCTGACATGGCTCAAACTCCCCAGCTCTCTGCAAAAACAACCGCAAATTCCCAAGATCAATCAGTCTAGCACACAAAGGGACCATAGGAGTCACATCATACCAAAAACTCGTTCGAATCCGGATCCCTCCAAAGCTGAAGCTGTGGTCCACGAGGACATATACACGATTCCTAATTTCCTGACACTTACCCGGCTAGTAGCTGCTCCAGTGGTTGGTTACTTGGTGCTTCACGACTCTCACGCATGGGCGGTTGGATTATTTGCGTACGCGGGGATTACCGACTTGCTCGATGGCTGGATTGCTCGACAATGGGATCGGAAAACGGTAGTTGGAACCGTCATAGACCCGATGGCCGATAAGGCTCTCATGACTATCCTGACCATATGCTTAGCCGCCAAAGGAGCACTGCCATGTACGTGCCTGACAACGAGAATCACAGGCTGAAATGATCTCATTTCCCATATGTTTTCCTGCGCGTTGCCGTCTTCTCTTGAACCCATGACTTTTGTCCAAGGTCACTTCATAGCGGGCCAAACAGTTATATCGCGTCGGCTAACTTCTTACGATTCTCTCCAGTGTGGCTGGCAACCATAATCTTGGGGAGAGATATTGGCCTAGGTATCTCAGCAATATACTATCGATGGGTCTCACTTCCCCCGCCAAAAACCTTCAAGCGCTACTGGGATTTTTCACTCCCGTCTGCGGAGGTACATCCCACGACTATAAGCAAATACAACACATTCCTTCAGCTCGGACTGGTCGGTTTGACAACAGCAGCGCCTCTAATTCACGCAGATATTTCCTTGGCATTGACAGTGTTACAGTGAGTACGATCAGCTTTAACCCCTCTCGAAGGTGTGTTGGGTGGCAAAGAACACGCTTCGCAATCTGACGAGGATTCAGGTATACTGTAGCAGCGACGACTGCGTGGAGCGGCGCAAGTTATATCTTCAGCAGAGACGCGGTCAAGATATTGAAGTAGGGGTCTTGTGCAGCAACTTAGATGCTTTGAGTACACATCCCCTTACGGATTACATCTACATATATATTTTGACCTCAACACCAAGTCTAACAGTGTTTGAGCGAATATACCGAAGCTGAAATACATATGCATCTAATTCATAGCCCTTGTGATCGCAATTAACTGTCCTCGTTCTGGCCACTACTGATAACTTGTGACGTTATTTCAAATCGGCACTCCGCGCAATAGCGCGCGTGCTGCCTTTACCGATCTTTCAATCAGAGGACCCTACATCTCGAATCTCGATCAACAGCATGCTCGAATCTCGGAAAGAAAAATGCCGAAAAATATCCAAGTAATCTCAAAAGTACAATTTTATAAAAATTTTGCCACATTTGTATGACCCCTTTCTGGTCTAGCTTTGCCGCCCAGTTTACAGTTTGTCCGCACATAAGCTAACAATCGAATGATTCCGGCAGGAGTAACACCCTCAATCCGACGAGCTTGCGCTAGAGTCTCTGGTCGTGTATAATGTAGCACTTCCTTCTCAGATAACGCAAGTCCTGGAATAGCATCGTAATCAAGATCTATAGGAAGCTGGAAAAGCTCATCATGCGTAAACTGAAGTCTTTCGGCAGCCTGCATCTTTACATATGGAGCGTATGCGGTCTCGATGACCACACGATCTCTGATGCGAGGGGAGAACTTCTCGATATCAGGAACAAGGGCACTCAATTTCTCAAGGTGTTGAGGGAAACCAGAATTCGAAAGTCGCAAAATATCGAGTCCTGTTCGGCGTCGTGACTTTCTCCCGATATCGAAGCCGTGACTAGTCCACTGTGCCGGCGTGAGGGATACAGACTCCAGAAACGCTGTAAGATCTTTGATCTGCTGACGTTCTTCTAAGAATGCTGACCAACGTTTGTCAGAGACTACCCCCCATGTTCGACCTTTCTCGGTGAGTCTGAAATCAGCATTGTCGGCTCTGGCAGCCATACGAAATTCATTCCTCGATGTGAACATTCGATATGGTTCAGTCACGCCTTTCGTGATCAAATCATCAATCATAATCCCAATATAACCGTCAGACCTAGAAATTAAAGCCTCACTTAGCCCCTGTGCCGCCCGGCCTGCGTTTATACCTGCTATCACTCCTTGGCCAGCAGCTTCCTCATATCCGGTGGTGCCGTTGATCTGCCCAGCGAGATATAAGCCCTCGATTGCTTTTGTTTCGAGTGTGGACCTAAGGCCTCTAGGGTCAATATAGTCGTATTCGACTCCGTACCCTGGTTGTAACATCTCAACATTTTCAAGCCCCCGAATCGTCCGCAAGGCTTCCTCCTGCGCCTCGGCAGGTATGGTCATTGAAAGTCCATTTGGATAAATCACTGAACTGCTAAAGCCTTCGGGTTCAAGCCAAACAATGTGCGTGTCCCTCTCTGGAAATCGAATCACCTTCGACTCCAACGACGGGCAATACCTTGGCCCTTTCACCGTCTCGCGGATATGGATCGTTTTACCCAGGTTTTGTCGCACAATCTGATGGGTTCTTTCGTTCGTGTGAGTGATACTGCAGGTAAGCTGGTCTGCTACGGAGACATTATTGTTCAAGAATGAGAATGGAACAGGTGATGCATCTCCAACCTGAACCTCCAACTCTTCAAATTTGATGGTGAACTTGTTAAGCCGTGGGGGCGTCCCCGTTTTGAGCCTCCCGAGATTGAATCCAGCGGTACGTAGTGATGTGCTTAGGGCAGAGGTGGCATTTTCTCCTAATCGACCAGCTGAATAGCTTGATAGGCCTATATGGATCTCACCACCCAAGAACGTACCCGTTGTGATGACAACCTTGTTCACTGGGACGACTTCGCCAGAATCTAGCCGAATACCCGTAATGCATGTGGCTCTTCCGCTGCCGGTCGAGTCAGGGATCCTCGATGATATAATATCTGAAACGCTCGCAACGATGATTGACAAATTTGGGTACGCTTCTAGTTCCTCCCGCATATACCGTTGGTACAATTCTCGATCGATCTGAGCGCGAGGACCCTTGTAAAAAGTTAGTAAATTTTTAGACATCCGTTATTTAAGGGATTTCTTACCCAGACTGCTGGCCCCTTCCGGCGGTTGAGTATGTGAAATTGTACGCCGGCTTTGTCGATAATCTTTCCAGTTAGTCCATCGAGCGCATCAATCTCTCGGATTATGGTGCCCTTCCCAATACCCCCGAAGCTCGGATTGCAAGAGCACGTTCCTATATTCTCAAGCTTGGGAGTTATTAGCGCTGTTCTCGCCCCTGCTCTGGCAGCAGCCGCACAAGCCTCAGCACCGGCGTGTCCACCTCCAATCACGATGACGTCGTAGGGTCTATCGGTTACAATAATCAGCATATTAATATCGAAAGCGAGCAGGAAGCTCAAGCTGGGGATTTCGAACCTACTACTAGCTACTGTAGCCAATTGTCGAACGCAGACAAGCTGCCGTCGTCGCACGGAGCGAACGCATGCTGCACGAAAAGTAGCACGCATCAAGAAGAAATCATAAAGTCAGGTTTGGGGTTCTTAACAAGCCACCGTATATCTGACTGTGAGAAGTAGGCGCCACTCTCCGTCGTCTGGGGGATAGTTTGACCTTTTTTTTTTACCTTAGATTGAGTTTTATGAGTAACGACACAATATTGAATAGAAGATGTGGGTCCCAGCTTACCACGAGTTCTCGTTAATACATGTGTCAGCATGTATCAACAGGTATCTATCCACAAGAGCTGAGCCAACTGCAAGGAGTCGAATATTTCGACCATTTAGTAGAGAAACTTTGTTACAATATGATTTGTATCTAGGAGATGCGCCCAGCTTAGTTGTTAAGCATGTAGACTACGTACACTACCGACGACTTTTAAGCATAATGATATCCTTTCTGGGGTCTATTTACCTCCGTTGCAACCTCAAGAAATTTCTTGCAAGCCTAAAGGGTTTGATACATATAAATTAGCACATCAGAGTTAGGCTCACCAGAACCTATAGCTCGGGGTGCAAGCTCGCGTTCTATGCTCTAGACTAAAGCTTCTATCGGAGATGCTGGCTTTCATAGTAACATTGTCCCTCCTCCATAAGTATGCTCCGTAAGTGTGATAATGCGATTGCTAATTGCATCCTGCGTCACTTCTTCACGCTAGAAGCACTTTTATTGCTCGTCTTCCTATCGATCCACGCAACTTGATATTGTATGCTGGCTAATTAGGCATCACCGGGTACTAAAATCTGGCCAGGAGCTGACTGCATCGTTTACTTCTTCCAAGAAGGTGGCTGCATTGTGGACTGATGTGCCTCCCAACACAACGCGTACGTCAGGCGTTGTGGCATTAATACCAGCAATCATCTTCGCTTCCTCGTAGGTAACGCCCCCTATAATGAAGACAATGATGTCTTGTGGCTTATCCTTTGTCGAACCACTGCCTTCCAAAAATGGATAATGTTGCTCCCTCAAGCGTCCCTTAATAAGGTTGTGCAACGTGCTTTCTAGGAGCGTTGTGTGTTGCGTGTAGACATTTTCGACGCCCTTCAGACCTCGAAATCGACTTGAAGCCCCAGAGAAGATCCCTGCCGAATCAAACATGTCCGCAATTCCGACCTGAGACGGCGACTTATGAAGTGAAGAATGATATAAGAGGATCTTGTTGACCAATGCGGCTTGAGACGGAGCAACCCCTCCTGCTGCAACCAGCAGATCCCCTAGCATTGAAACTGTATTCGATTGTTGCTTGTGATAGCGCAGTGCGTATAGTGCCGCTAATCCGATTTTAGATTGAGCTGTGACGCTTGGGCTCTGGATTAGTTTTTGTATATTCTGAATGAAGCTGTCAGCCATCGAAGTAATCGACTTCGGGTAATGTAGCCACAGACCTTCAGATCCGCATTGTGGTTATCGTTGCAAGCCAGACTCTGTTCCACCTCGCTCACCTCGAGTAAAGACTCTGCTGCTACCTTCCGGCTCAGCTCAGACATCAGCGTCACATGCTTGCTAACATTGCCAGACAACTTTCTGAACTCTGGATATTCTTCGATGAAACGCTTCATATCAGAGATCGACTCGATATTGGCGTTGTTTTTTGTCTTGGATTGATACTGCTCCACGTAGTCTTTGATGGTTCCACCCAAATCGCCGAAATTAAGAAACATATTCTTCTTGAAGAACGGGTCTTGGTCTTGAGATAGAACTATTTCTTTCAGCTCCGGACGTATATCAGGAACTCCACTTAGGTCGACTCGACCATTTTGGATCCCAATAAGATGATGAACCATGGCTTGATACGTCCACTGAGTAAGGAGTGGCGTAACACAATCCTCACGTCTGTCCAAAATAAGAAGAATGGAAGGAGTATCGACTCTTCGGAATTCGAAGAGTTGCTCTTCCGAGGACATCAAGTAACGTACCTCTGTGGCAAGTTTCTTCGCCAAAGGGCTGCTTTTCCCGTAACGTATAAGTGGTTTTTTTTTCAGTGACAGCAGAACTGCGAGGAGGCCTTCCGCACATCGCTGCAGAGAGTCCGGGTTCCAACTATCGGGGTTCAAGCCCCAGATACGTCGCTGTGGCAGCGATAACGAGAGCGAAAATAAATCAGCGTTTATGACGGTATAGTCCGCGAAATGCTCCTGAACAACTTTGACAATTTCGTGGTCGTCTGCCTCTGCGAGTCGCTCCAGAGAGGATTTTTTGGCCACATTTGTGAAAAATAGATGGTATTCTCCATACTTGGGCTCCCTGAGTTCGTCTATCAACAGCTGTATGGTATTGGGCGATGGACGCAACAGACATATGCAGCGAAGATGACGCATCCTCTCACGATTGGCATTATCTAGACGATCGATGAGATACACCTCATGATTGAGCAGAGATGATTGGGTTACGGCAGTCGAGATAATAGAAACTGTTTCGCTATCCAACAGCAGGATCTTCATCTTTGAGGATGACGCATCTGGGGCAGACGCGACTATTCTTGAGATGTAGCCGGCCACGGCCTGTGAGACGTCCATGGTGATGTGAGAGACACCGCGACGTGTTCACCAGACCATGTTCATGAAAAATACTCTGGTGTTAGAGTCGATCAAGGTTCCATGAGCTTATAGTAGGGATTCCGACGGCGTGGGGGGGGGGGGGGGGGGGGGAGCCAAGCCAGATAACCGCGCAGCAACCTCTGAGAGGCTGGTGCGCAACCCGGGTATCTGCATAAGAGCCAACCCGCTATAATCATAGCGCAGCCAGTGCCACTGCCAGAGTTTCTCTCTAGCACGCATGACTACATGTTATGTATGACCTCGAAAAATCAATCAACATCGGAGATTTAACTTTAATTATTTCGGGTCGAGAAAGGATGAAATCAGATTTTATAGTGGGCAGCTTCTAGATTGTGGAGTGCGGACAGCCTGGGAACGATTGAATTGAGAGAAATGGCACTGGACAATACTTGTCCTTCTCGATCAGAACCCACGTCAGTACGCATGCCTGATTTAGAGAACAGCGATGTAGATACATAGCTGACATGTTTCCAGCCTCTCATTCACACAGGGCCTTGTTGCTGGCCAGCTATCTGTGGTTCTAATTCTGGCAGCCTTCATAAAATTTTTTATCTTTGGCGATCCGCCCTCGCCTGATGTGACTGCGTCTTTGCGGGCGACAGAGAGACGATCTAGAACTCTCTCACACAGGCAGTCGCTGCTGAGGTTGCGAAGCCCCAACCAGAGACATGGACAGACATTAAATCGAAAAAAATCCACGGTTCTTCGAAATCCGCCAGCACTAACCATAGGCTCTATACTGAGCAAGACATATTACAATGTTGACGGCCATCAACCAGAGAGCCTCGATTGGTTCAATGTACTCATTGCTCAGACAATAGCGCAGTTCAGAAGCGATGCACAGCATGATGACGCGATTCTCGCCTCCTTGACCAAAGCCCTCAATGGGACGTCGCGGCCCGATTTTGTCGATGATATCCGTGTCACAGAGCTAAGCTTGGGTGAGGACTTTCCCATCTTCAGCAATTGTCGCATAATCCCTGTTGATGAGGATGGGTTAAGTCTTGGCAATGGAATCAAGTTCGATGCTGCCACTGCTGCCCGAGATGGAACGAGACTGCAAGCTCGAATGGACGTGGACCTAAGCGACATGCTTACACTTGCAGTTGAAACAAAACTTCTCCTGAACTACCCCAAGAAATTAACAGCTGTCCTGCCGGTTGCACTCGCTGTTTCAGTCGTCCGCTTCAGTGGAACGTTGTCGATCTCTTTTATTCCTAGCAACCCTTCCCAGTCGACGCCCACTATGATGACATTTAGCTTTCTGGACGATTATCGATTAGATTTTTCCATTCGAAGCCTTCTTGGTAGCAGGTCGCGCTTGCAAGATGTCCCCAAAATTGCCCAACTAGTTGAAGCTAGGTTGCACAAGTGGTTCGATGAACGTGCTGTTGAACCTTGCTTTCAAGAGATTGCACTACCGAGTCTTTGGCCCAGGAAGAAGAACACCAGAGGGCCGGATGACTCTGTTCCTGACGGAGGCCTGTCTATAGGACGGCCCAAGGGCAAAGATGTTGGTCGCGATATGCAGACAGAAACTCTCTTCGAGGACGGGAAGGTTGATACGTTCTCCCTCAGACATCGTCGAACTATTAAAGATGGAGATGAGCTGGAAATTCCAGCATCGCTGGCAAGTATGAAGTCTGTCATGGGATGAATAGCTGCTGTGAATTATGAAGGTGTTGGCATTGTGTTCAGGTCTACTTGTGAAGCCAACCAGTGTTTGCGTAGGTATCAGAATGAGTAATGGTTGATACGACGGCGGCTACATGGTCTAGGCACCGGAGATTCGTGTATATGATATTACATTCCCAGTGCAGCAGTCATTCCAAGTTAATGCGTAATTACACAGTGGGCATCAAGTTCCCGAAATCGGCCGCGTAATTAACCAGACCTCAACCTTAGAGGGGCGAAGTGACCAGAGAAGCCGACGAACGAGTTAAGGACAATAAGTTTTGCCACCACAGAAATGATCCGCCGAGGAGCAGTACATAATACAGGATGGTCCATTTCATTTCCGGTTTGACCTCGTCTTCCACCCAATACGGTTCCAACCGGCCCCAAATACGAGGTAGACCCATGGAGTTGCAAAATGCATGGACTATGATGACAGCTAGCAGAGATCCAGTGCGCAAGAACAAGAATGTGGCGTAAGCGCCGAAAATGGTTGTGTATGAGAACTGAAGTACAGATCGCACGATAGCCGCAGCAAGTGACGTGTGAGGATGAGTGACGCGGAATTCATAGAAATGATGAAGGTGCGCCAGGCCAAAAACCGTAGGTGAGAGAAATATAATACTCTTCACGGAAAATCCAGCCATCAGCAACAATGGCACAGCAGAGGAGCGAAAGAGACATTCTTCTGTCACTGGACCCTGTCGATCGATATTAGTTGAGGCACTATGACTTTATCGTTCCGACGCCAGGAATAGACCTACTGCCACCAGATTCCTCCATGCAGCCCAGTCGGACCAGACCTGCTTCAGAGGGTCCAGGGATATCCAACTTCTCCAGGCACCTTCGATGAGCAAACATTCATATAAGGGTCCTGAGAATAGTAGGCCTGTCAAGACAACCGACTTGCAAGTCTCGACTACCCCAACGGGCCAATATCCCATCGACGTCCAGGGCGGGATTTTAGGAGGACTTTGGAAACACTCTATCAGAGCAAATGAGACCAAGGAGCACAGCGCGGTAGATAATGTGACGGAGCGTATCCTAGCACTTATGACTTCTGGTGCGTCCCGAGAACGACCTGCAGTGGCTCTGGTGGCGGAAGTTGCATGCAACGGCAACACATAAACAAAGCAGTATGTGACCTTGTTTCTCAACGTCAGGGGGGTCAGTGGTACATTGCTGTCATGATGATGGCGATGAATGACACGGGATAACAACGGCACTCGACGCTGGCTTTTGATGGATCATGTGTATATCTTGACAAAGATACACGGAGCAATTGCGGACTCACCAGCAGGCTAAACGCGTGGAATTGCGAAAAGTCAGGCTCACGAGACCAGGAGTCAGGCCAGTTCATTTGTGCGGCACGGTTAGCTACGCAATTGAGGTATGGTAACATGCCCAAAATTCCGATCCTACAGAGCAACGATAGATAGTAACTTGAGGATAGAAATGAGCCAGGAAGCCTGGTCTGCGAGTTGTCTGCCTAGGGTAGCCTGTCATGGACTTCAATCCCTTAAGTGTGCGAAGGCAGCACCCAGGTCACGGAACCCGCTCAACCTCGATACTTTACGGTACTCCTGAACACCCGCAACGGCTCTATAGCTGTAGCATGTCCGATGTACTGCTGTGTACAACTAGGGATTGCTAGTACTTTTATCATAGTAAGGTTTATATATAAATTAAAGTATCGATTATCTTCCCTAGTCCTAATTAGCCTACTAGCCACACTTAAAGGGATGCTCCTAGCTTTCCATGCAAGAGGAAGTCAATCACCGGTGTGCGCACCTGCCCAAGTACCTCGGTAGGTAGGTCTTAACAGGTGTATGTGTTCCGTCTCACAGGTGGGCAGGTAGGGTAGCCTTGGCTTCGTCTCAGTAAACGCGAACGGAATGTACCGGACAGGTCCTACTCAAGTACCATATAACCCCTGAATACAGGCCCCACTTCCCACCAGTCAGGTTGCTTATTAACAGCTAGAATTTGGGTATCTACCATATTCTACCCCTACTTTATATCTTACCTATTCCTGATCTCTTATCTAATTCGCCTAAAGCACCCTTGGAAGTAGATTTGTAAAATCATTCAGGGTCGTATTGTACGCACGTTAGGCACCAAGGCAGTCTATGTAAGCAGATTTTGAGACAGTAAACCCCTATTGCGTGCGCTGCTTGCGCGCGCGTAAGCAGAGATAAGAGAGTGTTTCCATATCCACCAATCATAGTCTTCAAAACAGACCAAAGAAATTCTGATTGGTCGCTTAGCACGCGACACGCCGCTGTATACTATTGTCGTGTCGTATAGTCGCCCATGCAGGTCTCGCCCAGTGTCTCATGATGTTTGTGTTAGTCTGGTCTCGAGCCATCTTTGAAAACCTTTCTTCTCCCAATAGAACAGCACAGAGCGCAGAGCTGCAGTTACCAATCGTACGATACGGTAAGGAGTCAAGGAGTATCTCACACGAAAGTCCCAGGTCGGCCAATCAGCCGGCAGCAGCCCTAGTTCAGGAGAAGGGGACAGTGACGTATTAACATGTAGTACCACTGCATGGCGATGTCTTGGAGAGCAAATGAAGGATATCTACGACGACTGACAGAAATTTTCGCGTACAGACTCGGAAGGTGTTGTTTGTGCCTGGGTGAAAGTACAGAGCCTTGTCGTGAGGAGCATTAGAGGGAGCCTCGACAGGTAGGCGGCCCATGATACAGCCAATTTTTTGAAGAGGCTCGAAGCAAGTTGCTTGGCATTAATTTATAGTGACTAGCAAGCTTTTAGCATATACTCCCACTCATGCGTATGAAGAAATAATAGGCCTTTCCGACTACACTTCAGAATGCTCCTCCACCACTGCCACCCTTTTAAAAGACAGCCTGGCGGGCCACCCTCCGTTATGTACTTGGGACATAAGAACAAACTAAATCCTCGTTTGGGTCGACTGTTGGATTTCCACGGCAGGTGCCTGCCTGCCCAAGGTACCTACTTCGTATGACGGCACCACGCGCCAAGTGTAATTTCCTCATGCAAACCTCTCCTGCGTCACGTAGTCACAAGCTTTCGTGCAGGACTCGTGCAGGACGTCATTAAACTGCATCCACACCTTATGCACGCTGGTCTCCGCCGAATGGCACAAAACCAGACTGCGTGCGGCCCCCCCGCCATGGCTTTCTCCATCCAACTCCGTGTCCTGGCGGTCAATGTGCCTGGCAAGTAGTTCACGTTTGGGCCATACAGAGTACATAATAATAGTTCATTCTAGACGTGGAGCAGGGCATCTCGAGTTCTCCCCACATGTAGCACCGTTCGTGCTTTCATCGTGGGTCATCTGTTTACCGCAACGACGCAACAAGAACACGTATGTACTGCAGGTACGGAGGTAAGCACGGAGTAGGTAACCCTTCGACCGTGGCACCTTCCTCACCTAGGTACCTAGGCATGTACGTATTTATGCTGTTGCGGATCAACTTGGTTCGGACGTCCGGCATGTTGACGGTGGGCTATGGACAATTACCTATGTACCTACTGTTCTACGGCGTACTGGATACAAATCTTTCACCTCCTACCTTATTTTTGGAGGGTGCTGGTTTCTTCCACCTCCGTTCTTTATCCCTTTCCTATTCCCCGTCGTTGCTCTTACAGTTCTACTTCTTACCCTCTTTTGAACGAATTGCTAATTGGTCTATTTGATTTCCCTTTACGTGCCGCTGAACTCAATCAACCTCTGTACAAATACTGGATCTCATTGCGTCATTTTTCATCATCTCGGACTTCACACTTCGCCGCGACTAAGACGAACCAGCTTCTAATCATTAATTGTAAATCGCGACCACCTGGTTCCAGGCCTCAAAGTCCCCCTTGCCGATTGTCTAACGCACAGGTCTCTAGTGTTACGACTTGTTTGTCTGTCGGTTAGACAGTAAAAGCAAGACAAGAATTACAATCCACTGAATCAGAATAAACTGCTTTTCTCAACCGTCAAAACCAGGTCCAGGGCTGTCACAGAGAGACGATCTAATCTCGTTTGTCACCTTAACTTTGATCGGATACATATGATTATTGGCTTCATACCCTGTCGCGAATCCTGTGTCGGTCTTTCCTCCGGAGTTATGTTGCTTATGGTTCGTGACGACAACGCCAACCCCATCTAGCATGGCTGTGCCTAGGGCGTCATCAAAGCAAAAGAAGGCCCCCAATGTTTCTCTGGGCACAGAAAAATTGCAAATTCGCGTCGTTCCATACAGCCCACCCAGACTTGGCTCCGACGGCCCCGTATCCTCTTACACTATCTCCCACGCGGCATGCTCACCATCAGCTTCCTTCTCAGGGCAAGGTGGAGGATGCGATGGAGGATGCGATGGAGGCTACGACATGTCTTCCAGCCCGAATGTGCGAACTGAGCCCAGCCAGCTGTCACCGTCGAGGCTAGGTGAGAAAAAAGGGAACAAATCGCATCATGACGTTGCGTCAGATGACGCGAGCCCCTATCGGAACTCTGCTCCGGCCTCTCCCTCACCTTCATATTGTCGCGGCAAAAGAGTAATTACTGTCAATTCCGATAAGACTTTTAGTCTCGCGCCTAATACCAACCATTCGTCTGCTACAGAATCACTTCGGTCGCCACGTCACTCATCCGCTGCTCCGAGTTCATCGGTGGACCGGACGGTCTCTGGCTCTTCTGCTGCAGGGCAGCCGAGTTCTCCACTGACAACCTTTCATGAGCTTCCTTTCCCTTCTGCTATGAATATTTCGCCCTTGCTATCTAGCAGAAGCCTACTTGACGTGTCTTCGTCACCGTGGAATTACCAGTTTGTTGGAGGATTGCGTAAGGTGCCAGACAGCACCCCGGGCAAAACTATGCAGGCACAAGATGACCCTGCCTTCCAATCAAAAAGTGGCACTGGTGAAGCACATAATCTCCGGTCCAAGCATTCTTTTCATTCATACCCGTCAATTTCAAGTCTGTCTGAGAGATCTAATTACAAAACGTTCCCATACGAGTCCCCATGCCCCCGTCAGACTCATCATCTGAACACGTTTGATGAAACAGACGTGGAGCGAATGTCAGATTCATCAATACAGCCTAATCTCGAGGTCATCGGTGAATCCGCATCTGAGCAATTGTCGGACACCCAGTCCAGGCCCATAACCAGTGACAGCAACTGCAACTACGTGCTTCATCAACCTCGGGCGTCTTCTCCGCCAGCTACTTCAATCCCCAGTTCTCCACTGAAAACAAGATACTCTCGAGAGAGTCTCCTGGTTGCGCCTTTGCGACCGGTAAAGCGACGCCTTCCCGATCAGGGCGTCTTATCAAGACAGGGATCGCAAAATTCTAGCAGATCCGGCTTGGTGACCTCCGTCCACAGCGTTGTTATCAAGGAGGCAGCTCGGTCACTCTTTTCCGGCACAAGAAAAGTTCCGATCCCATCTAGGGTCGTTCCGCAGCCTCCAAGCCGCCGTCGCAGTTTCTTGGCCGACAGCACCTGTCGCTATGCGAAAAAATCGCATCATGAATGGAGTAAGGCACCATCTACAGCATTATCCGAAAGCGAGAGGGTAGGAGATATTTATCGCGAGCACGCTTCGCACACCCAGGGTCTGTCCCTTGACATCGAGGGCCAAGACTCAGGAAAATGGGGGGATTGCATGCAGCCAGCTTACTTCAATAATTGGTCGAGAGAAACGAACAGTAGTAGTTTACGACTAATTGGGGATCAAGACGAGCATGGAGACGGATTGACTGAGTTGGGCATTGCCCATCGATATTCGTCACGAACAAAAATTAATAGCTATTTGTCCAATTTCCCCTCGAACCGGAATCTTCGTTCGGCAGGTAGCTCACGCAGTAACAGCTTCAGCCGGTCATATATACCTACCTGGGCGAGGTAATAAACACCCTTTCTCTAAGAGACGACCCGGGTTGTTCCTTCAACTGACAGTTCCAGATAGGCTGTACTATGGCAGCGGCGAGCGCCGTCGCCTTTCGATTCAGCAATCATCCGAGTCTTTGCACTCGGAATTTAATGGGAGCCTACAACATAGCCCATGGTTGACTCGCTCAGCGAGCTTAGAAACTCTCAGTCGAATAACGCAGGCCCATCATCCAACACAGTCGGTTCCCGATGTCCCTAAACCCACAATCAGACTCAAGACACCTTCAGATGGCGAGGCCCCTATACCGTACCACCAACTTTCTATGATACGACGAATCAGGAAACAAACGTCCAGTATTTGGTCTCCCCACCTTCGTCCAGACAAGAGACCACGGATCTATACTCTGTGGAGGCCACCTTCGGTTGTATTAGCTCCGGGGGAGGAAAAGCTTTTTAGGGATAGGGTTCAGACTGTCCTTTTTGTTTTTGGCTTCGTGTTTCCTTTTGGTGCGTTTCAGCTTTGCCTCGAGCAGAAATTTGCTATTTTCAGAATAGTGTGCTAACCAATCATCAGCCTGGATAGCAGCGTCGTTCCTGCCACTACCCCAACACATTGGAACCGAATTGAAGGAGAAGAACCACAGCACTAGTCACCTTGATCTAGAGCACGGTTCCGGCACACAGGGCGAAGTAACTAGGGCCGCAAGTTGTCACGATCGCGCAAAATGGTGGAGAAACCTCAACCGATATATGTCGATCATTGGCCTATTTGTCATCGCCGCAACGCTGGCTCTCACTATCACCGGCGCGCAACAGTGAAAGACGTGGTGACGATGGTGAGAGCTCCTGCGTCACTTCGTCACCTCAACGGTCCCTTTCCAGATAACACCTGCTCATTAAGCCTTTCGACTACATACGCAGAATCTTGTCGTTGAAGTCAAGCTGCGGTTTGCCGTTTGTTGAATCGATCTCATGTCACTTGCCGCTACAATCTTTTAATTTCATGGAATACGCTTCCCCATACATTTTCACTGTTCCCTCTAGAGCAGCTGCTCCCCTGTCACGATCTGTTCAATTTTTTCGATTTTTTAAAAGTTTGGTTCACACTGCAATTTCTGAACCTTTTATGATAAGGTCTGGATATAGCGCATACCTTTACACGCCTCCTACGACGTTTTACCTAGATGTGTCCCTCTTCCCAAGTTTATTTTCCCTTTTCAGTATTTTCTACTCCTATAGCATGTAACCAAACACGACCCCTGGCTGCGATATGTATCTTCAACGACGGACAATGCAAAGTGTACGATATCTCAATGAAATTACGATAGATATGGCTACGTACCCATCCTAAGCTAATTCTTTTTTGTATATTCTCTATTCTGATCCGAATCGACATTTGATACAAGGACCAGCTGCATATGGTGACAAACTACACATGTGTGTTTATTCTTTGTAGCAGACAGACTATAACAGCTTCTTATCCTGCTGTGGCCCAACTTCCGCTCTAAGTTCTTCCATCGCTTCAGTTATGTCGCGTTCCAGATCCTTTGAGATACCCAGTATGGGCTCCTTACCAGTCAGACTATCAGTGCTAGTCGATCGCACCAGTTTGGCGTTAGCGCACCTTTCCAGTTCAGCTTCCAACAATAGCTTTCCTGGGGACGCGAAGAATACAATGCACAGCACGGTCCAAATGGCTCCATAGAAGTACACTCGCGACCATGCTAGCATAGACCCAGAAAACGAGAGCACAAGGAATGGCGTCGTAGCAAATGAGAACGTAAGCTGAGTTACCAGGAAACTGATGACATCGTAGTACTTCTTTCGCGAAGATGGTTGGCCCGTCTCTACGTCCAGAAAAAAAGGCCGGATGTGGCGGCGCAAATCTATTGAAATTAGTTCTCAAGCATGTGATTATCTCCAGTGATAAAGCGCTCTCGTGCTTGAAGTCGGGACTTACTTTTTGCGGCTGTCTGGATAAGACTAGCAAGGACAAATGTTAAATAGTACCCGGGATAAAATCCATGCCAGAACGCACTTGTGCCGAAGGTCATTAGGCTAGCTCGAAACCCAGGTTTCTTTCCTCGAGGCGTTACTCGAAGATATACGTAGTTCCTTAACCAGTTATTTGTGTTCATGTTCCAACCGGCAAGATAGCCCCGTGGATTCTGAGCAGTCTCAACCGCCCATGGATCGACATTTTGCAGGCGATTCCAAGATACTTTGCCCGTTATAGGATCAACACCATTGTAGCCTAACCCGGTTAAAATGCATGAACCCTCAGTCAGAGTCCACACACCATAGTACTTGAGTCTTGCCACAAAGTTGACCATGTACATAATCCAGATGCGGCGCCAGAGCGCATGCCGCACAAACGTCTCTTGTAGTAGTTGCTCGGGCTCATATCTCGGTGAGAAAAGGACGAACAGTGTGATCCAAATCAAACCACATATTGCTTTGAGTGTTGCAGGAGTGCCGCTCCGGGGTATCTTTCTTCTTCTTCTCGAAGGGGGTTTCTTAGAGGGATCAATATTCGACGGAAGGTCAAACATAGTTGTATCAATCCAGCGACGGTATTCCGCGTAGTCGAAGGCAGGCCCGGCAAGGAGCGATGGAAAGAACAGGATGTAGCCAGCGTAGTCCAGCAGTTTTGGGAGCTCATGGATCGCCCGGTCCTTCTGGAATTCCGATAGCAGTTCATCCGACAACTGTCCGTCAGCAACATTCCAGCAGAAGGCACTGAGCTTCATTACCATGACCATCTGGGCACCTGTGATGTCGACGGTAGAGGGACTATTGGTAACTTGGCGCCTGATATGGCTGAGGGACATGTGGCCCATGACAAAAAGGAAGCCGATCCATGGCATATACGGACTTGTTTGCATAAACTTTGCAATTAAATATACACCGCCGGCGCTGATAGTTATAGTTGCGAGACCACCCCAGAGATTGAATAGTCCAACAAGATAGAATAACGAGGTTCTGGTAAGCGATGAGCTTGGGAATGGAATGCTGTTCAAACAGTAATGACCAGATGGGGGCAAGAAGGAGCAGATCAACCACGTACCCAACAATGAAGAGATTCTTGCGTTCCGGTTTTGCATCAGGTACACGTTTTAGTAAGCCTGCCAAGGGGTAGGACAGGAGAAACGAGAAGATAAGCTTCACTAGAAGGGTATTCCGTCAGATTTTGGTGTCTCCATTGAAAGTGCAAGAGATGACGGCGTAGCTGACATTCGTCAGGGGAGGCACCGACGGTTGTCGAAAGTGCCCGGAAGGCTGGCAGGAGTATGCATGTTAGTATCGATGTATACATCTGGCCGACTGGACAAGGACTACTTACGCCGATGCACGAAATTGAACATTTTGCCCGTCGACACTGCTGTATTGAATAGGAAGTCGCAATGTTTTTTAACAGGTCACGTGCGTGGCTCAGAATGATCCTTTCAGAAGATATGTCGCGGGACGGATATGACGGCTTTGTGGTGGCAAGATAATGGCCAATGTATCCTATTGTTGAGAAACAGACCTGAGCTCCTTGGATGTATTCCGTATTTAGATACCTAGGTAGTTAGGCATATGTGGCGTCGGCAGCGGCAGAGGCAGTGACTTGGTCTGGCGTGAGAACTCGTCATAATAGCTGGCTCAGGTACAGTACATGTGCGCCTGTGAAATGATATAAGTTGTCGGCAGCATGGGTGCGGTTAAGCTATACCTGTCTGGGCAAGCCCCTTGCATGCATGTTCTGATCACAATACCCTGCAGGGGGGCTTGTGGTTACGTACCACAAACTAGACAAAATCATGTAGCCAAAGAGAAACGCTTCTAGTTTCTAAAATAATTCTGCTAGTTCAACATTAACTGCCGATTTCACGGCTGCATAGTATGCTATTGTACAAGTACAAACATGAGTGAAGCGCCATATTTTCCGTCCCCGAAGTCGGCAACGCCAACTGTCTCTTCGAAATATGTCAAGAATTTGCGGCGTCTCTATTGCTCTGCGAGCTAGCGCTCATAGCCGGTCTAGTTGTAGGAAGGGAATCCTTCGAACCGTTCGATTGTCGCACTCGGGCCCAGGCGTAGACAATACCACTAACAAATCCAATGAAGATGGCGGACACACTACCAAAAGTAACTGGTGCCGAGAAGAAGACCAGCCCACTGATCGCAATGGGCAATTTGTTCAAGGCTCCCACCATAGAGTAGGTAGTCGACGAGGTTACCCTAATGCACCATGCCGAGCAGTAGGAAATGAAGATTGCAGCCAGGCCGGAATAGATCATGCCGATGATTATCCGATTCCGGGATGCTTCTGGGAAATTCTTGGCGAAATTGACACCAGACCAATCCTCTGCCAACAGCGAGCAGGCAAATAAGACGGGAATCGTCAGGAGATTGTTGTAGTACATTGCTGTCATGCCGGTCAGCTTCTTCCTGCCACGCGCCACATGCCTCGCAAGCCCTGGGCCACTTACTATCCCAATCTTTAAAATTCATCTTCTTTATGACCTTGCGCATGCCTAGGACAAAGGAGGCTGAGCAGAAGACATTCAATCCCATCCAAGCATATCCAGCGTTCAAGGTCGATATAGCCGTAGAAGAGTCTCCGTGTCCGAAGTCACCAGCAATTGCACTCTGGATGTCTGCCCAGGCTGCCACGATGGAGCTCAATACCATTAGCCCAAAAGACAGCAGGGCAATAGGAGTGACACTGCCACCAAACCACAGGACCTCGCCGTAAGCAATAACGATAATGGTCAGGTTCTTGAAAATTGTATATACTGGCACCGACAGAAACTGCAGGGCTTTCGTGCTCGTATAGATCATGCCCACGAGAAGCAGGGAAACTGGGAACCCTAGGAACTTGTTAACCGCCACTTCCTGCATACTCAACCAAACAATTGCCATATGTACATTTACGAGCCTTGTCGGAATCGAACGGAGCAAGATTACGAATGAGACCGAAAGATTTGCAAGCCGAGATTGCCACAATACATACGACAGCCTATATTTAGTCAGTATCTTTATTTGGGGCAACGGAATGCATAACGAGACCAAGATTCAAACATACCTGAATGGCAAGATAGAAGAAATTGAGGTTCCAGAATGTTCCTGACACCACGTACTTGTTTACGACAGTCATACTGATAGAAGACAAGCAGTATGCCAACACAGACAGCGGGGGGTTGTTTTCTAGCTTCGCTAAAGACTGGCTGATATCAGTCGGTCCTCGAGTGCGCCGTGTTGGCGATGCCTTGGCCATAAATTCTTCACGGCCATGCTCATCGTCAGGCATCTGAACGGTATAGTCCTCGTTCTTCTTGTCGGCCATGGTAGTCAGATCGTCTTGAACAAAACATTCAGGGGTTCACTCGTAAGAGAAAGAGGAAGGAGAATCTGATGGTGGTGATCAGTTCGTCGGCGGGTTGTAGTGCAAGAAAGTCATGCGTCAAGCTTGGATGGGCCAGGAGACAAGATGCTATTTGTTACTTCTTCTTGATTGGTTGAAAGGTCACAGAGCTAGCTTTGATCGCGCGTGCCGCGGCCCAAGTGGGCATTGCCGAGCTACGAACTGGGATGTATTTTGAAAAGCTCTCTTAGCAGAAATCGGGTTATGGTATAAATTCTACTACATACTTACTATATTAATAAACTGTCTTTGTGCTATTAGACAAAACAAAAAAATCTATTAACAGAAGGTAAAAGCTACACCGACATGATAAAAAAAATGTATCTGTTTGTTTTCCTCGTTAAAAAACCGCTATAAGCAAGCGACGAAAAAAAAATTCTTAAAATTACGCTAACAAGCATTGCACAGGGAAGAAAGCCGTTAGGTTTTTTTTTTGGGCAATTTACTGTCTTATTAATTTTTTTATAGACTACTACTAAAAAAAAGCCCACAGAAAGAGCGCTGTAGAGTTCATGCTTACTGCCAAAAAAAAAAAGCGCTACAAAAAAAAGTCCTCTACAGCGCTTTTTCTGTAAGCAAGCATAAAAAAAAAAAAACTAGCATGTAGAGAAAAAAAAAAAAGTAGTAAAATAAACCACTTCTGTGACAGAACCCCTGGTTTGATTTCGCACGCACAGACCTTGATTCTGAGGATTTTTTAAATAGTTTTTTTATGGTTTCCGACGACTAGTGTACGGCTCAGTGCCTGGCGCAAATTGGGGATAGTCATACATAACATCCCGTGACCTTCGGGTGAGCTCTACAGATCGTGTAAAATTCGGATGCAGAATTGGACTTGATACTTCAACATAGAACATTTTCACACACTATGGATGACAATCCCACCAGGCAGCACCATGCTGCTGTCCTCGATAAGTTTCTCCCCGAAGGCTACTCTGCTGGTCCAGAGGTCAGCCTTGCTACACAGACGCCAAACAATCCTGAACAGGGTTCGAGTTCTCAATTGCCACCCACAACACCACATGACGGCCGTCATAGCACATCGTCTAGCCTCGGAGCCAGTTCAACCGAAGCCCTGGAGTCATCTCTAAAACTCCAGGGTGGTGATATCCATCGCGACATGTTCAAGATCAAAGCTCGGGCAAACTCTATTCGACGAGCCGCTACGTTTTCTCACGAACCCTTGCCACGATTTAACCCGACCGATGAACTATCATGTCCAGAGCAACGTATACCTGGTGGTTTCAGACGGCAGCATGTGCAACGAAGAGCTGTACACCGGAGATCAAGCGGCACGTTAATAGTTGCCAGAAACTTTATTGATTTTCTAGATTTATACGGCAGTTTTGCTGGCGAGGATTTAGAAGACGAAGACACTTCAGAGGATGAATCAGCTATTGATAATAGCGAGCCTGATGAATGTCGTCCACTAATCGGCCCACCTCTCCGTCGGAAGAAGATATCTAGGCGACTGGGTCGAGAGGGCGATGCCAGCACAATGAAGACGTTCTTCACGCTAATCAAAGCTTTTATTGGCACTGGCATCATGTTTCTGCCAAAAGCCTTCCGCAATGGCGGTATACTTTTCTCGTCATTGACACTTGTTGCCGTGTCACTAATCAATTGTCTCTGTTTCCGGCTGTTGCTGGACTGCCGGCAGAGATATGGGGGTGGATACGGCGAACTCGGTGCCTCCATTGTCGGACCAAGGTTCCGCAACCTCATCCTTGGATCGATTGCATTATCACAATTGGGTTTCGTTTGCACCGGCTTGATCTTCACCGCTGAAAATATTTATGCTTTTTTATCGGCAATATCCAGAAGTCATAGCCTCCTTAACGTACCAAGCCTCATTGCATTGCAACTTGTGCCTCTCATTCCGCTTGCCCTGATTCGGAATATTTCCAAATTGGGTCCAGTCGCACTTCTCGCGGATGTCTTTATTCTTATTGGGCTTCTATACATTTGGCAGTTCGACGTAGTGGCTCTAGCAAAGGATGGCATAGAGCCCAGTGTCAGACTGTTCAATCCTGCCTCGTTCCCGCTGACAGTCGGCTCGGCAATCTTCACCTTCGAGGGAATAGGTCTCATACTACCCATCCAGTCGAGTATGAAGAGACCTCACCACTTTAGCGGGCTTCTCTACTTAGTCATGTTCTTGATCACAATCATCTTTACATCGGTGGGAGCTCTATGCTATGCAACTTTTGGCGAGGGAACCAAGATCCAGATCATCTCAAACTTTCCGCAAGATTCGGCATTGGTGAATGCTGTACAATTTCTATACTCTCTTGCCGTCCTTGCTGGTGAGCCCGTTCAGTTCTTTCCAGCTGTGCGTATTATAGAGACCTCATTATTCGGCGAGAGGGCGACCGGCAAGAAGAGTGTCGCTATCAAGTGGCAAAAGAACATTGTGCGCACAGCAGTTATGGCTCTTTGTGTAGGTATTGGCATGGTCGGTGCAAGTGATTTGGACAAGTTTGTGGCTATCATTGGAAGCTTCGCATGTGTGCCCTTGGTGTACATATATCCTGCTTACCTCCATTATAAGGGCGTCGCGGAAACTGCTCGGACTAAATATGTTGATATTGTGTTAATTATCCTCGGTCTTGTTGCGATGGTCTACACTACCTCGGTCACCGTAGCACAGTGGGTTCAGAGTTAGATGAATTCTTTTACGGCTAGTCCTTCTTAACTGTGGGGAACATAAGAAACTATCGTGGCAGGCCCGACTCTCTTCATTGTTTTCTCCTGAAGATGGAGTCTTCGTTCAATCAGTTCATCCGGTATTCCTCTTTCTCGCATCCCAAGGGCACTGGTTAATGTTCTAATGTCCACAAATCGTTTACCGTTTCTTCCCGGCCGCTCAACCTCCAGCCCATCGTCCTTCGCTAATTGATGTAGGATTTCCCGGGCTTCTAAAACCGAAAGAGTCGAATTGGGTGGGTACTTCTTCGTTTGACCGTCATTTGCCGTGCTGTGTGGCGAAGAGGGCGATGCTGGAGGATATAGATTTGCTACACCCAACTCGTGTAATCGTCGGGAGAAGCCGCCCCTCGCAAAATCAATGTCCTTGCCATCTTCGGCGATTGCTTGACAGAGCAGTCAGTATCACACATTCGGTTTTGTATGTGGTGGTATCATGTGGTGGTATCATGTGCTTGAAGCCTACCTACCATCATCTCTTATGTTCCATTCGCCTGGCTTGGTCTGTCTGGTCGCGCCTGCCCTGGATGGAAATCGCCGGGTCGCCGATGTAGTGGTTCGGGCGCTCTTAGATACTGACGATCCCATTCCCCGTGCTTGTGTTCGAGGTCCTGCTGTCCGACAGGTGGTATCCTGCTATCTGGATTTTGGGCCTGTTATAGCATAAAATCGAAGATATGATCCACCGTATGAATACCCCGCTCGGCACAAGGTGTCGACCTATCATACAGACTATATAAAATCACATCGTCGATACAGCACCAGTGCGCCAGTAGACAGACGTTACCCGGCGCACTGTCGAATCACACCAGGATGAGCTGCATATAGGATACACACCGTCAAGCCGACACCTAGGAGCAACGAATTGGACGAAAATCAAGCATGTCCTGCCTTCCGATTCCGGGGTAGCAACACACACGCATGTATATGCAGCATGAATATATTATGCAAATCGCCGCTAACAGGGTTCCTGGTGACTTTGGCCAGCATGTTGTCACTCGTATTGTTAACAGTCCGTAACTCTTACGTATGGTCCCATCTCTATAGACATACTGTCATGCAAGAATAGCCTCTACTCTTGCGAGCTGACGCCACCAGGAATCACGTTGGCGTGTGATGGTAGGTAGGTTGGCAGGTAGGTCCTTATATAAAATACTTAACAGGGACAATTCCGCATAGGACGGGGCAAAGCTGAATTTCAGGACTATTTAGTACCGGCTAACTCGTCGACTATCTGAAAAGCTGGCGATATCATGAACTTATCTCTTTGGAGTCTGCTGGCCAACAGTGACGACATGTTATATGTTAGAGTCAAGACGAACTCGGGAATTCAGCGCATGTGTTGTACCCGGGTGGCATGGTAAATTAATGCGCCCGGATACGATCAAACACATTCCGGCAATAAATCAACAGCCTTGTAGTAGGCGTTGTAACATATTGGCAAAGGGATTCAACATTAACTGGGCACAACCCTGGCACTCTTGCTGACAATAACCATCTGGCCCCCTCCTGCGAGAGACGATACTGGCCCGTGCGTAGTGTCTACACAGTATAAGTTGGAGAGCCGAAGCATGAAATCCCGAGCATTAACGACCCGTGGTTCAACAGATACCTGGTCTTCGCTAGTCCCGTCAACACTTGGTGCGTTCTCAGTCGCCACAGCCTCCGTCCATACGAGAAAAGAGACCATGATATCAGTCGAGGATATATCACCCTCTCATGCAGTGGGCGCTTGCAGTCTTTCCAACGCATATGCTTTGAGCCGTGGAGAGCAATAGCTGACCGATCTAAAGACCCCCCGGTACGGTTGGGTCGGTCGTTTGCCAAACCTGCTTATGACCAAGTCAATCTCAATGTCCTCTATCGTTTTACGAAATTTCTTTGCCGAATCCCGGAGTACACCGTTATCGATACCATGGGAGCTCGCCTTAGAGCGCCGTAGTAAAGTTGGTGCAACTTAGTCCGTTGCAATTGTTGCTGTCCCCTTGTTGCCAAACTGACTCCCAAGGAGTTCTCCGGAGTCCAATATACGATCCGAGTCAAATCCCTCGAACTGGTCCTCTTTCTCATATACCTCGTTGCTTCTTTCTTCATCATCGAGTATCAACATATCTTCAATACCTCGGCTAGGTTTCCCGGTTATCTCACCGAGATGACCACCGCGGTGGCGTATGCTATCAATGTCATACTGAGATGATGGAGCAGGTGTAAACCATGGAATTTTACCTCTCATGAAATCGTTCAGAACCATCTTCGCAACGCCATTCAAGTCAGGTTCTCCACCTCGAAGGAGACGGCCGCTCTTTCTTGCCAGGAGTTCAAGAAGTTCAGTAGCCTCTGTCCAACCCTTCAAATCATAGGTCTTTTCCATGTGATGTCGTTTCACTCGACCAAGGACTGCAGATATGTACTGCTCGGGGTGCTCAACCTTCTCGACCCGCACGACACCACGGAGGACCAGATCGGTAGGAGTGTCCACGCTGGACGGAGGCACCACACCAGGACAGTCAATAAGGTAAATTCTTTTCATCAGGCTTACATATTGCCAGACTTTCGTCTCGCCCGGTATAGGGGCAACGTTACACACTTTCTTCTTCAGAAGGGTGTTGATGATGGAAGATTTTCCCGTGTTTGGACCTCCAATAAGACCAACGGATATCTGTTTTCTGTTTGCGTGGAGCGTAGAAAATTGTCTCAGAAGCTGAATTAACGATCCCTTGCCGAATGAATTGTTTATGCTAGCGTGGAAAGCCAAAGTGGGGTATTCTTTCGACAGATAACGAACCCATCCAGCCTATAGCCGTGTTAGCCCAAGAATCCATAGAACTCCGTTGTTCGTGCATAAAAAATGTGTGCGTTTTTACTAAGAGGGCCACAGTTGACGGTCGACAGGGACCACTATAGTCTTCAACTCTTCAAACACACAGAACACCTCATGATAGTCACCAGAACGGTGCCCATCAGCCGCAAACAAAAAGTTATCGACAGTCGAGAGTGCTGATTTGATCTCCCAACACTGTAACAGACAGCCTCCGTGAGATAGCTAAGAGGAGTCCTGACAATAGACATTGGGTCGAATGGGTTGCATAGAAACTGATAAGAGTTCGAATAAAAGAAAAACTTACTGCTACGCTGGTAGGGACAAGGTCACATTTGTTAAGCACAAATATCAAATGTTTATGCGGCGCTTCGTCCTTGAGATACTTCTCCACGCTCCGGCATCGAGTGCCGATTGGATCTCGGGCATCCAGGACATGTATAACAACGTCAGATGAGTCGATGACTTTGTACAACTCGTTCCATATACGTTTGCTCTGGCCCTTATCAAAGACAGGTTCAATAGCCATGCGGATGGAAGATTCTTGCTCATCTTGGCATGACAAGCCACCTAAAAGCCTTGCTTGTTCAACCCGATCCTGATACGAGTCCATGCTTTTCTCAGTATCATTAGCAAGTTCTGCAAGACTGCTTATGCCGAGCTTGACACGTTTCCGCTGCGCTTTCGGCCCGAAAACATTAGCAAATGGGGAGGTTTCAACAGTCATTTTTGCTTTATGTTGCTTTATCCCATTGGTGCCTTCTCCGTCCCTGACGAGACTCAGAGGGAGCTTGTTTGATTTCAGGAGAACCTGATAGGGATCTTTCGCCTTTTCAGCCATTGCATCTCGAAAAGCCGCGAGTGTATCCTGGGACACAACGCGGGTGTTGGTAAACCATTTTCTATTGGGCTCGATTCGTGCTTCCGGGACTTCTCGAGATTGATATGAGGCTGCTTTCGTTATTGTGCCTTCTGCATTTCTCTGAACCTTCCCCTCTTTGTACATATTCAGAGTCTTAACTTTCTTTGCATTGCTTTCATATGTTAACTTGAGCATATTTGTGGGTGAAGATATTGCACAAACCGGTAAAAGTTCTCGCCCTTTACGCGAACATTGCCAAGCCCATCTCGGGTCTTCCCTTGGCGAGCACGCCTATTAGCCTCCTTTTTTCCGGTGCCCATAGTGAATGTAATTAGCCCTTGCGGGCGTTGAGAAACAAAGGAGGTCTAGGAAAGAGACTTCAACTGGACTCTTTCAACTTTTTGTCCTCTTAGTCCCCAGTTTAAAAACTTGTTGGTCCCACCACCCTAAGCGGAGTTTCTTTTCGGGAAAAAGATAATCCGATTTCTCGACTTTCTTGAACGTGTTTTCTCGTCCTTCTCACCTTCAATCACGTTAGAAGATAAGTTACGCTCAGCTTGCTGAACAATTCCATAGCCATGGCACTCAGAGCAGCTGGGTCTGGTGCTACGCTATCACTCCGCAAAGCAGTAGTGCAACTCTCCCGAAATTTGTCTACATCACGACCTCTTGGGTCAAATCACGTGCCTCCCGAATCACCCTCATACATTCGCTTACCTACACCTCCTCAGTCAGACGAATCGAAACCGGCACGCGTCCGTGGTTATTTGCCAGTACCACGGAAGATATTTTCACGAACCGAAGGGAACAGGAAAGTTCAGCCGCAATATATTGAGAAGACGGCCCCACACCCTTCTAGACTACGAGCGGGAAATAGTTGCGCACAGAAATGGAAAGCCGCATTGGCCGACAGCAGGAGGACCAACTTGCAGGATGGCCTCAATGCATTATGGGATAGGCGCCTAGAAATCGACAATGCTCGGAGTGAGCGAGTAAGCAGGAAATTTCAACAGCACAACAAAGCTGGCGCGGCGCCGGAAAGGGAAGATGATAGATTGACTCGGTCTACGGTTTTGCAATCTGTGATGGATACCAAAGTCTACGTCGATCCCAATCGCTTCGCTCGAGCCGACAAGAGCCGCACAAGAGTACTCGCTCGAGAAAATGCTAAACGCGAGGGCAGGCGAGATGCCATAATGGAACTTTATATCAGCGCCTCGAACTTTATAGTTCATGAGAATGAACTTGCGGCAGAGATAGAAAAGGTTTTCGCGGAGGATTATTTCCGCCAACAGGCCCATACAGCTTATCGATACGGCTCTACCGAAAACGTATGGGGTACACAGGGTAAGCCCCCGTCTATTGCCGACATAATGGATATACCAAAAGGAGTAGCCACGAAAGTGGCGGACCTGGATGTATCAGAACTTGATCGATCAGTCAAACGTCAAAAGACAATAGCAGAGGATCTAACCGGTGGGAAAATGGAATGAGATATATCTTTCTACTGAAGTTGTTCCTCGAGTACTCCATGTATTATCATTATGCTTTTAATTCAGTAGCGTCAGCAGTAGCATGGTTAATACTAGCCTGTAGGAAACCATGGTTCCTTATATTCATTGTTACAAAAGCAAACATATACTGGAGGTGTTAGAATGCGAGAGACTTTACGCGCCTGCTGTATAAAGGAGTTGATTTCATCTGCGCTTGTAGTTGGACCGAAGGGTAAAATATATTTATTTCTTCCCGTAAGCCTATCGTTTTTCTATGAGCAGGAAGTGCATCGCTGCATATGCCAAAATCATGAACGATGTGGCAAAGATGCCTAAATTGCGGATATCTGTCCACAAAGCACCATTGTCAAATCCAAAAGAGCTCAAGATAGCTGCTCCTGGCACGGTGATGTCCAGCCCATATTTCTTGTCAACAAGTGTCAGCTCAACAACCTCATTCACTATAAGCGATTCAAAGCCGTAATGAAAGATAGAGAAGGTTTGCAGCCAGAGGGCGCCGGCTGGCGTAGCATCATGATTGAGCAAAAAACCTGCAAATAAGAGGCTGAAGAGCATGACCAAGCTGCCTATCAGATTGGCAACTCCTCCATTTTTGCACATGATGCCAACTAGAAGACAAATAGACGCAGCCGCCAAATTAAACAACACCAAGACTAGCATGAACGTGAAAAAGTGTGCCAAGTCTGGAACCAGACCTGTCATAGGGTATATTATGGAACCCATTAGTATCGGTGGCACAATCCTAAGCGGTATAATATCAAAGAGAACTTTGGCGGTAAAATATGTTATTGGGGAATAATAGCCATTGGCTCGCTCCCGTAGAAATAAGAGGCGTTCTGCTGAAAACACGGTCAAGCTCGTCAAAGTGCTGAATCCGAACAATGCCAGGAGAAAGAAAAATAGACCTAAGCGATTTTGAAAGCCGGGTATATCATCTGTCAACCCATAGAAGAGGTATCCCGAGAAGACAGCTAGGATGATTGCTATGGCATAATGGGAAAGCATGAGCATGGGGTCTCGGTATAGATTCTTCCAAGTCCTATGAGACAAAATCATGAATTGACCCCAGTACCCTATCCGCGCATAGCCTCTGCCGATGGTACTGGCGCTAATGTCTGAACCTTGAAGATTGTAGGCGTCATTGTTCGCTCCATTAGTCTCGGGAGCAACCGTAACTGCTTGCTGTATCTCACAACGCATGTTTGCAGCAATGTCAGAGTGCGCAAAAGCATGCACCATAACGTCAAGCTCGGTTCCAGGAACGACAGAAGGAGGAAGATCATGTAGATCTTCCCGAGGCTGCGATGGTATGGTATTTGATGGATTCACCTGAAGTTTGTAGTTTCCGTAATTTTCTTGCCCAGCATCCGAGGAAGACGCTGTATCTGCATTTTGCTTGCGGCGGGTAAAGAGCTCACGTTCTTGCCGGTGCCGAATAGTGTCTTTTCGAGAATGCTTTGGTCGAGACGATGCTGATGTTTCCCCAAGGCTATCCTCGCCTATACTATTTCCTGATACACTGGCAATTGACTTCACTGCCTTTGTGCTGCTGGGTCCCAAGCTAAAAACATCTGGGACAATGGTTCCATCATCGGAGGAAGTTCTGCGACCAGCATGCATTGTCAGGTCGACTAGGTAGTCTGCAATGTTGAATCCAGGCGGGCATTCGTAGCCAATCGAATCAAAATACAACTGGCATTGTCTGAAGGGGCCAGAATAGACTGCTTTGCCATTAGCCAAAAGCACGAGCCGATCAAACAGAGCCACAATATTTGACCGTGGTTGATGAATAGTGAATATGACAGTTCGTTGAAAATTTTTGGCCAACGTGACTAGACACTCAATGACATTGTACGCGTTGAATGCATCTAGGCCACTTGTAGGCTCATCAAGGAATAGGATAGAAGGGCTTGTGACGAGTTCGCAGGCAATGCCAACCCGACGTTTTTCACCACCAGATATGCCACGGCCTTTACCCTCCTCGGAGCCAATCAGAGAGTCACGAATGTGGTAAATGCCAAGTTCCTTTTCAACCTCAACCACTCTCTGTTCTTTGACTGCACGGCTCATATTACGTGGCAATCTCAACAGAGCGCTGTTTAAGATTGTCTCGTGAACGGTCAGCGTGGGGAGCATTGTATCTTCTTGGTCAACAAACCCAACGACCTTCTTATACTCCGAATCAGCTACAATCTTGCCATTGACGAAGAAACTTCCCTCTACCGAGCCACGCTTCCTTTTTCGTGCCAAAATATCAAGAAAGGTCGTTTTTCCCGCTCCAGAAGCGCCCATGACTGCAGTCACTTCGCCAGGATGACAGATTCCTTGGATTTCACCGAGTATCATTTTGCCGTTCAGTTGATATGAGACTTTTTCAAAGTAAAGGGCAGCGGGCTTGTGTTCCGCCATAAACCTGGTAGCTTCATCATCGGAATCATCGAGGCGAATTGCGCCGTATCTCAATTTGCGATGTGATAGAACCCATGTAAAAACGATTATTGCCACCATAAATAGTGCGCATATGGCGATCACTCCAGAAATAAGAGGTGTATTAATTCGTTTGATTGGTCTCGTATAACCAGGGACCTCGGTTTCGTGTAAACACTCGCCGGTTTGGCAATCAAGGAGGATGCTAGAATCACCGATGAGACTGCGAATTAACTTGTCCATTTCAGGCTCGGTGAATGCACAGTCATGTACACCACCGATTTTTTGGCTGCATTCAAATCCACCAGGACCGCGGATAGCTTGGTCAAGAAACTCGCTGAGGTCGATGGAACCATCTTTTCCACAAAGCATTCGCTCCGATATACAGCTGCACCGTATTTTGTCGCAATTATAAGAAGTGGAGTTTGTAGATTCGCCGAATTCGGCAGTTGATTCGCAGTTACTCAAATGACAATAGAAAGACTCGACAGCATCGACCCAAACTGAAAACATAAGTATTAGTTAACTGAATGTAAATGCCGATTTCGAACCCAGAGATACAACGTACACTGAAAATCGCATGTTCCTTCCTCTTTCTGGCAGGTGAAGGTGACCTCTGGTCGCTGTTCTTCGAGGAGGTCGGTGATCTTCTTGTTTGTCACCTTGCAAATCTGGTGGTTATTGTGCACAACCTCCCCATTCTTGTAGCAAACACCGCTGGTGCCAGTTTCTACAAGCGCATCGCATGCTTTGTTTTCTGTACAGACATTGCAATTTATTCCAGTCCAACCCTCGTCGCAGTCACAGGTACTTCCAGATCGCATGGGCCTGTCTCGTCCTCGGCCTAAAGAGCCGCACACTGTAAAGGTCTGATATTAGCTCATTCTTATATTCCTCACCAATACACCCCAGAAGATATATCTCTGACCATGACTGCAATGAAAGGGAAGTCACATACAAGGTTGAAGACAGTCATCGCCACCAAAACCCTCGGGACAGTCGCATTTCCCGTTAAACTCGTTGCAGCCAGCATACTGAGCGCAGACATGCGATGGCAAAAGGCAGTTGAAGCTGAGGAAACAGTTAAGGATATATTGTTCAGCATGATTCGAACACTAAACTCACCAGGGAGGGCAATTGCCGGGCCTTTCATCCATCAACGCTAGTTTGGACCGTAATACGTCGATGTCCTGGTACGTCGAATTCCTAGAGGCCGTCACGAGAAGTGGAATGCTAATAAAAGCGCTCGCCATACGACCCCTCCAAGAGCCTGTTGACGCCATCACGGCCGGTACGTGGGTGGGAAATTGCGGCCAGATGAGTTGCGTTTTTAAGTGGCTCGAGGTGTTGATGACACCGAGGCAAATGACAAACACTATGGGTCGTGACGTCGTCTTGTGTTTGTAGAAGTGGGCCGTTAGGAGGCTGCTGAGCTCAGCTCCTGATGCGCCTCATTAATCCCTTTAAAGGCATTAAGGCCTCAGGCATGCAGTAAGTGGGCATGACGAGGGTAAAGTGATTCGAAGTAGCGCATTCTTTTTGGTGATGCTAAGCAATCACCATTTTTTTACTCTCCGTACTACAACAACTACCTAGGTGGTTTCTACCTAAGTAGGTATCGCCTAGGTAGATATATGCAACGCGGTCTTTTGTATGTACATCGCCTCGCGTATCAGGCCCTTAGATACCATCGCGCGCCAAATTGGATCTTAGAGACCATTTATTAAGTTCATCAATCACGACTCAACTCAATATTATTACGAGGTCTCAACTGAATCCAACTGAATCTTGGTGCCAATTTTGTGGATACAATTTGGCACGCCCAGGCAGCCAGTAGCCTACCAACGTGCATAAATCTCACACTTGGTATGTCCCTGGGCATTGACTGTGCGTATGAATAGATTATTTTACCTACTACCTATCTATCTAAAGGTATATACATATAAAAGTATTGATGGTCACATTTGAGATAAGATGCGCTAAGCCGGATTCTGTTGACAGCATGTTATCCAATGTACGACAGCTTAACATTATAACTGAGAGTTCTATAATTATATGTAGTACTTGCCTTATTTTATCAGACCGAGATTGACACCGTATGATCATCAGCAGGGTTTCAGTTGGCGCGCAACGGAAAGTACGTAACCTTGGTTGACGCTTTTGACTTGTATTCCCACCCACGATGTGTGGCCGGAAACGCCTGCACTATAAGTTATCAATGATGACTTTTCTCCCCAAATTAGTGCCAAGCACTGCATGAGATAACCATGATAAACACTATATGCTTAGTCTGTACACTGACTAAAGAACTATAATATCTATAGAAAAATTATATACGAAGTACAATAAAGTAGATAGAATCCAGGTCTAGGACTGCAGAGGTGGCACGCCTGCAAAAGTTAACTCGTCGCCCCGCAGTGTACGCGATTAGCTGACGCCAAAAAAACTGCGCGGCCGAAAACTCAATGCACTATAAGTTATCATAGTATTCTGGCGCCCGCGCAGGAGAAATCCAAAAAATGAGGTAGCATTCCTTCCTCTCTTCGGATTGTCCTTTCATATTCCAGCTGCCTTTACTGCCTCGACTTTCGGGTGGGAGGCCGTCTGTCGTATGGCAGTCTAACAACCACCACTTTTTGTAAACCCTCAGACTGGTCACAGAATCCACTGCTTCTATTGTTGATTTCTCCTAATTCGTGCCATCACTCCAATAATCAAGGCCTCAGAATATAACACTGTGTGCTTACTCGTACCCTAACTAGGTCGATAACCATGAAATACCGTATAAACACCATGATCGAGCCTTCAGAATCAAGGTTCGTGACTGCGAGCCGGTGGCGCGCCGGCAAGATGCTTATATTTCCATTTCATTTTGCAACTGCAGCAGAATAACAAATAATCTATCAATATAAAAATACTAATACCTAGCACTCCACAGGATCGACTATCTGGGTGCTAAGGAGTAGCAGCAGTATTTCCATCAGGTACAGATTGGAGATAATCCTGCAGGTGACCAGCTTGCTCTCTTAACACTGTGATAGTTCTGGACCAATGGTGGCTTTGCCCGCTTTTCTCTGCTGCCACAACACTATCTCTTTCAAAACAAGATTAATCCTCATTTGCATCAGCAACCCTATACGTTGGCAAAAGTCACGCTTTACGACGCAGAAAACATGGTTCAGTTCCGACCCTTCGATGTTGAACAATGGATGGGTACTTGTGAGACCACACCAAATGTCTTCAATGTCGCTGAAATCTGCTGTTGCTCGGTATCCATTGACGAGCTCTCGGAGTTCGCTGATGGTGATCGAGCAGCTATTCCCACAGCTAACCGGCTTATCTATGGCTCCATTCCAGGTTCGGTCATTCTCAGGCAACGAGTCGCAGAGTTTTGCAGCGAACAGGAGCGCCATATGTTGAACGCAGACGATGTTCTCATCACACAGGGCGCCATCAATGCCAATTTTCTCGCTTTTTATAGCTTTATCCAACCTGGCGATCATGTCATCTGTGTTTACCCGACTTACCAACAGCTTTACTCTGTTCCAGCCAGTTTTGGAGCCTAAGTCTCTCTATATAGACTGATTAACAATGAGGATTATGTCCCAAAGATATCTGCGCTGGAAGCCATGATCAAGACTAATACCAAGGCAAGTAAAATAGCGATACGCGAGCACGATAGGTGACTTCAGTCATTCTAACAAATGGCATAGATGATCATCATCAACAATCCAAACAACCCAACAGGCGCCGTAATAGCCGCAGGCGTATTAGAGGATATCTCCCTATTAGCCGAGAAGAAGGGCATCATCCTATTCTCAGATGAGGTATATCGCCCGCTGTTTCATGAAAACACTCTTGACATGGATATTCCACCATCAGCGGCATGCCTGGACTACAGCAAAGTCATCGTCACTGGTTCTATGTCCAAGGCATTCTCCCTTGGAGGATCAGAGTAGGCTGGGTTATTTCTAGAGACAAGACCATAATTCGGAGGCTTGCAGCTGCTCGAGATTACACTACTATCAGTGTCTCCCAGTTAGAAGACTACGTCGCCAGCTACGCATTGTCTGAAGGCGTCAGAGACCGACTATTGAAACGAAATATATCGCTGGTGACGCACAATCTTCTGCTTCTAAAAGCATTCGTGGAGAGACATGGGGACATTTGTTACTGGAAGCAGCCATCTGCAGGAACCACCGCCTTCATTCAGTTCTGCGTCCATGGCAGGCCTATAGATGATGTTAAATTTTGCAAAGACTTACTCGCAAAGCGAAACGTACTCCTATGTCCAGGCTCTCTCTGCTTTGGCGAGGGCAAAGACTTTATAGGATTCGCGCGGGTGGGATATGTCTGCAATACTTCTGTGCTTCGAGAAGCATTAGAACTCCTGGTGCTTATATTGCAGATAATCTCGAAGTCAAGGTAGCTGGGTAATTAAAGAACTTTTTTTGTTGGGGGGGGGGGGGGGGGGGGGGGGTTGGAGCGTCTGTTATATAAGACGACCTATTCGGTCTGCTCCACTGCCTCCTCAGGAGACTATCCATTTGAGTGCGCTAAGGCGCTAAGCAGGTCAGGAATTAGCTAGTAGACCTATCAGAACATCTATACCTAGAAAGTACTTAATTTTAAAAGAGAATCTTACTGTAATAAAAGTTCTAGTACTTTAGGTCTATGCAGAGAGGTACATTGCAGACTATCTAATAATCACCTATAATAGGTTTATTGTAGCTTAGAGAGGCTGGTTTATAAGTATCTCTTACGTATTAAACCGAGTGTGGGTCCCTTGGCCTGCTTGGCGCCTTACCGCACTCAAAGGAGTACCTACTTAAATTCACCATTCTCTGACAACGATAATTTAAACTTACCGAAATGTTCGGGGCAACTCAAATATCCACTATGCCATGTAGGAATGGCAATAACAGAATTCAGTACATTTTGTGCAAATTTTCGAAGCCCGATGTCTAAGGAAGAGTCACTGCTGGTACGATTATATAGAGTAGAGAATATATCCGATGCCAGCGAAGAGACCCTGCCATAGGTAGTGCAAAGCTGCGTGATTTATAATGTCGCTAGGAAAGGTCTTGTTGCTGCTGCTAGTAAGGTCTTGCTACAGGAGGTAAGCTACTTCTTTGCTCTACTAAATACTATAGTAATAGCATTATAAGGTGTATACTGACCTTATTTTTTTTTAACTAATTATAAAAAATAAGGCTCTCTGGATTAATTAGTGTATAAGCTTAAATAATATATAGCTAGTAATTATAGTAGCGTAGAACCTTAAACCTCTTGTTAAAGAAACAAAGCTAGTAGTTACGCTTTAATAACGCAAGTATACACCTTATTAATTGAAAGAAATATGGAGCACAGCATGGAGTTCACCGTTAACCAATCGTGTTGGTGAACCGACTAGTGTGGGGGCAATTTGGCGCTTGGTGATAACGACGGAGACCGCGAGAGGCTGTGCTAATATCGTTCGTATTCTTGATAACTTAATAAATACTGTATATAACATTCGACTAGTGACCTAGTCAGTCAGCACACATACTTCTGTCCTTCTCATCGAGCTTCGACAATCCCTAGAACCCGACTTAAACCCCCCCCCCCCCCCCCCCTATTCTGCCTTGTTTTCAAATGCCTTGGGTAGGCCACTACCCTAGGTACCTAAGGGTGAAGTGCCACATAACCCTCGAGTGACTTGTGCAGGCAAGCTTTGTGCTGTTTTCCTGTACAAGCACACCTCCACAATGAAACTTGCAGACCAATTATGTTACACATTACAGTTACTGGCAGCTTTCTTACCTCTTGTGTTTGGTCAGGTGGTCCAATGGGAAATTCGGCGCCAACCTTTCGCAAAAGCGCTACATCGTCGAGCAGTCGATACTGTCCAGTCCATCCTCTATGATAACCAAGTCCAGGGTGGGTATTTTGCAACTGTCGAGGTGGGAACTCCAGGCCAAAAGATTGTTCTGCAGTTGGATTCAGGTAGCAGTGATGTCTGGGTTCCATCAACCCAAGCTCCAATCTGCGTAAATGCTACCCTGGGAGGGTGTCAAATGGGAGCATGTAGGTACAGTCAAGAACCAATAGCTTTGAAGACACGCAGTGACGATGTTCTGACAACAGCTATAGTCGACTGGGAGCTATCAAGTACATTTCAGATCGTTACGAGAAATGGATTTTCTATATCCTATCAAGATAACAGTTCATCGACTGGCGACTATTTCACGGATCAATTTCAAATCGCTTCAACTTCTATAAGCAACTTCACGATGGGGTTGGGGAGGCACACCGATGTAGCATTCGGCTTGATTGGTATAGGTTATGCAGCCAATGAAGCTTTAGCAAAGACGACACAAAGCTTTTACCCCAACTTACCGATAGCCATGGAGCGGGCTGGAGTAATCAATTCTGTTGCATATAGCCTATGGTTGGATGACCTTCAAGCTAGCAGCGGAAGCATTCTTTTTGGTGGGGTTGACACTCAGAAGTATGTTGGCAATCTAACGAGAATTCCGATATTACCGGACGGTCAAACGAACAATTTCGTCCGCTTTACGGTTTCGCTTTTCTCTATCGAAGCTACAAGCCCTAGCGGAAGTGATACTTTGACTTCAGGCGAGTCGTTGGATGTAGTATTGGATTCTGGGACGACCCTGACTTATCTTCCTCAGGCCCTCGCAGCAAGTGTATGGGATGAAGTTGGTGCTGTGTATGATTCCCGATGGGAAATGGCCACCATTCCATGCTCCTATGCTGGGCATAATGGCCACTTTTCTTTCACTTTCTCGGGACCCAATGGTCCCCGTGTGAATGTCACTATGAATGAGCTTGTGCTAAGCTTGACCAGTGGGAATTCTCCAAAGTTTACGAGCGGTCCTCATCAAGGCCAAGCCGCGTGTCAATTTGGTATCCAGAACTCAACCAAGAGGCCCTATGTCCTAGGCGACACTTTCTTGCGGTCGGCGTACGTAGTCTATGATTTGGTCAATAATGAAGTGGGAATCGCAGTAACCAAATTCAACGCCACAGAGTCGAATATCATCCCATTTTCAAGCTACGGTGCGAGTATTCCATTTGCGACACAATTGGCGAATTCTACCAGGGAAAAGCCCCAACCACGTCCTGCAGAAATTGGGTCATCTGCTACGAAAGGGTTTCAGGCTGACAGTGCTGGGTCTCTCTTGCGAGCGTGGCCATTGCATGGACTAGGACTGGTCATTGCAACGGTCATTTCAAATCTACTTAGTCACCAAGGTATGCTGTTAATCGGTGGATCATGATAGGGCGTTTGCATCCTGAAGCGGTTTTCTATGGCAGTCGTGTGCAACAGGATGCTCACCATACTTTGCCGAAGATTCATGGAGTTCGTAGTTAGGTATTCCGGATATCATGAAACGGGATGCGAAAGACACCTTAGACACATCAGAGTACAGGAGGCATTCTCAAGAATATACGCTTTTCGGTGACATGTCCTATAACAAACATCTTTCAACAACTACTCTCGAGTTTTCACCTTTGCATTCTCTTAGATGCTAGCATTGACAAATGTTTAAGTTGAGTTGAGAGCTGAAACAATTCTGAGCTGAAGCTATAGGGACAAGAGTTAATTGGTTTACCCTTTCGGCCGCCTTTAAATTTCATAATCCCCAAAGATTTGTATTATACTTCCAGCGTTGTGCAGCTAGGGGCTCCGATGTTGCGAAATAATGGGATTGGCGAGGTATTGATATTCATCGACATGGTGAATATACAGGAGTTTTGCCAATTATAAAGGTGATCACTATTCTTCAGCATTCAATTAGCCAACATCCTACTTGACAGCCGCTCGGCGACGTTGAGTCTACCGCAAGAATATCATTTCGTCTTTCAGGAAAGAAGGTGGACATGTGGCTGGAGAAAGATGCCAAATAAAAAAAGTCGTTGCATCTGCTTAATATACGGCTCTTGCAATTGCCACATACCTGTCTGTGGCGCGTGACTGTATCCCACGTGCTCTGGTGGACGAGTGGGACAAACCATTTGCTTGGTTTTGATTGGCTAGCGCATTAATTTGCAAGCTACGGAGTTTTAGAGAAGTCTGGGAAAACGTAAAGCTGCCACCAGCGCTTTGCATTCTCCTAGTTATGTTTTGAAGCATTAGTCATTATGAGTGTTCCAGGAGCAGCCAGATGGCTCCGTTGCCGGCTTCTGTCGGCTTCCGCATTGCATTGGTCGCAGTGCCATCAAGTTAGGTTGGCTCTAGGTATCTATCATACAAGGTCCTTGAGCCAAACTACATTGCGGTTTGCGGATGCCGCCCAAGAAGCGTAAGTCAACGCCTGGAACTCGACGCCAAAACTGGCAACCCTAGCCATCATGCACTGCTAACAGTTTCTGACACTTTAGGCTGAAGAAGGCACAGGAAGATGCTGCCAGTTTAACACCAGAATATGTCGAAGCGAACATGATCCCCGAGGAAGCCCAGAGATTGTCCCGAGTTCGAAATATTGGTATTGCGGTGAGTTATGTCTCTGAACTTCTTTAATACACCATCTAATGTTTTTCGCAGGCGCATATTGACAGCGGCAAAACAACAGTGACGGAACGTGTCCTTTTCTACACTGGTCGAATCAAGGCGATACATGAAGTCAGAGGCAAGGATGCTGTTGGAGCTAAAATGGATTCGATGGAGCTTGAAAGGGAAAAAGGAATCACTATACAGTCTGCGGCGACATTTTGCGACTGGAAGAAGGCAGAAAATGGGTCAGAAGAAACCTATCACTTTAACCTGATCGACACACCAGGCCATATCGACTTCACAATCGAGGTAGAGCGTGCACTCCGTGTCCTAGACGGCGCTGTCATGATCTTATGTGCCGTGAGTGGAGTGCAGTCCCAAACCACAACGGTGGACCGCCAGATGAAGCGATATAACGTTCCTCGAATTTCCTTCGTCAACAAGATGGATCGTATGGGGGCCAACCCTTGGAAGGCCGTGGAACAGATTAATTCTAAGCTCAAAATGCCTGCCGCTGCTGTTCAAATTGCCATTGGCACCGAAGACGAGTTCGAAGGTGTAGTCGATTTGATCGAGATGAAGTCCCTGTATTTTGAAGGACCGCGAGGAACTAAAGTCCGAAAAGTCGATACGATCCCCGCCAACCTTCAGCAACTGGCAATGGAGAAGCGCCAGACTCTCATCGAAAAGCTAGCAGATGTTGACGATGAAATTGCTGAAATTTTCCTCGAAGAGCAGGAACCTAGCAAGCAGCAAATCAAAGCTGCAATTCGTCGCGCTACTGTTTCCTGCAATTTTTCGCCTGTTTTAATGGGTTCTGCACTAGCCGACAAGGGTATTCAGCCTATGTTAGATGCTGTTTGTGACTATCTACCGAACCCATCCCAGGTTGAAAATACGGCCCTTGACAAATCCAAGAACGAGAAGCAGGTTAAGCTCGTTCCATATAACTCCTTGCCTTTTGTTGGGTTGGCGTTCAAATTGGAAGAAAACAATTATGGTCAATTGACCTATATTCGCGTTTATCAGGGTACACTTGCAAAAGGGACGTATCTGTTCAACTCAAGAACAGACAAGAAAGTCCGCATCCCCCGGATTGTGCGAATGCATTCCAACGAGATGGAGGACGTTTCTGAAGTTGGAGCTGGAGAGATTTGTGCGGTATTTGGCGTTGACTGCGCGTCTGGCGACACTTTCACTGATGGAGGCTTGCCATATACCATGTCATCAATGTTTGTGCCAGATGCCGTTATGTCTCTTTCGATTAGACCCAAGCGCACGGCAGATACAGACAACTTCAGTAAAGCTATGAACAGATTTCAGCGCGAAGATCCGACATTTCGAGTCCATGTTGACCCCGAGAGCGAGGAGACAATCATATCCGGCATGGGTGAATTACATCTTGAGGTGTACGTTGAGCGTCTCAAGCGAGAGTACAAGACGGATTGCGTTACTGGTCAACCGAGGGTCGCCTATCGAGAGACAATCTCTCGGCAAGCTGATTTTGATTATCTTCTCCGCCGGCAAACCGGAGGTCCCGGTGATTTTGCCCGTGTAGCTGGATGGATTGAGCCTAACGAAAATGCTGAAGATAATCACTATGAAAGTCAGGTTGTAGGCGGACATATTCCTGATAAATTTCTGACAGCCTGCGCGAAGGGCTTCGACTTGGCATGCGATAAGGGTCCACTATTGGGCCATAGAGTAATAGGTACCAAGATGGTCATAAACGATGGTGCCACCCATGTTACCGATTCATCCGATTATGCGTTTAGCTTGGCAACGCAGATGGCATTTCGGAAAGCGTTTACCGACGCAGGTGGTCAGGTCTTGGAGCCACTGATGAAAGCCACGATCACAGCACCAAATGAGTTCCAAGGCAACATTCTCATGCTCATGAACAAAAGGAATGCCACTATTCATGACACTGAAATTGGCAGTGAAGAATTTACTTTAATTTGTGACTGTAGTCTCAACGCTATGTTTGGCTTCAGCTCCCAATTAAGAGCGGCAACCCAAGGCAAAGGAGAATTTAACATGGAATTTAGCCATTACGCCCCGGCACCACCCCATTTGCAGTAAGTGTCATGAAGTTTATATTTTGATCTACTATACGGTACTAAAAAATAAACAGAAAGGAACTTATCGCCAAGTATGAGGCAGAACTTGAATCAAAAAGAACGAAATGATGAAGAGTCTGGGTGGCGGTGACTTACCTGCGGTTCGAACGACACCGGGTTCCCAGACTCCTCCGAAATCCTCGTGTACAGCAAGCTTGTAAATGGTTCTGATTGATTCGCAAGAAATGCTTCAGGCAGTAAGCACCTCGAAGCAAGCGTAAAAAATTGGTAGGAGTGCTATGAAGTGTGGATTTTAAGTGTGATTAATCAATCAGTGTGCGGCGAGACGATATTTACCCTTACAGATGTCAATCACCCTTCAACAAGATGTCATCCAATTAAATAGCCTGATAGAATAATCCTCCCACCTGGCGAAACTATCTACAATATTGTATCCCAAAAAAAGAAAACTGTGGCCTGTAGGGTGTCTCACCATTGTTAAGCAGCACATGCGTCTATTTATAACTTTTTAAGAACGTCCTCAATAACCTGCTCTGTTGTTGCGGTTCCTCCGAGGTCTGGACTCAAGAGCTTGCCTTCCTCAAGGTTGGCGTCAACCGCCGTATAGATCCTAGCAGCTGCAGCAGGTTCCTGAAGAAATTCGAGCATAAGGGCTGTACTCCTCAAAGTAGCAATAGGGTTTGCGATCCCTTTGCCCATTATATCTGGTGCGCTGCCATGGCAGGGTTCGCCAATTACGAAACTCTCACCAACGTTTGCACTTGGTACCAGGCCAAGACTACCAACCAAGGCTGCAGCACCGTCAGACAAGATATCACCATAAAGATTGGGGGCAACAATGACATCGTAATCCTCTGGCTGGCGAAAAAGCTTATAGACCATTGAGTCAACGATCTGTTCGTCAACTTTAACGGATGCATATTTCGCATCAGAAAGTGCCTTCTTGGAAATTTCACGGAACAGTCCATCAGTTTGGGATAAAACGTTAGACTTGTGTGTAATGGTCACAACAGGTCCCTTGTGAATACTAGGAGCACCGGACTCTCGAAGTTTTTGACGACGAGCAGCAATATCCCCAGCCATGGCGGCGATGCGGAAAGACGCCTTTTCAGATATTCGTTTGATAGCTTCCGCGATCTTGCCCTCTGGCCCCTCCGTCGTCTTCTCTTGTTTGACATACAAGTCCTCTGTATTTTCGCGGACAATAACCATGTCAATAGGCTTAGGTGCATTCATGACGGTCTTTACGGGTCGAACATTCGCGTAAAGGTCAAGAACTTTGCGAAGTGCGACAATTGGAGAGGAATATCCTTTGACCGCGTGGGTGGGAGAGCTTACAGCTCCGAAAAGAGCACCGTCGCATCCATTCCGCAGCGTATCGACCGTAGCATTGGGCAAAGCTTTGCCGGTTTGTTCGAATTCCTCGAAGCCCGCTTCGAGGTTCACAAAATCGAACTTCAGATTAAGGTAACTGGGCAATGCTTCTAGAACACGACGGCCGGCTGGGATGACCTCCTTGCCGATGCCGTCACCCGGTATAAGGCCTGTATCGAGAGTGCAGCTTAGTATGATGATCGCGGTAATTGTATTGTGTTCTCTTCAGAACAGCGAGATGTGACGGGGATCTCAAAAAAAGGCAGGCATTCTTGCTTACCGATTCTAAGAGTGCGAACGGACATGATCGTGGAGGTAGCTTGTGAGTGTTCCCTACGGTGCTTTGAGACAATGGGGATTAGGGGCCTATAGATATAGTCGTCGGCAGCTGACGTAAGATAAATCGAGAATCGGAGTTGTGGAGTTTGGAGGATAATTATTTTGGCGCGGAGCTTTCTAAAATCTGCCTAGTTGGTCGTGCCGGGTTATTCCGAAAAAAAAGAAAAAGAAAAAAAAAAGAAAAAAAAAATACCAATTTACTACCAAAAACTCACATCTAAACATACTCTGTAAACTTAATTGGTCACGAGGATGTGCTTGCTGGGTTGGTCACGAATCCGACCTAATGGTTAGCCACAGGCTCTCGAAAGCCGAACACTTTGCCCTGAGATTGTTCGGAACCCCCACATTATAGCAAGAAACCAAACGCTGCTCTTTCACTTGGTTTCCATTCGTAGAACAAATCTTGATATTTTTGGCCCACCGTTGCCAGTGCTCTATATACATGTATGCAACATTCTTTTATTCCGTCTATTTCGTTATTAATCACAAAAAGCCAAAGCCAAAGCCAAAGTAATCAATGCTATTTTTTCCCAAGCTCCCAAGAATCATTATGTCCATGAATCAAGATTTTTGACGTCACAGCCCGACTGTCCTGCTTCTCGACGGACCAGCCGTCCAATTCTGTAGACCGTTTCCGAGGGGGAGAGCGTCTTTTCTATGGCATCAGCCTTCGCGGCATCTACGGCGATAACCATACCGATACCAGAGTTGAAGGTGCGGCACATCTCAACGGGTTCTACATTCCCTGCCTGCTTGAGCCATTGGAACACAGGCGGCATATTCCACGTGCCGTACGTTATATCTGCTGCTAAAACATCGGGCAACATGCGAGGGACGTTCTCGACGAGACCACCCCCAGTAATGTGGGCTAAGCCTTTTATTTTTCCCAGCACAGGTAGGAGACTCTTCACATAAATACGGGTTGGGGTCAAGAGCGATTCACCCACAGTCTTGGAGGGATCCCATGGTGCTTGTGAACCGTAAGTCAATCCAGCACTCTGCACGATTCTTCGTACCAGGGAAAAGCCGTTTGAGTGCACCCCGACAGAGGCGAGACCCAGGAGAACATCTCCTTCCACCATCGCATTCTTCTGTGGCAATCTGCTCCCCGAAGTTACCGCACCTACAGCGCATCCCGCGGCATCATAGTCATCGCCTTGATACATCCCCGGCATTTCGGCGGTTTCCCCCCCGACCAAGGCACATCCAGACTGGCGGCAGCCCTCTGCGACACCCTCCACAAAGGCAGCTGCAGATGGTAAGTCGAGCCTACTGCAGCCGTAGTAGTCCAGAAACATCAGCGGCGTGGCACCTTGGACAATCAGGTCATTGACATTCATAGCCACAAGGTCAATCCCGACGGTATCGTGCTTCTTCATAGACTGTGCAATCATGAGCTTCGTACCTACTCCGTCGATAGCTCCAACTAGGACTGGAGCATTGGGATAGCCGCATTGTGACAAGTCGAGCTCGCCGCCGAACCCTCCTATTTCGGCGTCCGCGCCTGGTCTTTTAGTGCTAGCAACCGCCTTCTTGATTTTCTCCACAAAGTCATTGCCAGCTTGAATATCAACTCCCGCCTGAGCATAGGTCATTGCCTCTTTACTGGGGGTCCTGAATGCCCGGTGCGCAATGTCTTTGCGGAAGAACATGTTGTCGAATTTAATAACCCCGGCAGAAAGTGCAGCGTACGAAGCATCAACGGCAGCTCTCAGAGATTCACCCACGGAATTGATTGCAATCACACGGCCGCCAGAAGATTTGAGTACATCTCCGTCGAGTTTTGTCCCAGCATGGAAGATAGTGCTCCCGGTTGGTGGTCGTAAAACAGTCATAGTGGTGCCTTTGGTATAAGACGCTGGATATCCCCCAGCGGCCACAACAACGGTCGCACTGAATTTCTGTTCTATTTTAAGATGGCAGTTGTCCAAATATCCTTCGGTGCATGCCAGCATAATATCTGCCAAGTCGGTGTCGGCCGATAGAAGAGGTAGAACAGTCTGCGTTTCTGGGTCACCAAATCGCACGTTGTATTCCAGGACCTTGGGGCCGGCGCTAGTGATCATCAGGCCGGTGAAAAGCACGCCACGAAAAGGCTGCTTCTCTCTCCGCATCCCAAGAATCGTGGGTTCAAGAATCTCTCGGTCGATCTTAGCTGTCAGTTCCTTGGTAGCAATATTTGTGGGCGCATAGCAACCCATTCCCCCGGTGTTTGGGCCCTTATCACCGTCGAATATGCGTTTGTGATCCTGGGCCAATGGTAGGGATTTGATGGTATAGCCGTCGCAGAAGGAAAGGACACTTAACTCGTCACCGGTAAGAAGCTCCTCGATGACGATTTCATCTCCGGCCGATCCAAAAGCTTTATCAACCATGATTTGCGTCAGGGCATCCTTCGCTTCCTGCTTCGACTGGGGAATAATGACTCCCTTGCCAGCTGCGAGGCCAGTGGCCTTGATGACCACATCATGGGAAACACTGTCAATATACCTGGCAGCTTGATCGTAATCTGAAAAGTTTTCATAAGCAGCCGTTGGTATATTGTATTTCTTCATAAAGTCTTTCGAATATGTCTTGCTGCCTTCCAGGCGAGCAGCTTCCCTCGAAGGCCCAAAGCAAGGAATACCTGCGCTTTTAAAAAAGCCTTCCACGCCATCGACCAGGGGTGCTTCAGGTCCAGGAACAACAAGATTGATTCCTTTCGACTGCGCAAATTTGACAAGTCCTGGGAAGTCTTCTGCGGAGACGGCATCAACATTTGTTACCTTTGGGCATGTGGCTGTACCTCCGTTACCCGGCACCGCAAAGATAGCTTCGACACGACTGGATTGACCCAGTTTCCATGCTAAGGCATGCTCGCGGCCGCCATTTCCAATAAGAAGCACTCTGACAGCAGACATCCTAGGCGCTTACAATCGTAAATTCGGCGTGGCGCAATCGGGCTTGTCGTAATTACAATGCAAAGGTCAGGCTATGGAAGGGTATTCGAATGTAAAGATGAAGAGTAGGCAAAGTCTGCATAGATCCGGCCAAGGCTTGAAGTGAATTGATAATTACACTTGGCTGGCCGCGATGGTGCGACTGCGAACCGATGTAGTTTGTTAATGCCCAAAGTTTTTGCTTCTGATTTTCGCTGGTGCGGGACTTTTTCCTTATAAAATATCATAAAACAGGCACTGCCGTATGAAGCGTGCATTTGAGTCACTGGCCCCGCATTTGAATTTTTCAGCGTGGATCGCTGGCACGCGCATTGAGTTGAGTGTACACTGCGACGAGTTAACTTTTGCCACCCCTGCAGTCCCGGACCTGGATTTTGCCTGCTTTATTATGGCTCTTATATCCCTTTGAAGGCAACATCTAGGACTTATCAGCTAGTGGGCCAATCAGGATAAAAGAAGATAACAGATAACTTAAATATACATGTAAACCTCACTATGATAAAAGTACCAGCATTTCCCAGATTTACAAAGCGGTACGTTGCATACATAAGGCAGTTGTAGGTGTTCAAGAGTACTGCGAAGTATCGAGGTTAGGTGGGTCCCGTGACCTGGGTGTTGCCTTCACACACGCAAGGGGATGGTTTTTTATGGTATGTTATGGTTTTCTAGTTAGTATACAGACTAGGCATATAGTGTTTAACAGGGTTACCTCATGCAGTGCTTGGCACTAATTCGGGGAGAAAATTTCATCATTGATTGATATATAGAGGTGCTGCCTTTTGTTTTAGGGTTAGTTGCTGCTGTGTGTTCAAAAACCCGTTACTGCGTGTTTATGTATTCATCCTCTAGCTCTCGCAGTATCACAGAGAAATAGTTGCCTTGAATTCTACGTCAAGGTTCTATTAATACATCTACTTGCAACTCAAACGACTACGGCGGCAGCGCAACAACGCACGGGACCTAGCAGGTCGCTAACGAGAGCTGCTATGACCCTTCTCCCGTTATAGTGCCTTTCTTGCGTGAACAAACTATAGAGGTACTAGCCACATAGTATAATTAAAGATACAATGGTGTAATACAAAGCTAGTAGAAGTATCATTAGCATAGATTTTCATAAAAAGTCAGTAAAAACCTACCGTATACTTCTTCATGCTTCTCTCGTGAGCGGCTTGCCCGGTCACGGGGTGGTACTACGTTAGATCCTGAATAGCTTAATAACTCTACCAGATAAATATCTAAAAATCGTTAAGCATTTTACAGTTCGACGAAATGCAATGTAAAGTATTAGTGATTTTCTCCATAAAGGTATAGCTTTATAAAATCGGTTAGTTTAGGAGTAAGATGTCCTTCCTCGTAATTGGAAAGACCCACTGTATTATTATGCTCTAGGTGGAGCTAATTTGCCTAGGTAGAGTTTGGTTCAGGGGCGAAAGGCCAAATTGAACGTAGACAACAGAGCAATAAATCCCAGGCCCATTTAATACGTAGCGACACAGTCTAAAGGGGCTTAATAAATTGATTGGCACTAAGCATTCCTGCATGCGCCTCGAGCGAACTACATGTGCTTCTTTGGCTGTCGCCACAGGATTGCAATGCTCATTATTGCCTCTCGCATCTCGGGCACCTCATTGTGGCATTTATATCGTTCAAGCGTGCAGCCCTGACTTTGCAACCAATTTACTGTGCACCTTCCGACGGTAACCGCAACCCTGAAGATGAGCCAGGTCAAGAATCTGCGAGCAATGTTTGAGAACAAAGGCGACTCGAGCCCTCCCGATAGAGGCAGATCTCCAGGCATATCGCCCTCGAGAAGACGGGTCGAAGGTGAGATTGGTACTGCCATTTTCTGAGGATCCGTCTAGTAGTCGGGGTTCGGCAACGTGATGACACTACTCTACGTACAATCTCTGGCGCAGGACCAAGGCGACCGGCGTGCATCCTCGCATCCCTATCGAACATGGGCTAACCAAAATTGAGACGAGCAGGTGCCAGCTCCAGTAGCTCACCTCGGCCGCTCTCCAAAGTCCGTACGAACTTTGTTGCAGTCGAGAGGGATGGTCGCATAGGCTTAAGGCGAGATGGAAGTGGTGAATCCAGTCTTGCCACCAGAAGAATTAGCGCAGAAACTTCAGACAATGAAGGAACTACCATTTCCCATGAGACATTGCACATGGCATTTTCAAAAGATATTGATAATATGCCTCGACAGGGGTCCGCGTCCTCTGATCTCCTAGGAACAGACTCGTTGCTCCCTGGCGTCAAAGATTTACAGAGCGTTGACAAGACTGCGCAGGATATACCTACAGCGACCACAGAACCGATCAGCGAAAGACAGATCGCGTCACTACACGAGGCGGCCCTAGACACTACTAGGTTACCTCATATTAAAGGGACTGAGGCGAAGAATAAACCGATCACCCACGGCAGTGGAGACAACAAGCCTACCTCAGCTGTAAAAGGAAAGAGCAAACCAGCGAGACTGAATAAAACCTCTTCCGCTGCAACGAGTGCTGCCCCAGAAGCGAAAGGTACCACTCGAAGGTTACCGAATAACAGGGCATCCGACCATAAGCTAATCGCCGCTGCATCGGGACCGAATACGTCAGTCAAACGGGATATGGCTTCATCAGGATCGACTGGCAGACACCAAGCAGTTGTCTCCAGCCATTCTTCGAGCGGAAATGGGTTTTCAAAACCGAAGCCAAAGTCACCTACGAAACCAGTCCACCTGCCCTCATCTTTGACAGCACCAACGGCGTCTTCATTTTCAAAAACCCACGACTCAAACGCATCAAAATCCAATCAGGATGGAACTCGACCTACTACATCTGTAAATTACAAGGCCTCACAGAAAGTTGGCGTCAGCTCTTCATCTTCAAGTGGCGGCGCCAACCGACCGTATACTTCTGCTTCAAGCTCAAGGCCCAGTCTCGGACCTCCACCAAGCAAAACCTTGCCAGCGGCGATAAGTAAAAGATCGATCAACGTTGATGAAGGCTTCCTAGCCCGTATGATGCGTCCGACACAAGCATCGTCTTCAAAGTTGGCAGACAAGGTGCCCGTTACACCACCTAAGAAGAAAGCTCAACGCTCTGGAGGAAGCCACCCTCCAGGCTCCTCCGGTCGAGCTTCTGCACGGTCATTCGGTGGTAGAAGCTCGCATGTGAGCAAACAACAGCCAGCCAGTAAGCCGGCGGATCAAACATCCCCTCTACTTGGAAAACATTCCGATATAATTGAACCCACATGGTCTGATGATGATACAGCCCAGAACGATGACTTAACATTTTCGCTTGAAGCGGCCAGGGCACCCCAGGCCGTTGCAAACAAAGCATCTACAGAACGTTTACCAGAATCATTATTCTACGACATTGCCAACCCCGAAATATTTTCAGCTTCCGCAGGGGGCAGCCTGGAAACAGCTCAGCTAGCTGACCACAGCAAGGCACCTAATCAGAACGATATTGGAGAGACAAACGTCCCGTCGGAATTGGTGAATCCAGTTTCAGATAATCCTGTGACAATTGTTCCAGTAACCCCTTCTAAACCTTGCCAAACGATCAGTCACATCAGCGACTCCCTTACAACAATCAACAATCAATGTGTGGAGTTTGATGATGCCTCGGAAGCCGCTAAGGTCGACCACAAGGGATCTGAAGACCACTTACACGACAAGCGTGCCATTACTGAAAACCTCTCTCTGCCAACTCCCGACACTGAAGTTGGAGAGGTCACGATATTGGCGGCAGATGCGACTTCCAATGATATTCAAGGTGAAGATGATGACTGCAACCCCATAGAATTCAGCCGGCCAACCTCTGGTCTTCACAGCGCAGCACCAGAAATTCATCTAAAAGCTATAGAGGAAACAGGCCAGGCCCAGCTTGAATCCGCTGCGCTCGAGTCTGCAAACGCAATCGATGGCACTTCGTCGATTATCAGCCCGGAGAAACCCACTTCTGGGCAGAAAGCTACAACTGATGGCGAGTTTGAGTAGGCAAACACCACTTGATGGTTTTCTCAAAATTCTGCAACAGAATGCAACGTCAGTACTTGATATGCTACCCCCCAAACTAGAAAATATTATGGAAAGCAACTCTTATTGTAGTGAAATAAAGTAATTGGTTGATATAGCGTGGAAGTGTGCCGTAGGCGAGCACTCTGCAGCGTCTACTGTAGTATTTTCCCAATACGCATGTATCATAGAGGCAGTGCAGTATCTAGACAAGACTACTGCTTTAAATTAAATCCTTTAATCTACTCCTTGCACAGAAATGACACCGCAAAAACGAGCCTCCATAGACGATAGAAGGTGAACATGCTCTACATTCCTCTATATGGAGCGATGATGATAAACCTACATCGAAATCAAAAGAAATGTACAACAAGAGCTGTCACTGCCACAAACCTGACATGTACCCAGATAGAGCACCGTCATTTTGCAAAAGATGTTGTCATGACACTCTGCAAACAAGGAGTCCACCAACCTTCCGTGACAGCGCTTCCCTTGCTTCAAGCATACCTCGAGATGTAGCCACAAACATGCATTCGCCGAGATTTAATCCTGGTACCACGCCTCCCTTTAATTTAGCGGGAAACCCTCTCGTGAGGTGGCCCAATTGCTTGATGTTCGCCGTCATTAACCTGGAAGGTTTGCTTATGACTTCGGCTTTCGACAAGACTGGTTTTCCATCCCAATACTTCAGTCCAAGCCAGATTCTCATTTTCGCAACGTTCGCGGTGGTGACTTGCTCGGGCGGGTCCGACAACATTTTTTCTATTGTAGGTGGATGAGGGCCGGCTCTGTAGACGGCCGAGAAGAATCCGGATCTGTGCATGGCGAGAGCAAGGAGTAGATTATACTTGCGATTCGGCACTGACGTTATGCCTAGACGAGCTTTCGATGCATTTTGCAGGTGAGAGCACATATTTGCGACATTCACTACTGAAGGCATGACTGCGAATCCAAGGGCATAAGTGCGGTCGCGGATATTCGGGGAAAAGGACCCAAGGGGCTCGACTGCCGTACAGATTGTTGTTGAGGTTCAATGTCGAGCGCGAACGCTGACTGCCTGCATCAATTAGCATTGACTTTTGAGTCTCGACAGAGAAAAGAATCCTCACAAGAGTTGTAAGGCTAATTAGAAGCGTTATGTTCGTCCAATCAGGATGGGCTGCAACTTCAGAGTGCGAGGGGAGGATAAATATAACCATGACTTGACGTCTTCAATACTAGGTTCTGCTCAGTGAGCTATTGAAAAGAGCTCAAAACCTAGAGGCAGTAGTATTACTAAGCAGGGTGGCTCAGCCGCAGGACTTCTGTGCAGATTGTTCACGGTGTACTCATGAAAGGGATCCAACCGAACGGCAATTTTTTAACACTAAGGAAACTCGGGTTGTGGATACTCTGCCCCTGCCTCTGACCAGACGGGACAAGCTGTTGGACCTTCCATGACAATTTCAAATTATCTTAAAGTTATGAATTGTCACCAGAGTTAGACACAGTGTTGGTACGTCACTTAATAGAGAACAAGCGAATAGTCCAGTCCTTGGCATCACATAGCTAGTACGAAATCCTTTGTCCAATGCAACCAAAACTTCGTTGTAAAAGTTCTTATAGGCTCAGGGCAAATCTTGACATCACACTCTTGTAAGGCCCAAAGAGCAACCTGTTTCGTGAGATAAAGGCCGAGAATAATCCATGACCGACTGGTGTCTCGCCGAACAGAATATTATAGAGTGACACATGCTTTCCTCAAACAGCCTGCCACCCTCGTTTTTACACTAAAAAGGCCGAAAATAGGCTGATACAAAGGGGAGGAAATAATGATACGGCGTCGGTGGTCGAGCCTTGCGTTTACCGTGAACTGAAGAGCCTCGAAGTAGCCGACAGAAAGGACCGACCGTGACGATATCCATAGAATAAAAATCCTGCGGCGAGGGGACTCGTTGCAACGGCGAAGAATACCCACATTAGTATTGTGCCTTGATGCTCGCTCTTTCTGATAACATCACTATAGCCCTCGTTACTGAAGCTGACACGTGAGTACTTTGTCTGCCACCCAAAATTGGGAAAATTGACACTCATGTATTCCTCCAAGGATTTTCGTAGACGGTACCGCTTCGATAAAACCGACGACCTCATCTCCACATAATTTTGGAGAGCTAATTCGTTAATCGCGAACGCATCCGGCGCCCTTATAGCTGAATACTCGGCAAGTGCTTGTTCTCTACTGGGTAAGGATGATGCAATTTTGTCACAATCATCAGTAATGCTAGAACCCTCTTGCGACTCGACATGTTTATCGAGAATTGAGAACAATATGCGGACGTCCTCCATACCAGCATTCATCCCTTGACCATAGAAAGGAACCATAGCATGAGCTGCGTCACCGACGATAACACCCGAAGATCCATAATGATAAGGTCGACATTTCAGGCTGATGAGCGGCAAATGAGGATTTTCCTTAAAGGACGTAATAAGGTTACTCTCAGGTATCAAGTCCGTAACACCAGGAAAATTGTCATTGAAGAAAGAAGGTATGGTTTCAGGGTCATTTTCGAGCTTGGCAAATTCTTTGCTGGGTAGGAAAAGAGTGCTTGTGAATGATCCATCCTATTCCCATGATTGATTGCCGTATTAGTCGTCGCATATACTCTATTGGGCACCAAACTGTGTAGACTGCTTACCTCACTAGGAATGGCAATAAACATGAAATTTCTCCCAGGCCAAATATGCAAATAATTGGGCGACATACGAAATAGGTTTCCATTTGCTGTTTCCACGTCCCTTGGCTCTATACGAAACTCGCACCATAACGTGTCAATATACTCTTGCTGGTAGTCCATCCTCGTGAACTTCATCAGGTGGTATCGCACCGCAGAATGGGCCCCGTCAGCTCCAATCATGAGGTCAAAACCAATTTCAATCTCCCTAGGTCGAGCGCTTGGGGCCATGATGGTACCTCGAGCCTCAAACCAAGCCCGCCGTGATCGGAAGTCCGCGCCGGTCAGTTTGTGGTTGAAGAAAAGCTTCACGTTTGGCATTGAGTCCAAGACATCCAGAAGTCGCTTATTAATTCCAGATCTGTCGATTGCATATATAACCTTTAAACGAATAAGTATTAACTTTCTGGCACCTGGGGGCACGAAGTCGGAGGAATGCGATAAGCTTACCCGACCCGTAGCATCATAATCTTGCGCATGTTCATACAACTGGCCCCCTTGACTTCTACCATGAATCATTCGCCCTCGCATTGGTGTAGTTGCCGCCAGGATTTTGGCTAACAGGTCCGGGAGACCGGCATGCCGAATAGCATTTATGCCACGTTCCGATACAGCTAGATTGATCGATTTGGTGAAGTTTAGTGGAACAGTACACGGGTTGCGTAAATCTATTCGGATCAGCTTTCGTTATGTGACAAGAATTGAGGCTTGAACATCTTCCATCAGTGGTGAATGCCACTGATGCTGCAGCCAAAAGGCTGATATTGTGTTTTGTATGTTTTCGAGCTAGACTGTGCCATCCTGACTATATTGCTGTACTTCAACACGAGCGTTATCGCACATTGTTGGGACAATACGCATGAATATAACCGTGAAAGTAGAGCGAGTAGAGAGTGCCGTGGGAATAAGACGGACGTCATGGCCATTTCTCAGGGACAAGGAGCAATTAGTTCAAGAATATCTACTACTCACCAGGTCGGAGTTCGTACACTTCTACGTCATGGCCTCTTTGTGCTGCATATAGTGCAGCCAAGGAGCCTACGGGACCAGCGCCAACGATGACTGTCTTCTGTGGAATCGGCATGACTCCGAAAGACCGAAAGTCGCTTGTTATGATGTATTATGTTCTGCACCACGTCTGCCCGAAAGAAACAAAGTTGTAAGGAGGAAAGGGACAATGGGCGATAGAGCTCCGGCAAACCCCAATTGCTAGTATCGGCACGGCACAGGCAAACCAGACCAAAAGTCGACAAAAATTGCTTATTCGCATTCATCCAAAGCACGGGCCCGGCTAAATATTTGCCTTTCGATATTTGAGCGACCTGGTGCCCCACCATCACTGCACATATGACAAGCCTTTTTTTTTTTGCTCGGGTGCCGAAACCAGCAACAAATCACCCTAGTAGAGGGTAGAGTGATTTGAACCGATTGCTCTTTACCAGCCAGCGAAATTGTGTTTCCGGAGGTGTTTGTCTGACGATCCTGTTAATATGTTTTATAATACCTATTTCTGTTGAGAGTAATCACGAAAATGCATGCGGTTACCACAGTTGTTGCGAGTGTAGTGGATATAGACGTAAGAAATTCCTGATCCTGATCTCATACTAGGTTATCTAATCATAAAGTCCTGTCGTGATACATATAACTGATATATCTGTTTTAGGAAAAGAGCATTTAAACGGATTTACTCAGCGATCCTTCGATTCTATGATCCGTCGACAGATTTACAAGACTACAACCCAATTAACCCCTGTAGGAGCTGGCCCTGGTTAGATCACGCCAAGCCAGCAGCCCCACTCTGCTCTGTCAAGTTCGTTTTGTCTGCAGCATCACCTTGCAAATTATTCCCATCAGTACCGACGCAAACCACATTCTCTTGCTCGGCCTCACGAAAATGACTTCTGAACCGCCCACGAAGAAGAAGTGTCTTGGTGTAGACTGTGAGAACGATGCTGGCTCTCTGCAATGTCCAACTTGCCTCAAGCTCGGAGTAAAGGACAGCTTTTTTTGCTCCCAAGACTGCTTCAAAAAGAACTGGGTAAGATTCTTACTCTCTAACCCTCTCCAAGCCCGTCCACCCTTCCCCCTGGGGCACATATATCAGTGACATCTATGTCTACGAATTTTGTTTTTATTCTAACGAGCGTTCTCCCCAATATAGAGTAATCACAAAGGCGTACATAAATCTCAAAGTAACATCCTCCATATCAGACCAGAAAGATGCAATCTCACCAAACCTAGCTACGAGTTTTTATAACCCATTTCCGAGTTTCCCGTTCTCGGGTCCGTTACGTCCTGTCTATCCACTTTCTGAGCTTCGTACCGTTCCGAAATCGATCCCGCACCCAGTGTGGTGGCAAGATGGTAATCCGAGGTATAGTCGTTCGCTTGCCAATAGAAACAAGATTGAGATTCTCGACGCTAGTGGACAAGAAGCCATGCGTAAGAGTTGCCGCTTAGCAAGGGAGGTTCTCGATATAGCGGCAGCCGCGGCAAAACCTGGTGTTACTACTGATCGTATTGACGAGATCGTTCACCAGGCTTGTATTGAAAGAAACGTAAGTCAGAGATCTTGACCTTCTCAAAATCAGTCCGAGTGATTAGAGGAGCGAGATTTGCCAACTCGGGGGGCATGTCATTGCCTAGAGCAAATTAGGATGAGACGGACACTCAGCTAACATACTGAGACACAGTCTTATCCATCTCCCTTAAATTACAACCACTTCCCCAAATCATGCTGTACGTCCTTGAATGAAGTCATCTGCCATGGAATTCCCGACCAGAGAGTCTTACTTGACGGCGATATCCTCAATATTGATATCTCCTTGTACCACGAGGGCTATCATGCCGATCTGAACGAGACATACTACATCGGCGACAAGGCCAAAGTCGACCCAGACAACGTTCGAGTTGTTGAGACAGCTCGCGAATGTCTTGAAGAAGCAATAAAAGCTGTGAAGCCCGGTGTTCTTATTCGAGAGTTCGGAAACATTATTGAGAAACATGCGAAGAAGAAGGACTGCAGCGTTATTCGAACATACTGTGGGCACGGTATCAATAAGCTGTTCCACTGCGCTCCAAACGTTCCTCACTATGCCAAAAATAAGGCTATCGGAGAATGTAAACCGGGAATGACGTTTACCATCGAGCCTATGATTGCGTTGGGTAGATACCGTGATATTACTTGGCCGGATAATTGGACAAGCACGACAGTGGACGGAAAGCGAACTGCACAATTCGGTACGTGAACAATGGCTTCTCACGAGCTATTCAATATGCAGGACGATTCTCTACATGACGTCCAAGTGTTCTATATTAACATCCATCAGAGCACACATTACTTGTTACAGAAGACGGTGTAGAGATTTTGACTGCCAGGAAGAACGATTCTCCTGGTGGACCAGTGACTCTACAACTCGCGTCTGCCTGAAGGGATTATATACCGATATCAGCACTTAATTTTGTTGAGCCGAGCTTGCAATCGTTGAAACGTATCAGGGACGTTTCTGCGATAAGGACTGATGCACGCATACTCTCCCATGGGCGCGGAAATTTTTACTAGATGTAATCGCGAGAATGATATATCAGCAACGTCTCATGGGGATTGAATAGCCAGTTTTGGTCATGGGATTGGCAACATATCTGACAAGCTTAAGAATCATCAATGAAGCCGTGAAGGCACAATTAAGTTACTCGCCGGTGCACCAATTGATTGAGTAGTTGGATGCGTAATCACGCCCGAATTTATACCATTTAGGTGCCATTTGCGTGCGTCCGTTATTTACTGCCTGTTTGAAAGGCTCTCGCGGTTTAGTGACTCCTGCGGTGCCCCGCCTTAGCCATTCATTGCTGACTGTTAACCTCTAGGTTAGGTTGGTAGGCAGGTTAGGCTTGTTCTGTATCCATGCACGGACCATACAGGCCCCCCCACCAACTCAAAGATGGGTCCGGAAACAAACAGTTCGCCAACCCCCATCTGCCACAAGACTTGTCGAACTGTGCCGTCCGAATAACATATCACAAGCCACTGGCTGCATCCCGCCCGTTCCACGACCAAATATCGCAAACGCGAACCCTCTACCGAGAGCTTTCTGCCTCAAGTTGTTGTCCTAAACAACACATCTCTTCTCTTCGTTCTCATCAACTGACGAATTACCTCCACCGACAACATCATTACCCCAACAGTCGAATTTCCGTCGCCGCACTATTCTGCCTGGTCACCCGCCTCTCGTCACTTCCCGTGTCCGAGTTCACAGAGTGTTGTCCTGCGCAACCCGTACTCACCTACACAATATACCGACACTAAACGATTCTACGTCATCATGATGTCCGGCGAGGCTTGGTTGTACCTATTGGCGGTGTTAATTAACGCCGTCAACCTCTTCCTACAAGTTTTCTTTACCATCATGTACAGTGATCTAGAATGGTAGGTTTGCATCCTTAAAAATCGCGAGGCCGAGCCTCATGATATGGGTTGAGGGCAAATAGCTATGTTGTAAATTACATAGTACTAACCATCATAAGTGATTATATCAATCCTATCGAACTTTGCAACCGTCTTAATGCCTATATTATCCCCGAAGCCGCTGTCCATGGCTTCTTGACCTTTCTCTTCGTAATCAATGGCTACTGGGTTGCGTTGATACTCAACCTCCCTCTTCTCGCATGGAACGCCAAAAAGTGGGTGTCACCACGACGGCTCTGGATGGTCACAGAGAAACTAACAGGTGAAATAGAATTGTCGACAACACCCACCTCTTAGATGCGACCGAAATCTTTCGCAAGCTCAACATCCACAAGAAGGTGTGTAGCAATTTGTGTGTCTGGAACGAGGGTCGTCAGACTAATGATAAATATCATAGGAGTCGTTTGCCAAGCTTGCCTTCCACTTGGTAATGTTCTTCTTCTACCTGTATAGCATGATTGTTGCCCTCATTCGAGACGAGTCGTCCTAAGTGGCCATAATATGACATATTCACCACGGGATAAGGAATTTGCTTCTTCTCAGCGGGATAAGGTCATCGTGCATCGGAGCAAGGAACCTGCAGTCAAAAGAGTTATGACGTTAATGCCAGCGTGAGTTCGCTCTGGAACAGTTCCTGTTCCTCAGATATGATACGTAGATCATGATGTTCGCTCAGCTCAAGAGTCTCGATAGTTGGCTTTGATAGCTCTGTTCGGTTTAAAAGCACTAAGGTGGCAATTTGGCGTTGCTTTAGGGGAGAGCTTTTTGAGGAACGGTTTCCTTTGAGTTTGAAATGTATGAATGGAGTTGTCTTATTTACGCACTATCCCAGAAGTTATAATTAGATATCCATTTTTGGTGTTTGCTTTAGATACTAATAGCGTCTACGATATTTTTTGGGTTGCGGGTGGTTCATCTGTTGTTGAAAATTTTGCACGTGACCAACCCGCTATCGCGACTTGCTTTATCGAGTAAGCTCATTGGAGAAAGGAGAATATCAGTTCGACACCGCCGGATCGTTTTAACTGTATTTGTCGCCAATATGGATAGTTTTAGGGAGTACCCCCCAAACATGGCTCCCCAAGATGCTCTCGTGATTCGTCAGCAAGCAGAACCGGATCATGCCGTGGTTCAATACTCGGCCGATGACCTGTCGAGACCCAAGGCTGGACCCTTGAATCCTTTCAAGGAGGACTCAACCACTGCAAAACGCAAAAATATACTCACAGGCTGCGCAGAAGAAACGTTCATGAGCGAGCACACCTTTCGAACCAAACACAAGGCCGTAGAAAGACGAGGTGGACCCGAACGAGAATTTCGAAGTGCAAGAAGGATAAAGGACGAATCTGCCAAGCTAAGGGCTTCGCGAGAGGCAAAGGGGGACGCCACGATCGCCGAAGGAGCTGGATCCTACATTGGACCCTGGGCAAGGTACAGTCGCTGTCAATACGAAACGGTCCAAGAGGATGACCAGCTGGCCAGTGACGAGGAATACGAGATCGTGGAAGAGGAGGAGGACATAGTCGAGAGTGGAATGGTACTTCAAGCGCCAGAAATTGCTATCTCCAGAAGAAAAGAAAGGGAAATGCTCGGCGATGACACGACAACGTTCCATGGCTCACATGAGTATGACTATCAAGGCCGATCGTACATGCATGTACCGCAAGATTTGGACATCGACCTTCGCAAAGAGCCAGGAACTTCTACCAACTATATTCCGAAAAAGCAAATTCATTCTTGGAAAGATCACACAATGGCTGTTACGGCATTGGAATTCTTCCCCGGATCAGGACACTTGTTGCTGTCTGCGAGCGCTGATGCGCAAGTCAAAATCCGCGACGTTTACCATGAAAGAGAGCTATTACGCTCGTATTCGGGCCACTCAAAGGCAATTTCAGATATTTGTTTTAATGCGTTAGGCACGCAGTTTCTATCTGCGTCATACGACCGAGTGATGAAACTATGGGACACAGAAACTGGGGTATGCATCAACAAATTTACGACAGGGAAGACACCACATGTGATCAAGTTCAATCCTGATCCTGAGCACGCCACAGAATTTCTGGCCGGTATGTCAGACAAGAAGATTGTCCAATTTGACACGCGGACGCCCAATGAAATTGTACAAGAGTATGATCATCATCTCGCTGCCATAAACACAATCACTTTCGTGGACAACAATCGCCGCTTCATAACGACTTCGGACGATAAATCTCTTCGTGCTTGGGATTACAATATCCCTGTACCCATCAAGTATATTGCAGAGCCTGACATGTATCCCATGACGAATGCAGCTCGTCATCCAAGGGGTAAATATGTAGCTTTCCAAAGCTCTGACAATCAGATTCTGGTGTATGGTGCAAATGACAAGTTCCGGCAGAACAGAAAGAAGAGCTACCGCGGGCACAACAACGCGGGGTTGGCCATAGGTTTAGATTGCAGTCCTGATGGGCAATTTCTGGCCTCGGGTGACTCAGGTGGTTTTGTATGTTTTTGGGATTGGAAAACCTGCAAAATGTATCATAAGCTGAAAGCAGGCAACCAAGCTGTTACTTGTGTGAAATGGCACCCACAGGAGACCAGTAAGGTTGCTTCTGCGGGATTGGATGGAGAAATTCGATACTGGGACTGATGAAATCAAGTTTAGTTCGTGGCACGGCGTTGGATCGGTAATGGCTCAATAGAAAGTTGGCTTCTGTGTTTTGTTCCGATCTGTTCCGTCGTAAAAATGACCGATTACCGACAAATAAGCCATCTTCATGATTTACGGTACTGTGATTTGGATCGAAGTTGCTTTAAGTAATGACGAGTGAGGCCATATCGCCTCATAAGACCGATGTATCATATAATCGATAATAGGCATGAGCTATCTCGGCCGCTGTATAAGTCGTCGTGACGCCATATATGCCATAGAAACGTGTCACTTACCACATCGCCACCTAATCACGCAAAGCTGTACCGAAGGCGTAGCGTTGCGCCGGAAGGTGCTGAAGTGTGCCTGCTGGCTTTGCTTCTTTAATAAGAGGTCTAGGGTTTTACGCTACTACAGTTACTAGCTATATAGTATTCAGACCTGTACGCTAATTAGTCTAGAGAGCATTATTTTGCTCTAATTAGTTTTAAGAAATAAGGTCAGTACATACCTTACAATGCCGTTGCTGTAGTGTTTAGTAGTGCAGGAGGTAGCTTATCTTCTTCTGTTGCTAGCAATAAGACCTACCAGCAATAAGGCCTGTAGCAGCAGCAGGACTAACCTTTATACGGAGAGCCTTTATCCAACAAGGCCTCCAGCAGCAAGACCTTTGTTAGCAGCATTATATTCCACACAGCTTTGCGCCACCTACGGCAGGGTCTCTTCGCTGGCATCGGATATATTACTATATCAACTATACGTCCTTGTTATCCAGGGCAGAGTCGCCGACTTGATCAGAAGCTGGATCAGGTACGTCCATGCCTACGCTTGTACAGATTCTGGTTTCTGCGACACGATATGAAGGGCATTCCTCACGTGCTGGGTCCAACGGAGGTCGATTGCAGTGACCATTATGAATAGAGCACTAGGTCGCTTGTCCCGGTTCAGAATATTAACGTAGTCGGATCAACGGAGCCCAATTGCCTGCGTGGATTGGTGTCTCGAATCAATGACGAAAGTTTGGGGAGAAGCAAAAATTTGTACATCGCTATAAGCTTGAGATGCCATCCCCTAAATATTGACGTAGTTATTAGTCTAAGGAATAAAATACATCACAGACGCTCAAAGGCACATGAATTGAGGAGAATGGCTTTACTTAGCACCTATCTAATGAATCGAATATATCACTGAACATATTCCAATATGTGCACAAAAAAGATACTAGTACAGCAAAGCCTTCGTTGCATGCTCATCTGAGTAAGACCACTATTCGGCTCAAGCAGTTTCTTTACATTGATCTGCCAGCAAGAATAAAGATGTCAAGTCGGAGGATATTGATGCTGGGAGGTGACTATGTGACAACCCAATCCGCGTTGTGATCAACATATCACGCGATAGGGCAAATTTCTTATCATCCATCTGGAAAGCCTTATTGGTATGTCTCCCGCTTGTGTGGTAAATCCGAACCGGCACGGCCCGCAAAAACGCGGAACATCACAGCTCGTGCGGTTCAACCTGTGACGCCAGCGGGACTTGGACTTGCCATGCAGCTGAATAAATACGTCAGAATATTACAGGCCTTCAGGTGAAGCCCGCAATCTGCGTTATTGTACTTGGTGCTTCGATTGTATTAAGGCTCCGACAGGCCCTGGCTCGTGCGCAACCTTGAGTGACCCTCGGAGCCATAACCCCTGTCGATACCGCATTGTAGCCTTATCAGTTATTTGAAAATGTACATGCACAAATTATTGCTACAACGCACTACTCCGACCAGATGAGCCGTAAGCTTACACTCTAAATTTAAACAACAGCGCAGCACATGAAGCCCACAAGGGGTACCTTTATGTCCACTGTACGCAACGAGCGAGTGTGGACGTGTCTCCGTGTACAGTGTATGTGGCTCAGATGAATACGATAATGGTCTCGTTGCATCCAGGTGCCTCCAGGTCGTGCCCACGTAAATCTGTTCATGTGATGGATGGGTATCATTGGTCGGCGAGGGCAGCTACAACAGCTTGCTGCTGGATGCTGGACATGCATGTCTCAACTTATTGCACAAAGTTCCCTCCACGCAGAGCACAAGGCATGAGCATAAAGTGCATTGCTGACGCCGGCTACTCGCCCATGTTCATAGACAGAATGTGTTTAAAACGGACAAGATTCAAGTTGTTACAAGGCATTATTTTGGCAATTTATTACTGTTCTCGACCAGCTTAGCGCGCCAACCCGGATTCTGATAAAGGGAGCAGTTATCTATCCTTGTAGACAACTAAACATCGTCACAGGCATGAATAAGTGTCAAAGATGATGTCTTTAGAATCCGGCTTGGCGTGTGATAAGAGTCGAAGACCATCGACAAATGAATCGTATCTACACCTGTAGACTACACCCATTACTTGTTTGCAAGGTGACTACTACATAGCAATTGCGGGGCTGCAAAAGAGCTAGCCACCCAATATAACTCCATCAATCTCGTCAAGAATTGGTCATCAATCATGAAAGTTGAAGTAGAGGATGGTGCGCGGGATCCACTATTCCTTTTTTTTCTTTCTTTCAATCCCGCGTGTGGGTACGTACTCCGTACCTACTCGGCAATTGGTTCTCAGATAATAAAAGCCGAGGATGTCCTGATGAAGGTTGCACTTGTTGGAGGCCTGCATGAAGGAGACATTTTAATCAACAGGAATGCCAATTCAATAAGTTTCAATATAAGAACAAAAGTCACTAATCAATAAAATTGAATTGCGCGAGAACTAGGTAGGGGCCTTACTACCTATTGAAAGGCCGCGGCATTTGTACGAGGAGCCAATAAGTATTTTTTTTTTTCTAATCGTTTTTCCTTGTAAAATGTTGGCCAAGATACTAGTTGCTGTTATGCTTAGATTGGGCAGCTTTTGCAATCGACGGCAGCCGAGAAAAAAATAAAATAAAATAAAATAAAAAAGAAGAAGAAGGAGAGGAGAAGGAGAAGGAGCCCGGGCCACCACACACACCACCACCAACATGCGTGACATCTGATCAGCCTCCAATAGACTCTGCGGCCTGTTCATCGGCCAGCAGATGACTGGCATTCCCAGGAAGGAGCACCCGATTGGGGTGGAGAATGTCATGGCGTGAGCAGAAGCCAATGCGCAGCACTTAATACATGACATGTCATCCAAGCTGCATTATGAGTTTCGCTCTTTGGCTTCCTCATGCCATCACCAACAAACCATACAGCGCCCATTGTTTGAGGCCTACCACTCCACTTCTGGGCGTTCTACTCCCTGTTTCCGTTTCATTCCTTGTGCCATGCACCTTCATCCTGGTCTTCTCTTGTATGCATTAGTGTGGTTTCCCCAACACAAATAGCGGTATGTCGGCATGTCACCGACTTAACGTTATCTTGCCCCGTTGAATAAGCCAAATATGACCTACGGATATGCTCTCATAACCTGCGATCGACAATGGAAATGCAGACAGGGAGACATGCAGGCTGAAAGGCCCGCCCGCATGAGTACGCGTGGTCTTCGCTCGGAGTCGAGCATGAGGAGGGCAGGCCAGATGGCACGAGACTTGGGATATTTGGGATATTAATAGTCATAGACCCTGAAACAATTCTCTCCTCATGTACGTCTTGCATTCAAATCAGTGTCGCTGTCCTGATGACGCCCGCAGTTTGAACTGAATCGAACTGTCTCAGCTCTTGACCTTGGAAACAAGAGGCGAAGGAGGCTTACCTTCATCCTCCCGTCGCCTTCCAAGCGACCGCCCCTTGTTTCCCATGTCCATTTCTCTCTCTGATGCCCTACAGTGATACATTTAATACTGGCTTCCATTCTCTGGGACAAGTCCTAAAACTCGATCAAAGCCTCGACCAACATTGGTTACATTCAACGCTTCCTTGCTGAACAAACTCGGCCTGCAGCAAGTGGTTGTCGCGGGGACCAGCTTCAACTGTCCCTGTCCCATCACGCTGTACTCACGTCATGTAACTGTTCCCACTCATCTCAAAACTATTCTCACCCCGCTCACAGTGTCAACGTTAGGAGTAATCTTGTCTATCTTTGCTTCGAATCTTGAGCCCTTTGCTCCGGCAGGATCCTTTATACCAGAGGCGAGAAAGATGATGCCTAAAGACCTTGTAAAGCAAACTTTTCCAGCGTCGTCTGATGCACGACAGACACCGAAGCTTCTCTGGTCTGCTTCCACAAATACGCCGTCTTTATTCGAACAACTTCCTCGCGAGCTTCAGCAAATAATCTTTGCTCAGTTAGACTACCAAATGCTCATCCGTCTTTCGAGTGTGAATCGATACTTTAAGAGAATCATTGATCCTCAACGGATGGCCAGCCTTGCCGACAAAATTCAATTTGTCATGAGGGCGGCGAAGGACTTCCCACAGCACCGGCCTAGTGAGAGGGCCCATGACTATCGTCCCGGAAATTTCGAATGCTACATTTGTTTCCGCGTACTATCACCAGACAGATTCGACATGCTTCAACCTCAAACTGCTTTCGTGGATCCACACGGCTTTATTGTTCGTTACAGAGAGCCTGACCTTGGGAGTGACAGAATGGTCATGCTGCGCCGGTTCTGCATCGAATGCGGCGTCAAAGAAGGAATTCATGCGCCATTTGACTGCATGGCGACAAGAACTGGCAGAGATCTTTGGATTTGCAATTGTAGGAAAGTGTGGTCAAAGCCCAGCTGCCTGCGATGTCCCGATTGTCGCGGAGATTGTCCTTTACGACCGAGAAGAAAATATATTATGTGAAGAGGTGGTTTCAATTGTCCCCATATCAAGCTCGCGTACGTGGCAGGCAATCCGGAACGACCTTCTGGGTGTAGTATGAGTGACACAGGCGGCCATTGTCTATATTGGTCGAAGACAGTGTTTTAGAGAGGATCTCGTCACCAGAATTTCAGGAGATATTGACGGGATGACAACAGCTCAGCAATAATTGTCTTGGATCCATAAGCACTACGTCGGCATCAACACGAAAGTACCTTGGGCTCACTGTGAAGGCATATCAGGTGCACGACACTGTATTTCGAACCAAGTCCTACGGCAAAAACAGAGACAAATTTCTAAATGGTCGTGAAGCGACAGGGTTAAAGGTATTATGTACGCTCCTTCGTGGGTTATGATTTGGATGATTTGGGTTTTCCTTGCATAACATCTATTGAGCCAAAATTATTCCCATCTACAACCTCGCTTTGCGCCATCGGTTACAATCGAGAAAAAGGGAAAGGCACAACAGCTTCATTGCAGTAAATTGAGGCAAATATATTTGCAATATGACGCTAGCTTCGAATTGTGCAACTTGAGATTTGAACACAACAATGTAGATTTGAGTCAGAGAACTGCCAGGGCACGTATTCTTGCGTTTTGAAGGGTATTTCACTGTATGTCGGTTTCGATAATAATTCCGCGTGCTGGCGAAGACGAAGCATCCTTCTCCTGAGCTAACGAAGCGCAAATCTACTGCACAGCCAGATCGTGAATGGAAATCGCACCGAATTGAACAATCAGCCTTCTCTGGGCCTTTCGTCACTTTCTGGAATTTAATCAAGCACTTTAGCTGGTTTTGACCATACTACTTCCAGCCTTTCAAGGTTTCAAGGTTTACCAGAAGCTTGCGTGCAAAACTGAACACCTTGCAACCTTCTGCAAAAGTCCACTGCAGACCATCTATCTCCCCGATTCACATCACAGCGTCCCTTATTTACCCCAGCAGCAGTTCCCAGGCACAACCCTGCAACACCAACTTTTATCGGCCATTTTGTGTTCTTGAATTGACCCTTACTTTTGAATTGTTTTTTTCTCTGCTTCCTCAAGAATTCGAAAATTATCATTTAGCGTGATGGATGTCATCAGCCTCGGGGTTTTGCATTCTGAGCCTAAAGTGAACCACTCAACGGGCACACAGCCAATTGCTGACCAGCCAGCCCAGAATGGGATCACCAGTACACACACCGTAAGTTTGAGGATCACTCAAAAGGCAGACCTAAGTTGACTGACAGAGAGAATAAGTGGGAATATCAGAGCGATGTCGCAAAGGAGATTGGTGGTCCAAATCCGGCGGAGATTGAAGATTCGAACAATTCTCGATTTGCGCACAACCAAGATGAAGAGAGCACGGAAAATATATGTAAAATTTTGGAAAAAACACCAAGCGAGGAATACCAAAATCACTTTTTCATGGTGGAAAAGTCCAAATCAGCTGGTCGGGCTGCAGTTGCCATCCGGGATCTGAAGAGAGGAGATGTCATCCTACGGGAAAAACCTTTGTTCACAGCTGGAGATGTCAGCGGTGTCTTCGAGGCATTTACAAAACTTACAGAGAACGATCAAGATATCGCGTTACGACTTTGGGCAAATCCCCATGTAAAACTTGGCACACCCACGATACTGGCAATATGGAATACAAACTGGTAAGTTGCATGGCATATTGCATGATACCTAAACGCATGCGAAACACCCTCTCCTCCATGCTCATATATGGACGATTTTTTTTTCTCCCTTTAAATTAATTCTTACAATCTGCAGTTTCAAAACCACAAATACAGAAGCAGGCTTGTTCCCCGTGGCATCCCGGTTCAACCATGCCTGCCACCCGTCTCAAAACACTGGATACTTCTTCGACCAGGACGCAGGATATTTAGTGCTCTTTATTCGAGCAGAACACGTTTCGGCCGGCGAAGAACTTACTATCTCGTACGGGGTCGACAGAACACCGCAGGATCTCTTTCTCATCTATGGGTTCCAATGCCGGTGTTCAGTCTGTAGTGACTCAAATGATGACTTGGCTAGTGTCTTTCGTCCCCAGTGGTAACGAGTCTTCTTTTCATTTTCAGGAAATTATGACACCGTTTTGGTCACAACCTGGCTTCAAGAAGGTGCCCATAAAGCGTTCCAGTAATCATGGTTTTAATTCGAGAACTGGTTTGAGTAGGATGACAAGCGCCGTGGTATTTTGCTAGCACGAATTAAGCGATATGATCTCACAGTACTGCAAGCCAAACAGGAGTCGGCCCGCAAGAGAGAAAAATGATGTTTTACGTGGGCCTTTATTTTCTAATCCGTCCAAAATCAGTTATCTAAAGCACATGACTTTTGCCCGGTAAGCTGCAGAGTCTCTCTTCTACTTAAGCTCGAGCTCTTATCCTGTAACTGGCCATTCAACCGTGCGCTACTGTCTGTTCATGGGCAACTTCTATTATTGTCTTTTTATAATCACGCAGTAGCCTTTGAAACAGCTATATAGAACTGTTCTCCTTGGATGGTTGCGACCTCAAGCTCTAGAGGAGTTGGCTGGCGGGATCCGTCTCCCCCGGCAAATGTCCCAGCACCCCAAGGACTGCCGCCTCGCAGCTCACTGAGGTTCGTCAGTTGACCGAAAGCTTTGGCATAACCAAGAGGGACGTAGATGATGCCATGGTGCGCCAACGTGGACATTGCAGCAATGGCAGTCGATTCCTGGCCACCGCCAGGGCTGCCGGTCGAGACAAAGACACCAGCATATTTGCCGTAGTAGCCGCCAGAGGCCCATATGCCTCCCGTCTTATCCCAAAACGCCTGAAGCAACGGTCAGTGTAAATGCTCTCATAGGTTCGTGCATTGAGAATGTTACTGCAGCATGGGCACGGGGTTTGAGGACCACCTACTTTCCATTGGGCAGGGAAATTGCCATATCGCGTGGGGATACCAAAAAGGAATCCATCATATTGGGTCAGGACAGCTGGATCTTTGAGTACAGGGACATCAGTTGGCTTGGCAGGGGCATGCATCTTCGACAAGACGTCTTCCGTGAGCGTCTCAGCGATCTGATATAAATCAACCTGGCCACCTGCCTTCTCGATGCCCTTCTTCTCAGCCTCGGCGAGTTGCCGAATATGGCCATACATCGAGTACTACAGAGACGGAGCTCGGTGTCAGCGATCCTGTAAGTGCGAGTGGAATCATATCATCAGCTTCGACAAGGCACAAGGCGGGGCTTACATAAACGATTGCAATCTTTGGAGCCATGGTTTCTTTGGATCAGGGAATGGATTCCACGTTCAGGGGTTATGACCGATTTACTGTCTCTGGGAAAACCGCCGAACTCTATTGTTGACGGGAACAAGAATGCTTTCAGCCGAGGACGGACGGCCTTCCTTCTTATACTGCAGAGGAAGAGCGGCACAAGGCGGGGTGCAACTCGCCAGAATGCTCGGGTCACTCCGATTACAGATGTATTACTAGTAGTTGACAAAGCTTGTCTAAGCTTGTCTAAGCTTGTCCGCTCCGTCTTTTTGGGGTCCACTTTGCATGGAAGATCGATCGGATTTATGTCTGGTTCGGGCATCTACCACAATATGTGATGACACCATGTCGGGAGTCACTGGCACGTTTGGCGTCTGATGATACTGCTGAGTATCCTTGTGTGTCTTTTGAATCATCTTTCCCAGATGTTAAGAACATCCGCACCAGACACACAGGAAGCAATGTGGAAATGGAAATGCCACTTCACAGAATGAGGGCCTGATGATGGTTCATGTTAAGCCCCCTAGCCCCCTTTCCGCCCCCAGCATTTTTGCCCCACCAAGTTAGCTGACAAGATACATTAGGCCGGATTGTGGAGAGTTATCATCGGGAGGGTCGGCCGCGTACTTACGACGTTAGTATGTGGAATAAGTTGTATATAGTATCACCTAGCGTCTAATGCACCTTTGCCATCAGATTGGGCTTCAGTTGCCGAGCGTTGCAGCCGTTGGCAGCCAAAGGGGGCTCGTGACAATCCAGTTAATTTGTCACTTGCATGTGCATTCATCTGATATCCACTTTCGTAGCCCCTCCCCAGCCAGTTGCGTCATCATGTCTCGAAATGGGTCGATGCAGGTGGCTGATTGAGGAAACATTTATTACAGTCGAGGGCTGAAAACAGAAACAGGACCAGACGGGTACACGGCATCTCTGTAAGAGCATACCTTCGTACCGGCAGGCATACTAGACCAATCAGGGTTGCCACTCTACACAAGACTTTCGAACTGTTATGCAAGTGATAATAGACTGGTCAGATTCACAAAGGAACAGGGTTGCGCGCCACAAGTAGTCAGAGGCGTTGTTCTTGCGGCGTTTCTAAGCCACTCAAACAGGCTACACTTAAAAAGATATCAGGTACCTGTGTGAATCAGCGTGTCCCTAAAGCTGCTGCCGAAGTCGCGGAAGTATATCCGATCTGTATCACCGCTTGCTACATTAGGTCAACCAGACTGACTCCGCATTCTAGACGTTCTAGAGAAAACAGAAAGTGCAAGCTGAAAGGGTTGACGCTTTTTTGGATTCATTTGCAAGGTGCCATGGCCCTTCTACTTCTAACCGTCCCTCGCAAGTAGCCAACTGGCCTGGCCTGCCCTCTGTAAAGGCAACTCAACTTGATTCACGACACAAGTACACGCCTTGGAAGGCGAAGACGAAAACTAGCATTTCATAGTCTTGTTGACTCAGGTCAATGCCCGACTCCAAGGGCACTGCTACACAATCACGAGCACACCATCCGTCATCCGTCATCCGTCATCCACAACAAGTGCATGCAATACAAGCGACTATTTTCTAGTCTATTACTAGAAATGCCCCATCAATTTAGAATCGTCATCACTGGGATTGAGCCCAGGGAGGAGCCCTCCCCCCGAGAAATGTCAGGACATATGCCGCCCTGCTCCCCACGAGCCGTGACCATGTGAGCGTATTATTGTCATAAAGCGTTGGCGTGTTAATTATACGCATCTCTAGGATGAGATGGCACCTCCACGTCCCATCCGACATGCTGCTTAATGTACAAATTCAAGCAAGATAAAATCCACAGATGAACAGATACTCAAGTGTACAGGTTCTTCACAGGTTCTTCATCTCCCACATTAGAGACGTTTTGGCATCAATCGTTGCTACATTAGCAAGCGAATTTTTGCAGCGAACCAAATCTAAGAGGCTTGATTTGAAGATTCTGCAGCGGTCTGCTCGATAATCATCATAGGCAAGGAAGGAAACCTCAAGCTAGGTAATCGCGGAATATCACAGGTTACCACAGAGGCTTCTGGCCTTGGCGGACGCTCGTTTCTACTTTCCTCCGAAAGGAAAGCATCGCCTATGGCCGAAGAAGTTCCAAGGTCATGGTCGGGCGAAATATTTGAGTTTTGCGCGCCGTAGTCCGGTGGCGGCATACCATGCAGAGCACCCGCCAATCTCACAGCTACACCATTCCCGGACGATAAGTCCTCGTACTCGGGTGGCGGGATTGGTTCAACTCCTAAATCGACCTCAACAAGTTCCGGATTAGCGCCAACCCCAAATTCTCCGCTGGGAAGTCCCGGTGTCATCGACTGTGAATGTACTCGGGATACAGAGCTGATTGGATGCAAATCACTATCCATGATGCTCACTAAAGAGCTCGTGCTGCACTCACGCCGGTGCGAAAAGGCGTCGGATAGCGTGGAAACAGCAATGCTGGCAGCATCTGAGAGGAGACCGATTCGCTCACTCTCGTTGCTGTTGGCCCGTATTCGGCTACCATCGTGCCTGGCTACTCCGAGGTCTGCGTATGACACGCTGGGCACAAACCTTTGTCGCTGCTGTTGAATCCGGCTGACATCCTGCCGAAGTTCGTCAACTATGTTGTTGTTGCTATTGTGAGCGGCATGCGGCCGAGATCGAGCCCGTGCCAAGGCGTTCCTGTCACCGGGCTGCCGAGCTTCCTGCCTTTGTCTTCTCAGCTCGTCACGCTCCGCCACCTGCTGCCTTCTAGCAAGTCGGATTTGGTAAATAGTTTCCATTTCTTCTTCTCGGAGAGCTTCCTCCGCTTCCGCGGTAGGAAGATCCACAATAACATCAATTCCACCCCTTTCACCTTCTCTACCGATAACCTGTTCATTCTGTCCAGCCACTGCACAATATGCAGGAAGCGTCATTACGGAACGAACGGAAATACTCCTATCGACAGGATTTCCATCTCCTGCACATGTATTTCTGCTCGAGTTCGCCCCTTGTGTAGTGTGCCGCTCATTGCTAGAAGAAGTGTTGACCGCAACTGTTGTGGTTTGGAGATGATGGGACTGAGAAGATATCCCGAAATTACCGCCCGGGGTTTGCTCATAAAAACCTTGGCCGTCCTGTTTACGTCTCAGAAAATCGACAATTGACCAGCTGCGGACCGAACCAACTTTCCCTTCTTGGTTTTTTCGGGCTCTTGACCTTAAACAGGTGACCACTAAGTAAGACACCGCTGCAACTGCAGCAACGGAAGCTAGAACTATCTGTTGCCAGTATATGTCAGCATAGGCATATATTCATTCGACAGAGTCCATTTATGGCCCAAAAGCGTACTACAAAGGTGAGATTCTTGTTAAGGTCTCGGCGGAATAGGCGGTGTCGTCTCCATGATCCGTACATCCCAGCAGAAGATCGGGCCGCTGTGTCGGGGAGCCGCATGCTTTTACAGTTAGCCAAAGCACGAGGCAATTCCTACATAGCTTCCCTAAAACCATATGCAATGGACGACAGCGGACGGACGTTGAAGTCAGTCCCTGGGACTTTCGCCGGGACTGGCGTTACGAAGCCTCCGCTTGGCGAGAGGCTGAGCTTCCTAGCTCGTGGGTTTCTGGCAGATAGAGAAAGATGCCAGTGAAGCGGGCACTTGTCACTTGCCCCGGAACTTCACTTAGCCAGAGCTAAGAGCTAAGCAAGACTTAGCGGTAGACGAAAGGGCTGGGCCGAAACACTTGAACGCAAACGATACGGATTCAGCTGAGCTTAAGCAGTTGTTGTTGCGGATGAATTGTCCATCCTCGAGGGCGAACACCCCTAAGGCTAATAACAGTTGTTCACTCTGGGTAGCCGGGGTCGGGGTAACCATGTTAGCTGCAGACTGTGCCACCGACGATTAAGGCCGGTCAGCCGGATGTCCATTTGATCAATCCTTTTGCCGCAAATGCCGCAAACGCCGCCCAGTGCAGCAAACGAGGCGGACTGCACTTGCACCGCCCCAAGGTCGTCTCTCCAATGCGCAATTTCTGTCGAGCTTGTGCTCGGTCTGAGAGCCCAGGCTGTAGATGACTCTTTTGCATCTACAACTATTTGCCCGTCAATGTGCTTTGCAACTATTTAAGGAAAATAACGGCAACAGTTTACATCAAGGTGGGCTGGCCCCACAGGGTTGATCTGGAGCCGAGATTAAGCCGGGTCATCGTGTTCCACTACCTAATTGACTGTCACAATGAATCTCAGTTTCGAATATCGTGATACCACTCTTATTGTAAGTCACTCTACATACTGATATAGCCCTATCGAAGTTCTCGTTTCTTCCCTGCTATGGTTACCTGACCGAAAATATGATTGGCGTGGTCAACCATTCACATATTCTGTCTCGTTACCTCGCGCGAGATCAGCCGAACTTCTTCTCAAACTTCTTCAACATACCTGATACTCCTCTTTCTAAGCGACCAGCGTTCTCTTCGAGTCTGCCTCGTGTTTCTGACTTGGGCTGATATCGAGATGGCTTACTACCGCCAAGCTCAGACTCGATCGGTCGATAAAACTGCTGGTGGATAGAGTAGTCCTGACTGTTGTGCTGGCCATGACCTTGCTGGCCATACGCGTAGTCGTTCACTGCGCCATGCGGGGCTACCTGTTGAAATGCTGAAGTCGCTGACTGACATGACGGCGCTGGCGGAGGCGGAGGCGGTGGAGGCGGGAATGCTGCAGTCGATGCAAAGGCATTGTTTCCAAATGAACTGCTCAGTCCTGAGGATGCCAACGAGGCACTGACAGGCATCGTAGCAGCTCTTTGTTTTCCAAGTTGCTGTGGCGGCGCCGTAAATTGAGTCGGCAATCCTGGACTGCTGATTCCATTCGGTGGTACTCCAGGACTTGTTAGGCCGAGTGGATACTGAGATGGGGGCGCCAACGCCGGAGTAAATGGCTGTTTTTGATAGTCATGCGCTACTGCTACTGCAAGAGGGTTGAGAGGATCTTCGTCCGGAGGCGGCGTCTTTTCTCTGTGCTTGATCATCTCTGGCGCCGCTGGGGCGGCTGGATTGTAGGCCATTGGAACAAATTTGGCAGGTTGAGGAGGTGGGGGAGGATGAGGTACTGATATCGGCATTTGGACTTGGTTGACTGAAGACACTGTTGTGTTGATTTCGTTCGACGAGGATTGATTTGATTGAGCGTGAGTTTGATATTGCGGATCTAAGATTGCGACATTTTCTAGTCTCTGAACAACCGAGCTCATGTCTGGTTGAGGTACTGGTTCGTCCAGGACTTCAACTTGAGTGGCTGGCAGCACTCTTCTGACACCATTGACAAACTGCAAAGCATCGTTTTGAGTCCAGAAATATACATCCAACGAATGAAGTTTATAATGGTACTTGTTCTCGTTTCTCGGGTCATAAGTCGGTAGATGCCATTCGTTGCGATCCACAGTTTCAGCGACGGTAAGTGTCACCATGCAATGTTGCTTGTAAGAGTATCGCACATGTGCTTGATCAAGAACTATTGCAGCCGATTAGTTCTTGTTATACCTTATATATACGGAAAGCGCACCTACAGCCATCGAAAGCATCTTGATTGTCAGTGCCCGGCTGATTGGCTATTTCAATGCGACAGCGTCTCTCAACAGCATTCTCAAATAGGTAAACATAAGAGCCTTTCTCAAAACGATGATGTCTTGGCGTGACATCCGCAGAGCTGTAGAAATAATGTACATCGCCGAAGCTGGTCATCGTCAGATGTACTCAGAGAGGTTTCTCATGGCTGGAATTAGACAGAAAAAGAGGCACCTACAGCGTGGCCACAGTCTCCTCACCAGCTCGAGCTGCCATCGTCTGCGCAATTCCTCTTCAGCGTGTAGAGTGACCGCGAGGGATGACGACTCACGGATTTTGGAAAGGTAGATTCCGATTAGAAAGTGTTGCGGGGAAGGATGATCAGGGACATTTTCGCCGTGCTGGATGTGCTTTTGTGCTACCTCGGACACAGAGTATCTGACTACATCAAGAAGGGGGTCTCGATCCCAACAGATCTCAAATCACATTGGTTACTTTCATGCAGCAACCCATGACATGTGGTTTTATCAGCGCTTAGATGCTGATAGTAGGATCATATCTAGCCAATGATGTCGACGGATGGCTTAATGACAAATGTAACAACCCCTCATACTGGAAGGGTTGATGAGAATAGCCACATCACGTGATTTCGCGTCTACCTCTTATCCACTTCCTGTTTGGCATAACGCGTAATAATTTAGGAAAAGAACCCCAGTCAGCCGCAATGCACGATAATACCATGCATGTGTTATCGGTAGGAAGAAGCACGATGAACATTAAAATCATGAAGTCAGATATTGCGGCCTTTACCTAATTTATCGATCAATTTTCTCAGAACGATGTCGGACATCACACTGGACAAAGTTAACCAAGGAGAGAACGCCTCAACAGTGAAAGATGACAAATTGAACTCACTGAAGTATCATCTTCTGGGTCCGTCCTTGACAAAAGCTGGTCAAGACAAGGTCGATCAGAACAAGGTGATTGTTCTCCTAGCCAATTTCTCTTTACGAATGCGATTTTTAACAGCTATGGTCTGCAGGTCTCGGAGATTATTTATAATGCGTCTAAAGGTTCGAAGTTCTTCAGCCGCGAGGAGGTTCGGGACCAAATCTTGACGCACAAAATCGATCTGATTCTCGCGAAAAAGCATGATCTAGAGAAAAAAGACCTAGCGACTGAGGTGCGGAGTGCTGATCGTGTCATAAAGGAGATGGAACTCTCGAGAGATCTGAGCCAGCATATAGTACACATCGACTGCGACGCGTTTTATGCAGCAGTGGAAGAGCTTGAACATCCAGAACTAAAGGATATCCCCTTTGCTGTTGGTGGGGGCGTTCTGACAACGTGCAACTATATTGCTCGACAGTTTGGGTGCCGCTCGGGAATGGCAGGCTTCGTGGCGAAGAAGCTATGTCCCTCCCTTGTACTAATTCGACCGAATTTTGGCAAGTATAGCTCAAAAGCCAAAGAAATTCGTGAAATACTGGTCGGCTACGATCCTCGATTCGAGAGCGCTAGCATTGATGAGGCGTACCTGAACATTACTGAATACTGCCGTGAAAAGTCTGCTGAACCTCCTGAGGTGATTCAACAAATGAGGCGAGAAATTCACGATAAGACAAATATTACTGTATCAGCTGGAATCGCTGCGAATACGAAGCTTGCCAAAATATGCTCGAATATAAACAAACCGAATGGCCAATTTGTCTTGCCAAGCGATCGAGTATCTATAATGAGGTTCATGAAAGATTTACCTGTAAGAAAAGTTAATGGCATTGGCCGTGTTCTTGAACGGGAGTTGAGGGAGATTGGCGTCAGCACTTGTGGGGATATATACGAACAACGAAAGTATCTGAGGTTGCTGTTCGGCGACAAAACTTTTGAGTTTCTTCTAGGCTGCTATCTTGGTTTAGGTCGAACGAAAGTTCAACCTGCTGAAGAATATGAGCGTAAAAGTGTGGGAACTGAACGGACATTTCAAGACGTGTCTTGTTCAGTTCAGATACGGGAAAAACTTAGGAGCATAGCGGAAGAACTGGAAAAAGATATGGATCGCGTTGGTTGTAAGGGCAAGACCCTTTGTTTGAAAGTCAAGCTGCACACATTTGAGGTTCTCACGCGACAGACTGTCACACCAAGGGCCATATGTTCTGCCGATGATCTTTATACCTTCTCTCTACCAATGCTGGCCAAATTAGAACAAGAAATCCCCTGTATGAAACTGAGGCTGTTGGGTTTACGCTGCAACAATCTGGTCCGGGCGAACAAACCTGATACAATGGCTTTTTTTGGCTTCAAAAGGCGGAAACTGGAAGCTCCTGTGGGCATCGCTCAAATAACCGACGGCGGGAGCCCTGCTACGATGGACGAAGACGTTGAATGGCGAGAGCTGGTTGCTGAAGACATACAGTTGGACCAAGGCACTCACCGAGATGGTTCTAACCAGCAAAGGGGAAATGATGGATTAGGAAGGCCCGGCAAAGAGGCAATGCCTAAACACAATAAGCAGTTCTCTGACCTGGAGGAGGACTGGTGGAGCTGTCCCATTTGTCTTCTACCCCGTGAGCCTGATGAGAAGGGTTTCAACGACCACATCGATTCATGTTTATCTCGACAGACAATTCGTGATACCGTACAAGACCAAGAGGCAGTCAAGTCCCGGGCTGGTCAACTCCCAGCGAAAGGGAAGCGTGCGATTGAGCGAAAAAAAAGAAAACCTCCCCCAGCCGACCCCAAACAGAAAAAGCTCTGTTTTTCTTAGATTCGTCGTTATTGCAAATCGCAAAACCCGCACGTTTTTATAATGTTATGCAAAGATGCCGAATGAAAGCCTTAACTCGACGCAATGATAGCGCATATTCAATCATGTAAACCTTTTCTATTTATTTTCTATTGAATGGCTGCCACACGACGAATACTGGTTCTATTGGAGTTTGAGGCAACGCACCCGAATTTGCAGCATGTATGCGGCGACTGCCACGTTCAGCTGGTACTTGGAAGCACAGAATATGTCCTAAATCAAGACACAGACCAAGGCGCCGGAAGTTATTACAGCTCTTCGTGGCCTTGAGCGTCATCAGTATCAGCGACAATGTTCTTGACAACCTCAGCAGCTTTCGAAACTGCACCAGCGACCTTTTCGCCCGCCTTTTGGGCTGCCTTTTCCTTTATACCCTCTTTCTTGGGCTGGGGTACTCCTTCAATTGCAACCAGTTCAGTTTCGAAAACTAGATGCGGGAATGTGTCAGAAGGCCACGGTTGGGCAGAGTAAAGTAGGTGAGGCAATAATGCGTACCCAATGTAGAACCGCCAGGAATTGGCCCGATACCACGCTCACCATAGGCCAACTCGGGTGGGATGGTCAAAGTTCTTGTAACTGTTAGCGGCCAGGACCTGCGAGAGGAGGTTTGCCAAACAGTAACCTAATCACCTTTTGTCTCCGATGCACATGTCGTTCAGACCTTGATCCCAGCTGTATCACGTAAGTAGTGTTCAGAGGCCTTAAATAGAACGTCGGTGCACTCATACCCTTTGATGACTTGTCCAGCCCCCAAGGTAAACTTAAGTGGTGTACCTCTATCGTAGCCTTGTGAAGTCAGCGCACAGTCTTGAAGTACGGCTCGAATGAGCTTACTGGCATCGAATTTCTCTCCCGAGCCACTCAGTGTGCCCTTGTAATGCATGGAGATTTGGTCACCCTTCTGCGTTTTTCTGTCGCACTCCACGCTGTGCGTCACATCGATCTTAAGCCCATCAGCAGCAACGTGACCGATGGTGGCCGCGGCCAATACAGACAAGACGGCAGCAGACTTCATGGTCATGGATCTCAAAATAGCTTCAGTATTAAAGCTTACGTCAATGTTGGGAGTATTGGGGTCTGTGGGGCAGTGTTGAGCCGAATATTGATTCAGCGATGATGATATAGAGCAGTCTAAGGCCAGCAGAGCGGGTTGAGATAATGACAGGTAAGAAGGTCGGTCGGGGTAGTAGGTAGCTGCGCGGTTAAATTGTCCACCATCTGCCGGGTCAGTTACTGTGGGGCCAGGAACTGGCAGGATGCCCTTGCACGAAAGCACGAGTTGAACTGCGATCGGTCTGATGCCAATCCGGAGCACGGAGTAAGTAGGAGGCTGGTGATGCTGTGCCATCCAGCCTTCTGGTCATTCTGGCCCTGATGGCCGTTCTGGCCCTTGTGGCTCTTCCAAGAACAGCTGACGTCTTCTGCGCCCGGCCATTTTTAGCTTCCACGTCAAACCAGCCTCGACCGCCAGCCATGTTACGAGCTGACCGAAGAACTCGAGAAACTGTATTTGGGATGCGGCATTAAGACACAGTAAGGTACGAGAATAAAGCCGACCGCACCGTTCCGCCGGGAAGCCTTGCAGTGAAACGAGGCCATGGTTTATACACCCGTGCAACGTAAGCAGACTTCTACTTTTAGCCCAGTGCTGGTGACGTGTAGTCTAGTGCGACGAAGAGCAACCAACTTCAGGTTTACGCAAGGCTTGAGCCCCGGCAAGGCTGTTATCAACGGTACCTGCAGTAGGCATGTTCGCACTGGGATTGTGCAGCAGCAGATCATGAAGTTACAAACAAATGCCCACGCACTTCCTGTGGATGGAAGGTACCTACCTAAGGCACCCCCCGAGGTAGGTTTTTGCGTCAAAATACATTATTGACATGCCGTTGGTCTCGACCAAACGTGGTCGGCGATTCGTGAAAAATGCAATGCAATGCAATGCAAACGGAAGATGATTATAGAGAATGGTTGCCTCTGGCATGGAGTGAGTGCATCAGATCGCAGCCATATTCGCCGTCGGAGGCTGTGCTCTCTCTCACCTTGGTGCCTATTCTTGGCGGAGACTGGATTAAAATGAAACTCAGTGTTTACAACATGCCATCTCGGTGTGCGTCACTACCTGGTGTCATATCATATGAATGATTTGATGCGTAAAAAAATAAAATAAAAAAATAAAAACAAAGGTACTCTGACAATCTGCAGACGTGGCACTGCCTCCGGTGCTCGCATTGACATTGACGAGCACTAGGATACCCCCTTCCAAGACAAATCAGCCGACTCGCACAGCCACGAAGGTTTTACTTTTCATAGTCACTCAGAAAACGCCAATAATATCACCTCTTAGTGCCTAAGTGCGAGTCCTGGTCGACGTCCTCCATCATCTCCTTGGAATCGGGCTGATCGACAAGGCTTATACCCCCAATCAAGCATGCTAGTTCAAAGACCTACTTCTATTCCTCCAACGAAAGAAAAGGTCGTTTGAAGTTTCACGTCTGAGCCAGGGGCTTGTGGGGCTGAGTAACCAGGTTGGAACCAGCTCGACATCAAGTAGACGAGATGTTGCTACCATTTCAAGAGTCGCATGGAATATGCGAGGCTGCTCATGAAATGTGTGTTGAAGCCAAGGCCGATTCTGATACCTTTGTTTACCTCAGTCAGGGCTTACAGTTTCTTACACCACGGGTACATGCCTTTTGCCACTCTCGCCTCGTCTTCTCTCACCCTGCCACTGTATCCTACCCCATTGATGTTTGTTGTCTATTGGAAGAAAGGGCTTCCGGCATCTATCTACGTTTACTGATCAATCAAGCGATTTTGCGCCTCATTCTTATCCCTGCCAACATTTGCTGTGAACTTATGGTGCTTGTCTCCATTATGGCACACCTCCAAAAGTGTGCCTAAGCTATGAGTCATTGTGCTCGTGAAAGCCATCGTCAAGGCAACCCAGCTCATTCTGTGTTAGCTCTTGAAGCGGTTGCCTATTTCAAATATTGTACCCCAGCCGACAAAGAAACTTGTTCTGTGGTTTCATCTCTCTATAAATATGCCCAGTTGTTGCGTTGAAAAGTCAGATCCTAACGTTGTCCTTTACAGCATCAGTCTCAATTTTCAAGACAACATTTGCACAGAGCTTTCGCTAGCAACAATGAGTGGTTCATATAAAGTTCAAGTACACCAACAAACAAGCCGCGTGCCCTCTGTTGGAAGCGCCTCCAGCGACTCGTACGCCTCTTCTTCGTCTTCCACGACCAGCTCTCTATCATCTTCACCGGGCACATACCGCCAGTATGGGGCTAGTAAGTGTCATCGTGCACAAATTCCCCCTTCTCTGTGCCTTTCCCATATTTAACACCTTCCAAACTAGAAAACCATGTCGTGGAGGTGACAAGTTCCGCGAATGGGGTCAGCGTTATCAGCCACATGCGTAGGGCTTACGAATTTGAGGCTCCTAGTCCAGACTACTGTGGATCATACTCGCGGTCTTAACAATGTAAATGGCAATGCATCGTGTGTCGGTCTTGCAGTCCTGGAGATATCAAGGGGATTATATAGAGAAGCATTATTGGTCTGTGTATCTTCGGCGGCAATGAAGTATAGGACCTGGAGTTTCACCGGATGCAGCGCCACTTGTTAATGGCAGAACACGACGCGCGGCAGGAGTTTGTGATTTTATTATCAGGCTGCCATTTATTGGTTAACGGATAACTCATACCGACCAGGCAGTTTCATTGTGAACTATTTAACCGCATATATATTCTTGGAGAAATAGCAAATAAGACGAGATCGAATCAACTCACCACTTTCATTGCCGCAATGCAAACTTTATCAGTTGTGCGCATACCCTGGATTTATAAGTGGGCTGTTGTCAGGGATAACAATTCCAGAGAGCACCTGAACTATGCTTCGACGCTCCCTTGACTTCATTTTGGCTTCAGCAGAAATTTTATATCATCAAGGATATACAAGGAGCTCATACCAGCATTCGCCCTAGGAGCTCATTTTCCCTGTTTCATAGGTATAGACCCGGTCATGTGATGCTTCGCTGACACCAGTAACCAGAGGGAGTGGAACGCATAACCTGTACTGATCAAATGCGGAGAGAGTATATGATTTGTTCAAAATCGCGATATTCGGCCAAAGCTAAATTTGCGAATTCACTATTCCCAGCCACTTCTATAACATCAGGCACCACCCTCGCGCTTTGCATACTCGTCTTCGATTGCTTCTTCATATTTCTCCGCAGCTGTCCGTGGATCCTCGCGCAGAACACCGTCTTTTACCAGTTCTTCCGGACTTGGACGGTGCGATATCTTGTTATTTAGTTTGTCTCCCAGCATGCTTCTCTCAAGCTAGATCAACGTTAGTGGCATGCGGACATGCACCATGTCGTACTGGGAACAAGGTGTTCAGAATACATACCTCCTTTTGATGTGCAATGATGCTAGGTGCTGCCGAGGAAGCTGGAAGAATATTTTCTATAAACGGTCCTGATTAGCCTGATGAAGGAAAATGGTTGGTTGTTGCTGCAGTAATCACTGCAGGTGATGGGGAGCGGGGTATACACACTGTCCACAAGCTCCGTACGATCGGGGCGGTGCATCAGGTGGTTCTCGAGTGAATTCTTTCTGGCAGTGTCAGGGCGGATTGGCGAAATAGGAGTCTCATCAACGGCCTGGGGTTGATGCTCGACTGGGGCAGACATGTTGAAATTAAGCTTCTAGGCTGGTGTTTGCAGTGGAAACTGATGCTTGGACACGGAGGACGTCTGGTATATATGGTGGATGGATGGAAGTCTGAGGAGAGCAGCGGTGGACCAAGAGACGTCGTGACATCATGTGGGCGAAGAACGCCTTTTATCTGTTTTTAGGATGTGGCACCCAATGGGGTACCCATTTGCGTACTTAACGGCTGCAAATGGCTACATGCACAGTTGTATAAACTGTTGGCCCGCCAGTCGCGGAGATTTGCCGCGGTCGTTGAGTGTCCAACTGCACAATCCCCACTTCTTGTACTCTTGCATTTCCATGACCTTAAAACTTTGTCCCAGTAGTTACTATACCGACCGCAAACAACTTTGGAACTTTCCTGAACTGTAATCTAGACAGGGGTCATATTTCTTGAGCGTTCAAACCGAAGTAAGGCTGATAGATATGGCCTATTAAATGCTGATCATGAGCTTAGGCGTGGCTAATTTAAAATCTATCACCTATGCTCATTGAAAGCCGATGTGATAGTGGTTGGGAGAGTTGTGGTTGATGTGGCGCAAACTGCACAATGACGACAACTGTTGTGGCGTCAGGTAAACATCGATATCATCAGGCTGCTGAAACTCAGGCTCGAACTTTCTCAATCCGCCAAATGTTGCATTCCAACAAAAGACCGCTCAGTATTGCAATTGATGCCCCAATCAGCGGCAACGGTTGAAAAAGTACTCAACGTTGAGCCCGAGGACACGCCGGGTTGCAATATGTTGTACGGCCAGAAGAGCGCTCTGTGCCGGAAAAAAAATTCGCATGTCAAAAACAAATCATTCTCAATTCTGTGACAAGGGAATATCTTCTTAATCGAATATAATCATGGCGAACTCCCCGCGCCGCTGATTGGTGTCCTGGAAAGGAGCCCCGGGCTATGTATGCCCAAGCGGAAAATTGTCGGCGCTTCGTCATCATTCAGCCAGGCACCATTATCTGGAGGGTTGATCAGTTGAACCCCAGCCACAGTCCCGCATTCGCAGAACAAAGGCTGAAATGGCGATGCTAGAATTGCATCCTTTCAACTAACATCTTTTCTCCATCGAAGTTGCCGTCCATCTCTTCTCCTTGAATATATACATGGTTGGGTGAATTGACATAGCCATAAACTGCACCATCTCCTTCAGATCGCTGTCCTATCATGGTAAGAAATCCAGTTGTCCCGAATTAACTTCGACCAGAGAGATTGTGGTCTAACATGCTCGGCGATTCGTTTTCGCCTACTCAACAGGGTGTATCAAGACGTCCAAAGGACAAAGCTGCTCGCAAGTCCTCTGGTGCTCCAGGGTCGCAGAGTGCCAGCGGCGGCCGACCCAAGAAGGCCACATTCGAATCGACTAAGAAGAAGGAGATTGGAGTTTCGGATCTGACCTTGTTGAGCAAGGTCTCAAACGAGGCTATCAATGAGAATTTGAAGAAACGTTTCGATGGCGCGGAGATTTACACGTACATCGGCCATGTACTGGTTTCTGTGAACCCGTTTCGCGATCTTGGCATCTACACCGACCAAGTTCTCGACAGCTACAGAGGCAAGAACCGCTTGGAGATGCCTCCTCATGTGTTTGCAATCGCTGAGTCGGCATATTACAACATGAAGGCATACCACGACAATCAATGTGTCATCATATCGGGCGAATCCGGCGCTGGTAAAACAGAGGCGGCCAAGCGCATTATGCAATACATCGCAAATGTGTCCGGGGAGCAGTCGGGCGATATCAAGAAGATCAAAGAAATGGTTCTGGCAACCAATCCTCTATTAGAATCTTTTGGAAATGCTAAAACTCTTCGAAATAATAATTCTTCGAGGTTTGGCAAATACCTCCAAATTCATTTTAACTCCACTGGCGAACCAGTAGGGGCCGACATCACAAACTATCTCCTCGAAAAGTCACGAGTTGTTGGCCAGATCACTAATGAGCGAAACTTCCATATTTTCTACCAATACACCAAGGGTGCCTCAAAACAATATCAGGAGCTTTTCGGGATACAAAAACCAGAAACTTACGTTTATACGAGCCGTTCCAAATGCTTCGACGTCGATGGTATTGACGATGTCGCCGAATTTCAAGACACACTAAATGCAATGAAGATCATTGGCCTCAGCCAGTCCGAGCAGGACGAGATCTTTCGCATGCTAGCACTTATCCTATGGATCGGCAACATGCAATTCCAGGAGGATGACAATGGTTACGCCTCCGTTGTTGACCAATCAGTTGTGGCATTTGTAGCGTATCTCTTGGAAGTCACTCCAGAGGAGCTGATACATGCAATCACCATCCGTATCTTGACGCCACGAAATGGTGAAGTCATAGAATCACCGGCGAACCCTGCGCAAGCCACTGCTACTCGTGACGCCTTGGCCAAGGCAGTTTATCACAATCTCTTTGACTGGATCGTTGAGAGAATCAATAAGTCGCTCAAGTCCAGGCAATCATCAGCAAATACTATTGGAATTTTGGACATTTATGGGTTCGAAATTTTCGAGAAAAACAGCTTCGAGCAGCTATGTATCAACTACGTAAATGAGAAACTCCAGCAGATTTTCATCCAGCTCACTCTGAAGACAGAGCAAGAGGAATATGCTCGAGAGAAGATTCAATGGACGCCCATCAACTACTTTGACAACAAAGTTGTGTGCGACTTGATCGAACAGATACGTCCGCCTGGAATCTTCTCCGCTATGAAGGATGCTACCAAAACTGCTCATGCTGACCCTGCCGCCTGTGACCGAACGTTCATGCAAAGCATCAACGGTATGTCTCACGCTCATTTGACTCCTCGGCAAGGGAGTTTTATCGTAAAGCACTACGCTGGAGACGTCTCGTACACAGTAGAAGGCATAACGGATAAGAACAAGGATCAGCTTCTGAAGGGCCTTCTCAATCTCTTCCAACAGAGCGGGAATCAATTTGTGCATACGTTATTTCCCCAACAAGTGGACCAAGATAATCGAAAGCAACCACCCTCGGCAGGAGACCGCATCCGAACTTCAGCGAATGCGTTAGTGGATACGTTGATGAAATGTCAACCCTCGTACATCCGTACGATAAAACCGAATGAAAATAAGTCGCCCACTGAATACAATAGCCCCAACGTACTTCACCAAATCAAATATCTTGGTTTGCAAGAGAATGTTCGTATTCGACGTGCCGGGTTTGCCTACCGCCAGTCTTTCGATAAATTTGTTGAGCGCTTCTTCCTTTTGTCTCCCGCCACGTCATACGCTGGTGAGTATACATGGAAAGGATCTACAGAAGATGCAGTCAAGCAGATTCTCAAGGATACAAGTATTCCTAAGGAAGAATGGCAGCTTGGCGTCACCAAAGCCTTTATCAAGGCTCCCGAGACACTCTTTGCATTAGAACACATGCGCGACAGGTACTGGCATAATATGGCTACGCGCATTCAGCGAATGTGGCGCGCGTATCTGGCTTACCGTGCAGAATCCGCAACCCGCATACAACGAATGTGGCGGAAGAAGCGTACAGGTGCGGAGTACCTGCAACTACGAGACCACGGACACAGGCTACTCCAAGGTCGAAAAGAGCGTAGAAGAATGAGTCTTCTCGGGTCTCGACGATTCTTGGGTGACTATCTCGGCGTCAATGCGACCATTGGACCAGGTGCCCAGATCAAGAATGCCGCCAATATTGGATCAAACGAGCGGGTTGTTTTCTCCTGTCGCGGAGAGATTCTAGAAGCAAAGTTTGGTCGGTCCAGCAAACCCAGTCCTCGATTGATTGTCGTTACAAATAGCAATTTTTACGTCATCGCTCAATTTCTTGCCAATGGCCACGTTCAGATCACCGTGGAACGAGCTATTCCTTTGGGGACGATCAAGTTTGTTGGAACGTCTTCATATAGAGACGACTGGTTTTCACTGGGAGTAGGATCAGCTCAGGAAGCTGACCCTTTGATGAATTGCGTTTTCAAAACCGAACTGTTTACACAAATGCAACGGGTAATGCCAGGCGGGTTCAACCTCAAAATCGGCGAGGTCATAGAATATGCAAAGAAACCGAACAAGATTCAACAAGTTAAAGTGATCAAAGATTCTCAGCAATCAGATGACTTTTACAAGAGCGGTGCGATACATACTCAGCAGGGCGAACTAGCTACGTCGGTGTCACGACCAATGCCGAAAGCAAAGCCAGTGCCTCCTCGTCCCATTACGCGTGGCAAACTTATCAAGCCTGGCGGCCCTGGCGGTCAACCTTCAAGGCTTGTTGGAAACAGAACAGCACAACCAAATCCTGGAGCAGGTCCGAGGGCAGTGCCTCAACCTCCGGCAGTTGTAGCGGCTACTTCATCAACTCCGGCCGCGATCAGCACAAATCATGAAGCTAATTCGAGAGTAAGTAAACCTCTGCCTAGCCACACCAAGAATAAAGGCAGTATTGGTTCTGCAGCAACTCGAGCGCCTCCTCCTCCTCCTCCTCCTCCAGCCGCGGCCTCACGGCCAAAGATCATGGCTAGAGTCCTGTATGACTTCAACGGACAGAGAGACAACGAACTGTCGGTTAGAGCGGGAGATATGCTGGAAGTTGTGCAGAAAGAGAACAACGGTATGTGCCTTCTTCTTCTTTTTAAAAGAATCACGCATAGCCTAAATGTGCGCACTAACGCTTGGTCAGGGTGGTGGCTTGCTAAAAACGATCTTGGCCAAGCTTGGGTCCCAGCCGCTTATGTAGAGGAACAAGCAGCACCTGCTCCGCGGCCTCCGCCCGCTCCACCAGCAGCCAAGTCGAAACCAGCACCTCCTGCAAAACGCCCTGCAGCAGGACGCAAGCCTGCTGAACTAGCCCAGAGGGATTCTGGTCTTGGTCTTAACGGGGCAAGTGGCTCAGAGGGTAGTCGTAGCAATACACCTACGCCTAGCCTGGCAGGTAGCTTGGCTGATGCTCTTCTGGCGAGGAAGAACGCTATGCAGAAGGACAAGGAGGATGATGACTGGTGAAGTAATTCGCATCGTTTCTAGAACAAGAAAAAAATTGCCGGGCAAGCGACTCTGTTTTGAAGTAGCAACAAATTACAGAGTAGACACAAATGAAGTGATTCTGATATTTCGTTAAGTTAGATATTGAGTGGAAACTGCAACCAATGACTAACTCCAAATCTGGCTTCAATGATGATCTAGTATCTAAAAAGTTATTTTTGCTCTATAATATAGTCAAGAAATCTGTCAACCAACGCCAGTAGCAGTCGGTTGTAGCAAGATTCCAACGAAGCCTTGACAGTCGAGACCGTCGCGGTTCATTTGATTAACTCTTCAATTTCTTCCATTCTAAAATGTTTGGAATAGCTCGAACTATTCCTATTCCTTTTTTTTGGATGTCAGTTTGTGCCAGGCACTGCATGAAATAAGACGAAGTTTTAACACCGTGGGCCAGTCGTACACCAACTAGAGAACCATAACATGCTAAAAAAAAAAAAAAAGTACTACATGAGCACTATAATTAAGCTTTCAGAATATAGTCTGGGGCTGCGAAGAGGTGGCGCCCGCAAAAGTTAAGTATTCTGTTACTTGATAGCACTGTCCGATAGTTTTGCCTCTTCCCGGAGGGTCGAATTATTATTATTTTGTTTCTATGATCTACTTCCACATCGGAATTAAATGCACATGTAAGCTGAAGTACCCTCCCCCTGGGAAGGGAGCATTAATGGCAACCTCCTGTTCTGTTAAAAGTCACGAGTATGTATCCCTAATCCGAGAAGCGCGGCGTCGACGAACAAGTTCGGCGATAGGCATTTCATCCTCCGAATTCAGCTCAGAAATGTGAGATTCAGCGGCCTCATCGACGCCATAGTCCTGTAATCCTTCACCATCGTCGTTCCTCCAGCCGACTATATCATTGATATCGGGCGTCCCGCCGTATTCGACCGCAGAATCGTAGTCCTCGGCTTCCTCGAGCTCGGAAAGGATATATCCATTTCTTTTTGCATATCTTTCTTGGCGCTCCCGAAAGCTGCGTTTCTGATCTTCGATAGATGCTTCAGCATTTTGCAGCTCAGCAGCGAAATCTCTGCGCGCCGCAGGCCATTCCCTGTTTGCTCTGCGCAACTTCTCTGGATCTAGGGGAGGCCACATGCCTTCCTCACGATTGAAGCCGTTTTCTTCCCACTTCCAGCCGTGTCCTTCCCCATGAATACCTATTGTTGGGCTACTGGTAAAAGGCAGAAACCAGAGGAGAACGTTTGATGTCCCCATAGCTTGGGACATATTGGTGAAAAAACCAAGATCATATGGGAACTCAACTTTCTCCACTTTCAGGTTTTCCCCATCTGGACCTCGAATCTCCCACCAATCCCTGCCTCCTCGTTCTATGACCGCTTCGTGACGTTCTAATTGCCACTCTTCTATTAGGGTGCAGTTGAAAATCCAGCTCTTTGTTGTTGTGATCAACATGATACCAAGTGCTATGGATGTGAAGAGGCAAATCAATGAGGAAAACGTCAGCCCTATCAGCGCAGATAAGGTCGGTCCGAGATATGCTGGTAGATGTCGTGCTTCCCAGAGGGCATAGAGTCTCTGCCAGAGCAGGTTTCCAAGCATCCAAAGGGAGATGTTGGCGTAGAGTAGAAAGCGTAGGAAGTGTGGGAATGTTGTCATTGAAACACAATTAGCCGTCCAGGGACAGTGATGGTCCATTTTTGGAATGCATCGTCCACAATGCCGGCAATGATGGGCTCTTGCGGGCTTAGGGGCCGAGCATTTTTTGCACCAAGCGCTGCCTTTAGCCTCGACCGATTGAGGAAAGACATATCGACCGGGCACTTGGGTCACCGATTTGAAGTAGGTGTACCATAGCGACAAGAGCAATGTGTTAAATATGATAACTTCCGTTCTCGATGGAGGACCGGGTTCAAGGGAAGAATATTGAAAGAGGTACTGAGGAAAATACCCTAGAAAAGCAATCAGCAAACAAACGGCGGGTACCGCGAGAGATTGCACAAATGGTGCATCATTCATGCCCGCCATCATGCACGTAAGGATGGATGAGCCGGTTCTCGCGGTAGAATTGTCGCCAAAGTAGTCACATGGTACGACATCCGTCGGCAGCAGGGTTTCTATTTCTTCATTCGTCTGCCAGTGTGACTGAGTGATGATGTCGAAGTGGTCCTGCAGTATTTAATGCTTATGTAATGTAAAGCCGCGTACTCTCACGACGACACCCCTGAGAAATTGTCAGGGTCCTGTCAAATCTGATATTCTATCATCCTTATGGCAATATCCGTCATCTCCTTCGAAGATATATATGTTGATCAGGCTATGAGTAACCATATCTACGCAATCTGATAAGCTGTTACACTAGTCAGTAATGTTATGGCGCAGTCGCAGTCGCATCAGCTCTCAGCTCTGGGGTGAGTTGAGGTTATCAACCTTGTTATGAACCTTACCAAATTTGACGGAATTATTCTGATGAATCCCTTTCTAGAACTGTGATTTCTCTTGTATATGTTTGTCACTCAGTTGAGCGTCATTCACTCATTGGTAAGAGAGTCACTTAGGCTTGAATATTGCCACGCACTTACATTTCTGCCAGAGCGTCCCCGATTGTCATTAATCCTGATATCTTTCGTCACTGGATTGATATGTCTCGCTGCGAGCTACCTGTCAAAATGGCTTCCAGGTGCTGCTGGCCGTTTCAATCCTAGTTCGAGAACTGGGCAGACCGGTGTGCTTGCCAGCACGGAGGCTGGTTCAGTGGGGAGTGATGCACAATCTCATCTTCCAGCGCGACCGACGCGCTATCTAATTCCAATCCTTTTGCTTTTAATTTTGGTACGACTAGAGACTTTTAATCATGTCAACTACAAGCAGCAATGTTCCGCTTTCGGAGTCGAGGTAAGTAGAATATTAGCATTTCAGACTATGTCGCCATTCGATTTGCATATAGTCTCCTCATCTGTGCAATGAAACTCTGATGAACTTGATAGTCTTGGATTTGTGCTCTGATGGCATGCTACACTGCTCTCACATGGCGCGGAAGTTGGTCTATTCCAATCACAGAAGAATTGGAGGATCCCTGGCGTACGGTCCTCGACGACTTCAAAGACTGGATGACTGGTCCCAGGGCCGGGTACAGCTTATCCATCGCCTCGTCCGTTATGGTTTCGATTGGAACCTATATTGCGAGCAATCAATTCATTAGGTCGACATATATTTGTTTTGCTCCACTGGACAGTCGCATGCAGATTGTACTCTTGCAGTATTTGGGTATCCTCTTAGATACTGCAATCATCGGTAATCTCTGGCGGATACTTGTTTGGACAAGAAGTTTTCAATCGCGGCTACGAATTTTGTCCAACATTTTCCTCATTGCATCTGTTTTCGCCTCCTTTTTGTCGGTGGCTGTTAACATGAGTATCGGGAACAGCCGCTTCAATATAGCATCGGGCCATCTATATGGATTCGACGTGATTGTTGACAGTTGCGCATTCGCCATGCTCGCCATCAGCGCATCGCATTGGACCTGTGCAAGCTCACCTACCATAACTTCCGTGTCGATGACATCTTTCGTTGGTATTTGGCGCGCTGCCCGCAATGTTTTCAGCCTTGGGGACTGGATGAACTTATCCCGCTCTGCCAGCCTGTTTCCGCTTGTACTCGTTGCTTGTGGGTTTTTCATCTTTATTCACGTCAACGAAATTCGTACGGTCATATTTGTGCGACGAGCATTATTTGTCCTCCTCCTTGTCCTCCTAATGATTACTTGTACCATTGTTACTCTTCTGCGGCCACTCAGCCACTTTGAAAAGCGCCATCCGATAAATGACCTGATATATGAAGCTCGTGCAGAGCATGACCGCTGGCTCGTTAAAGCAGCGACGAGCAGAAGCATTGCAACAGCTGTTACACAGTATGAGGAACGACATGGTGGCCGGGCAGCCCCTCCTAGGTTCGATGAGTGGTATCAGTTTGCATCTAGCTCTGCAGTCATCGATGAATTCTACCAGATTCATAAAGACCTGGAGCCTTTCTGGTCACTGTCGCCTATGACACTACGCAAAAGAGTACAGCTCGTTACATCATACACGGGAGTAAGTTCTATCACAGTGAAAGCTGGCCAGGTTGTAGAACCTGAACTTGGGAATGACGCGGCCGACAATGAACTAAAGGATTTGATCGATATGATCAAGAAATTCTCAAGACACTTACCAGATATGGTCATACCCGTGAATCTCAATCATGGACCACGGGTGCTCCCTTCTTGGACTAACCAACAATTACAAAGTCAGGCGTATCTGCGATCCATGGCTAAGGTTATATCTACAAGGTCTGGCAAAGATCAAGAGGTTGCTGAGACTAGTGGGTCAAGAGATAGAGCCAATATTGAAAGCAACCAGACATGGCACCAGATATGGGCCAACGACTTCAGAACTATGTACTCAGACGCATGTCCTTCAGCTTCACTTGTCAAAACGGGTCCACATGTTCACGTTGGTTCGTTCTGCTCAGTATGCGTTAAGCATCAATCTCGTGGACAATTCATGGATAACTGGGGCAAATCACTCGAAACATGTGATCAACCTGACCTCAGCCACTTGCACAGTTTCTTCATGACCGATCCAAGCATGCCACCTATTCAAGAGCTCGTACCTTTATTCAGTTCCTTCAAAACAGCAGGGTTTTCAGACATTTTACTCCCATCAACACTCTCGCAAATGGACGAGCATGATCATGAAGAGCCATTCTCGAAGCGAAAAGACGCACTATTTTGGCGGACATCAATAGGCGCTCTCGCTGTGAACGAACAAGCGCTGAGAGGAAGCCATAAGACCAGACTACTGCATATCATAACGCAACCTTACAAAAAAGAAAGGGTTACCATGGTTTTCCCTTTTCCCGACTCGGAGGAGAAGTTCAGGTCGGAGTCTGTACTAGTTACGGAAGTCAATCAGGAGCTGTCGTTCAATATAGGCATTGAAGACTTTGACTTATGCATGGGCAAAATTTGTAATGTCCTAAGACACGCCTATGGTGAACAAACAGACGCTGAGGACGCTTTGAACTATCGTTATATTTTACTCACAGATGAAGACGACAGTCCACCAAGGTCTTTCATGAAGGTTCTTCGCTCGCAAAGCGTACCTTTCTTATCGACAATATTCCGAACATGGTGTTCCGAACGCTTGACACCGTGGCTACACTTTGTACCCGTAGACGTGCGTTACCAGGCTCTACACACGACGTTGTTGTACTTTACAGGAACAACGACTAGGGCCAAAATGAACGGTCTTAATATGTATCTCAAAGATCGTTCCAGCGATGCAGAATGGATAGCACAACAAGGACAACGCTGGGCTTCCAAGGCAATGCAAAAGAGGGATAGGGAAGTATATTTTTTCCGGCTTCTCCTCGAATGGGGTAGACTTATTGACGACAGAAGGGATGAGATAGGATATCGAAAAGACAGCAGTGGCGAATACAAAAGCGATGCCTGGAGTCCCCATGATTACTGACAGCCTTGCCAGATGTTTCTCTTTTCGATTTCTTATGCTTACTTATATATATTTTATAGCTTATGTATTTAGGAGTAATGACGTCTAAAAAGTGTCTTATACACAACTTCCCGAGGGAGACAGCCGGGAATAATTTAATCCATATAGACATTGCCTTATCATTAGCTCCATTTTTCTTGGTGGGCCTACAGCTGCTTTTTTTTTTTTTTTTTTTTTGTAAAGCTTTTCATTGCCAATTATACGTCATCTTATAGTAAGAGGCTACACCCGCTCTTGCAGCAATTAGTAATTGTAAAAAAAGAGGCGTGGAGAGAACTCTTCTGTTTTGGGTTTAGTTGTTGCGCGTTTAAATGGACTTGCCTATATTTGTGCCCGGTCTGCTGAGCCGGCTTCCCCTGGCTAGCTTACGCCACTAGCTCTGCTTTAACCACGAGATTAAACCAAGCGACCCCGAATGCAGCCTGTCCCCGATAGTCTCAGATCAGGGCAACGGTGTGAACTCGGTATCCAAATCCCGTACCGTAGCTGGAACTTGATTTACGAATTTCCCCATGCCGACAACGGCTGTGAGAGGGCGCGTTTTCATTGCGTATCTTCAACCTTTTGTCGAATTTAATTTAACACGACACACCGTGGATTACCTTCTCGCAACTAAACGATGTAAATACTATTTAACAGGTAGTGTAATAACTGCCCCCCCCCCTCTCGCCTTCCCTCAAAGACGACGTACATCCCGAGTAAAGCTGTCGCTGTTGGTCATCCTTGCCTTGATCTGCTGGGTAATAGTGAAGCAATCAACGGTGCAATAGCAGCTGACAAAGAGCGCCTGGATCGTGATAGTAATTCAGCACATCACATTTCGTTCTCTTCAATACCGGGGGTATATCCGATATCCGTTTAGCCAATAACACTATGGATGCATCCACTACGCGTGCAACAGAATTTTCTGCATCGTTGGACCTCGACAAAAGGTCGGTTGAGCTGCAGTTTATTGACCAGTTAATCCCTGTAACCGCAGCAGAATATTGGAGACTAATTAACTATTAAGCAGGAGTAGCAGCAGCCCAGCTACCTGCTACGGAAGTTGGAGATAATCTCGGATAATCGGTTGTTTAGTGGCTGGGAAAACTGCACGTGCCCGCATTTAAAATTATCTCGATGAGCTCTACGGAGTATGTACTTCGTATTGGCGTCAACAAATCATGATCCTTCGTCAACGGCGAATCCTCCTTGACCCATGCTATAGCGTTGAACGTCCTTTGAAAGAAAGGAGACATCAAAGACGCGTCTAGGAAGTACCGTGACAAAAAAAAAAGCTCGTCTTATTCTATTCCGTCGTCGGCACACATATGTACATACGCTCTACTTGACTCTTGGAATTATTTGCATAATTAGAAAACATTCAGCTGATGATCTTAGCGAAGGTACCTAGCGCATTACAAGATTGCGTACCTAGGTTAAGCCACAGAGCAAGTTATAGCAAGGTTACAAGGGAGCCTTGCTGACATATAACCAGTTATCGTGATAGGCGCGTCATGATGCCCTGTAAAGTACATGGGTATCAGGTACCTGCCTAGGTATCTCTTCTAACTACCTAATTAACAAAAAAAAAAAAAAGTAAAAAAAAAAGGGGGGGGGGGGGGGGGGGTTAGAGCGTACAGTACCTTGACCCCCACATTCCATGTTTGTGGCTATGCGTTATTTATTATTCGGGGATAAAATAGGAATTGGGTAGGTGAGTAGTGGGTAGATGAGTAGCGAGTGCGTGAGTAACAAGTAGGTGAGATTGAGTAGTCTAGTGGGTGAGTGAGATGGGAAGTGAGTGAGTGACATGTCCGCCCACATGCCCGCCTTACATGCCCGCCCCCCTCCGTTTTCCCTTCATCTCACCCACCCCCAGACAAAGAATGATGTGAGGATGACTGCCTCGCATGCACATTGAGATGAGCCGCGCATCAGGGGCGCAGCGGAACAAACCACTCACTGCCTATTCCAGAACAGCCAGCAGCAACGGGCTGTAGGTAACATTAAGAAGGCAACATCACCATTCCATAATCATCCACCGACGTCTTCTCCCTTCCCCTCTTTAAAGTCAGAGTTGCTTAATGCTGAGCCAATGACCGGTCAACATCGAATATGCGGCTGATGACCGCTTCATGTATTGAATTTATTCAAGGTTTAGGAAAACTCAAAGAAGCTGGAACTCTTGGCTTTTATGCTCACAAACTCGGCCGCAGTTCACCTTCCTGCAGTACCTCTGCAGTACCTGATACCTAGGTAGTTATGTAGGTGTGTATATTAGAGGTTCCCGGTTCTTGCCATAATTCCTTGGGGGAGGGATCAGACAAGCACCCCAGCCATGTGTGTCACGTTGTTTTGTCTCTGTTGCTGCAACTCCTATTCATGCGGGTGAAAAAAAAATAAAAAAAAATAAAAAAAAACCAAGTAGCCGGTCATTCTTATTAGGCAGGTGCTAGGACTCGCCACTCTCCCTCTTGATGCTCCGCCTGGACCCAGTCTTCAATCCAAAGTTCTCCTGTCTTCAGCCAGCGCTTCTGCACGGTTGCCCGAGACGGCAGCTTTGGTCGCTGATCTTTAGGCCGGACCCCCGGTGGCCTTGCCTATCTATATGGTCACCCGACCTCACTGAACGCCATATGAGCAGCCCCACACACAACTCAGGAGCGTTGTCTGCCCGTTTCCCCGGAGGCTTTTTGTTGTGCGTACAAGTACCTTGGGTATGAAGTACGGGGTTGCAAAGTGAGTTGAAGAGGGAGTTGAAGAGGGAGTTGAAGTAAGAGTTGTGTGGGGGCTGAGCGGAGGCTGAGCGGAGGCTGAGTAGAGAGGCTGAATGGAACGAATCAGTCGATAGCTTGCGTTCTCAACGTCTCAACTACTGACTGTAGCAGAGGCTCTCCTATCTCATAGCATCTGGCAGCATTATTAGCATTCGCAAGACGATTGATTGATTCGGCTATAGCCGCGCTCGTTGGTGGTCGGCAAGGCATCTGAATTGTTGTTGATGACATTGGATGCCAGATCATTTGTCTGAAAACCCAACACCCCTCTATGCCCCCTCTATGCCCCCTCTATGCCCCCTCTATGCCCCCTTTATGCAATCATCCGTAAAGTACTCTGTACAGTTTTGGTATAACCAAGGAGCTGGGGCTGGAGGTAGCTGAAGCTGAAGCCGAAGCTGGACCTGGACCTGGACCTGGACTTGGACCTGGACCTGGCCCTTGGTCATGATCCTGATCCTGATCTACAGCGCGACTGGGTTTGCTGCACACACACACACACACACACACACACACACACACACACAACAAGCAAGACACCGGACCAGACTCAGAGACACAGACAGGACACAGACAAGACACATCTTGACTTCTTCCTAGTCGTCAACATTTCCACCGGACACCGCACTACACCGCACCGCACCCCACATTATTAATTAAACATACCTCTTCCCTCATCTCATGTTCTTGACATGAGCAGTCTCACATCCCCTGAAAACCTCGAGACAGGCAATCAGGGTCGGCTTACGGAGCAGAAACTGTCTGGTTTTGTTTGCTCTCCATCCAATTACACATTTGCCCAGAATCCTGTGCAAGCCTCTCATTATCCCGCAACCCAGGTGTGCCCTGGTGGCCTGTACTACCTTTGCTCTTACCGAAACACTGGTTTGTCTTCCGAAATTCATCATCTTGAGCGATCCATCTATCAGTCCAGCCAACAAGGCGCATCGTACTGTAATTCAAGCCTCTGCTACGGAGTACGAAGTAGTGTTCTATTGTCAAGTCCCTAGTCCTCCCGCGACTTTTCCTAGCATTACAACCCACGAATGACATCCGTGGCACTAGGTGCACGCAGCTCTTTGGATTGCTGACTTGCCTCGACATCAGCTGCAGCCTGTTAGTGCTTGGTCCCAGCGCCGCCCAGCTCCCTCGGCTATCGCAAGTCTCCTGGGTCTACGGAGTACCGCGCCGCCTGCTTGCCCGCCTGCCCCTCTGTCGGAGCTTGGTGGGGGGGGGGGGGGAGGAGAGGGGGGGGGGGTTGGTCGTCAAGTCGTTGGCACGGACCGAGACTGGAACATCGAAAGAAAAGCCCACTGCAACAACAACTACAATCGACAACTGCAAAGTCAAAGTCAGCTGCCTCGCTCATACATACAACCTCCGTCTTGTTTTTTTCTTTTTTTCTTTTTTCTTTTTTTTTTTGGGAGGGGAGGCAAAGGAACTGCATTTGGTTCCCAACCATTACTTTGGACGTCACTCCTGTCCTATCACTCAGCATTCCTACTTTTCAAAGACGAGGAAGAAGAGAGGAAAGAGAGGCGAGATATTCTGCGTCTTGACTATCGACACGGTTACGCACCACTAATACCTAGCAGTGGCCTGTGCACTTGCAGACTCTGCCCTTGCAAGTAAAGTTCCCTCTAAGAAAACGACTCAGATAGTTTGCGCTGACTGCTCAATTCGAGTTGGCTTTGCCCATCGTATGTTCCGTATATTCGATGTGGCCAACACTCGCCCTTACCTTGATCTCTGTTGCTATGACATTTCGAGCCCCTAGTCCACGGATCCAATCACCATGACCTAGGTCGGATGATAGGAAAATGATCAACATGGATCTTACTCACAGTCTCCCTGATGCTGCCGTCGCAATGCCTAGTTCTAGTCTTACTACTTCTCAACCCAATGATGGTCGCATCTCCCCCAAGGCTCACTTGAGCACTCCAATGTCAGCCGTTGGAGGCACAACATCACTCCTTTCGCCATCATATCCATCCGACTCAACGCCAAGGACCCAAGAAACGGCCATTTGCTGTCAACCTTCAAATTCACCCACATCATCATCCCACGCGAATCAACCCTACTCACCACCTCCGCGCAGGGAAACCTTGTCGTCCATCTCGACACAGGCTACGAATACCTCTAAGGCCTCTGCCGGGACCAACAACATACCGTACAGTGCTGGGTCCTCCCCAATTTTACACCAGTCGATATTCTCTGTCCAGGACGGCTCCGACATTTCTGGCACTCGACGAACCAGTAGGAGACGTACTGGGCCCCTGTCCCAACAATCCAGAGAAAGGGCTGCGTTGATCAGAAAGCTAGGAGCTTGTCATGACTGTCGTCGAAGACGTGTTGCTGTAAGTCTGACCTCTGATACTTCCGCTATTCTCCCACGTACATCTGTATACTGGCTCCCACCCGCATCACTGTCACGTTTTTGCCGCCTACCTTTTCTGACTTGTATTTGCCGTTCCTATCTTTTGCCAGTCACGATGCAATTTTCTTCTTACAGTCGATTTCGGACAGAGCAGGTCTCTAACCTTCAGAAGTGCCATCCCAGTCATCATGATATGACTTGGGAAGACCTCTTAAGTAGATTTCACAGATCACATAGTCCTAGCGTCAGTGAAATCAACCCTTCAACGGGGGTGGCAAGGTCCTTCAGTGAAGCTTCTTCTCTAAACCCCACCCAGTCAAACTATGCACCAGATGAGCAGGGTATGGATGTCGATCCTTCACCAACTACACTAAATCAGGCCAGTCGCTATCCGTTGAGTGATGCGCGGATACGGACACCCCTACCATCTGGGCCACGGCTGGAAAAGTCACTGTCTCTGCCTGGTATAGAAAGTCTCAAGGACGAATTGCAAACAATTGTGCCCAATTCTTCATCTGCTTCGCATCGTGGCCGATATAATGCTGTTCAGGTATTGTTGCTCTTCTGGCGGGATGACGATGACATCGCCGTGGTGCAAGATACTGTCCAAGACCTGGCTCAAGTTTTCGACAAAATGTATCACTATACACCTGAAATTCATGCTATACCTTCTGGATGCGACGAATCTGGGACTTCTTGGCGATGGCTTTCTCGTCAATTGAATAGTTTTGCTGAAGATCGGGATCACAGCGACGTACTCAAGATCGTCTACTATACTGGACATACGTATCTTGATGGCAATAGAGAGATGGTCTTGGCCAGGTGAGACGATCCCGTACCTTTCTAACTTGCTTGCAGAGTTTTTTTTTTTTTTCCTAACTTCGACTTCAGCTCCAGGGTCAAGGAGAGGGCCTCGATTTGCAGATGGAGTGGCCTACAGCAAATTCTTGAGGAAGCCTTAGCCGACACTCTCATTATCATGGATGCTGCATACTTTCCTACATGTAAAATTGTACGACAGAAGGGAGTCCTGGAAATACTTGCTGCGTCAATATCTGAAAGCCACGTTGAGTCACTAGCGAGATGCTCATTTACAAAGGCCTTAACGGAGCAATTAAGAATTCGAGCTGCACGGACTACACCACTTTCTGCAGTCGAGTTACACGCCCACTTATTGTCGCAATACCCCCAATTGGTCCAGGACAACCACCCCGAAACAGTCATTGTCACTTCGTTTCCAACACCTTTGCATGCTATGATGTCTGGAAACCCGAGGACGCCATCCATATTCCTCTCCCCCCTCCACCACGGCAGTCCGTTGCGGAATAACTTCTTGTACGAGAATAGCCCGCAGCTTCACTTAACACTGAAGTTGACAGATGATAATGCCGACGTTGAGAGTTGGAAACAGTGGTTAAGATTGATGCCTGAAGGGATAAGGGAGGTAAAGATTGACGGCCCCTTCCGACCATCTTTCAAATAGTCTCATTGGCTTCAATCTGCTGGTTAATGCACGACGCGAAGGAGACTGCCTCTCAAAACAGAAAAACAACTCGTTATACACATTGTTGGAGGTAATATGGCTGAGTTTTTTTTTCTTTTTTGGCTCGTCAAGACGTCTTGAACAGGCCGTTATTGGTATCATTGTAGAGTATAGAAACGCGAATTTCCCCAGAAATACCTTTGTACGTATATCATGGACACTTGAACCTGGGTAAAAAGCTATGGCACAAATCAATTGCGACTTGATACACGTCGGCCGCCACTGTCTGCAAACGCGTAGTCAGGTACCTTGTAGTAAGGCGGGGAGGGATCATGGAGAACCGGTAGACATGTGGGTCTAGACAAGCTCGTTGTCTCAGCAACACCACCAGACCACCCCAGCCTTCCTGTCAACAAAAGCCGTGATGTCTTAACTCGCAGACCAATCATCACATCTACATCTTCACGAAGCAACACGATGTGAAGCTCATTTTCATTGCTGACATACTTTGAAAGCACAGGAATAACACATAACACGTATATGTTAGGCTCTGGATCATGAACTCGCCGCCGAAAAGAATGACGCGAGCCCGGGCCGCGGCCACAGCTGGTGCCGTGAGCACCAAAACTGCCAAAGCTACGACAGCAGCCCCCAAAGCTCCCTCGACGACGGCTGCCAAGGCAAGCACGAGGAGTACATCTGCCAAGAGAAAAATAAGGGCCGAAGAAAAAGACGATGCCCATGACGAATTGGCTGATATCGAAACCAGACGAGCTGTACGCGCTCGCTCCGGAAAACAGAGCAGACCTGCAAGTAGTATCGGCACAGCTTCGACCAATTCGGCAGCCACAAGAAACTTACGTACTAGAGTTCCCAGCAAAGCCACAGGGGCTCCGAACTCCGACCATTCATCGGTTCGCGCTCGCGGTCAGGCCAGAAACCCCCCTGGCCACGAATCGATGAATGCTACCCAAGGGACAAACACAAAGACTGCACGCCCTCATGCTGGCACTGCTGCGAGGACAGCCACGGACGGGTCAAAGCCAACTATGAGGAGAACTATCAAGATACAAGAGCTAGGAAAGGAGAACATGAGCCTTGCTTCAAAGGCAAAGGAAACTGCCTCCGACAATACATACCGGGGGCTCCGAGGACGCCCTGCTCGTCGAGGAATTGTGGCTGCATCGACTAGGTCGTCGAAAAGACCTTCAAATGATGACGATGTGCCAAAGAAACCACTAAGTCCGAAGAAGGTAACACAGATGCCCGTTTCGAGGGATAGGGAAAGCTCAGAAGATGAACTTGCGGGTGATGAGGGGGTGAGGACTATCGTCCAGAATCTTGCGATGAAACCAACGGACGACCCTTTGAACAGCAAGAGTGCTAAGAGCAGCTCTGCAAATGAAGACCAAGACTCCAGGGAAGCCACCAAGCTTATCGTCGGCTCGGATCCAGTAGTGTTTGGGTCTCCTCCCAGGCGGCCGCCCACATCAACCCCAAAGGAATGGCTCAAGTCGCCTGCGAAGAGGTCTGTGAATATGCATTTACCGGGATCGAGTATAAAGTCTGCGACTGCTTCGTGCAACGAGAGCAATGCTCAACCCTCACTAGCTTGTCCGAACACCCTCCTGCAATCTCCCGCAAAGCGACCACCGTCTCCTATGAAAAGCCTGAGTCTCTCGGCCATGCCCTTGGATAGTATGACGCAAATATCATCTTCGTCAAAAGGCTTCCTCATGCTCCAATCTCCTGCTAAGCGAGCTATGCCCGGTGTCAGTCCACTAAGACAGCTCTCCAGAGAACTTGATGCCTCCCTAACTCGGTCGCCGCCAATGAAGCCCATTGTGGCATCCTCCCGGCCTGTTTGCTTGTCTGGACGTCCCTCCGAACTTCTGCTGGCAGATGAGCCTGACGGGCTAGCGCATGTTTCAATGGCTGACGAACCTTTCGAGGGCCCAATTGAGAATCCTCGATTCCCAGGGCGAATGTCTGCTGTATTTCCGCGATCAGCCGATCTCGTCTTCACTGAGCCCGATACAGATGATGTCATGGAGGACTATCAACCGACTCTGGTGAGTCAACCATTCTCCTCTGAGGACAGAGGATGCGAAGTGGTTGAGGTTCCTGTTGAAGAAGGCATCACAGCATGTCCGACCCGGAACCACTCGCAGCTGGCAAGTGCCACTCAGGGAGCCAATCATGAAAATGGCATGAGTCTAGAAGACATTATCATTGAAAGGGAAGAACCCGGAGAGATTTTTACTCAATCTCTTGAAAGCGATGCGGCCGTTGCGCAGGTACAGATTGATTCCAGTCTTCAATTCAGAGATGATATCTTAAATCCAAGCTACGATTCGCGACCTACTTTGGATTTGAAATCTCCGTTGTTGAAGAAACTGTCAGCATCAAAAGACCGACGGACCAGCAATATGGGAAATGAACTCGCCGCCACGCGGAGGTTTTCCAGAAGGTCTACTATGGGCCTTACGTCCCTGGCTGAACAGCAAGGCGTGGAGTCTACAACAATTCCTGACGAGGAGTTCCTAGCTAGTCCCAGCGACGGCAGTAACTTTGGTAACACAGCCATGGCAGACGCCCAGGAGAACCCTCAGACGAATTTAGTCTCGGCACATTCTCCAATCAAGAACAACTTCTTTGAAGACGAAATGACCGTACATACCAACTTGAGCCCAGCCACACATGACGAGGATGACGACGAGATCGTGATGGAGGATATCCTCATGCTTGATGAAGATGTTGCACTGATTGAAGAAGCAAACAACATGTCTCTCACACCTCGGCAGCAATTGGAGGATAAACCTAACACTTCTTTCAGTGATGACGCCCTCTCTGAAGCTAGCCAAGAATATGGCGATGAGAATGAAGTACCTATAGACCCTGCGCTTTCCAGCAGAAGAGGGTTCGAAACCAGCACACCTGCCCGGGCAGTGCGCCGAACGACTTTTTTCACCACAACAAAGGTCCCATTAAAACCGGCAGATGACTCAGAGCCAAGTCCCCTCAAAGAGCGAAGCTTTAGTGCCTCCCGCATTTCTTCCAAGAATACCGAAATCCTACCTGCAAGCTCCACCGCGATTTCCTACTCAACGACGAAAGCGAAAAGACGAGCGTCTATACTTCATGCTGAGGATTCCATCACCACACCCATGAAAGGAGGAGACATGTGTTTGAATCCTGACACCCCTGGAAGAACCCCGCGTCGAGACGTCAATCCTGCGCTGCTGCGTGGTGCGGTAGTCCTCGTGGACGTGCACACCTCCGAAGGAGCAGATGCTAGTGGCATCTTCGTCGAACTCCTGACGCATATGGGAGCTAAATGCGTGAAATCCTGGCATTGGAACCCTAGCGGTTCAAGTAACGGCGACAGCTCGTCGAGCAAAGTTGGCATCACACATGTTGTTTTCAAGGATGGAGGCAAACGTACGATGGAGAAAGTCCGTGAAGCTAGTGGTATCGTCCACTGTGTAGGAGTCAGCTGGGTTCTCGAGTAAGTGAATGGGCATCATCTCCGTCTCTACATTGTAATAAATAATAGGGACTGACACTTGCGGGAAAGCTGCGAACGTGAGAATGAGTGGCTGGATGAGGCTCCGTATTATCTTGACACATCTGTCATTCCACGGGGAGGTGCCAGACGCCGGAAGAGTATGGAGCCCAAAGCCATTGCCAACATGAATGGGACGATAGTAGCAAGCAACAGCAAGGCATGTGGACCGCTTCGCACACCGAAAAGTCGAAGAGAGAGCACTCTGTGGACACATACACCTCCTGAACAGGCGAATGAGGGCGATGAGGATTTGGAATGGTCTTGTGCTTTGCTTACACCCGTACCCAAGACTCCAGCCCCAGAAGAAGTAGCCAAGTATGCTTCTGAGCTTCCAGAGACACCGTGGTCGGAAGAAGAATCTGAATTAACATCGCCAACCAAACAAAGCCTTTTGACAAGAACTTGCCCTCCAAAGGACCGAAGATACCAAGGTTTGGGGAACGGCATCCTGAATTGCAATAAGGATGATCAGGTCATGATGAGACTGATGGCAGCTAGACGGAAGAGCCTTCAATTTGCCCCGAAGATTGGCAGCCCGCTGGCAAGGACATGGAATTAACACGGGCTGCTTTAGCTACCTTTTGCCAAGTTTCTCGGCAATGCAGACTTCTGAGAGCGAAGTGGGTCAAAATTGGGAATGCAAAGCTATATATAACACTGAGCATATCCTGACTTGAATGGAGCAAGACGCGATGTTTGCATCACCTTGACGTCGTTTTTTTGTATTCAGGCTCCAGCAACAAGGGCATATCATACATCTATTCGGAGTAATAAAGCTGTCTTTCCGGTGCAAAGAATGCAGTAATTTGTGTATAATTTATCTGCACATTGGCATATTTGCGCATGCCATCTTCTTGTTCGGACCCGCCAAAGAAGCGGAGTCAGATATCGCATCATCTTGTGAGCGAGTTGACCACAAAGAGAGAAGCTTGTCGTGTTTTCTTGCTCTGCTCAAGACTTGTTGAAGATCTGGAAAGCGTCAAGAGAACAGGGTGGAAATTGGACAGCTTGCACACTTCCTCAACCAATATGTATCTTGCGCGATTCTCGCTGGATCGTTTCAGAATACATCTCCTTATGAGTCAATATCTTGAAAATTGTATTCCCATTTGCGTCGGCTGGTATGGTTCGCGAATGGCAGGTGGGCGATGCAGCAACGCAGGGAGCTGAAGTTGCCAGGCAATGAGCACGCCAACCAAATCTTATGCTTTGATCCAAGCCCTCATGGCCCTGACAGCATCTCCGTCGTGCGCTCGGAGAAGCTCAGTAGCTTTCGCCTTGGAAAGCTCCAGCTGGTCCACCAGTAAAGTCACATCGGCCTCATCAACTTTGATGTTCTTAGCAGGGGTAATTTTTGATGCCGCAGAAGGTTTCGCGCCCCCCAAGCTCTTCATTGCCTCGTTTACTGCTTCGCTGTCGACTTCTTTGGTGATGGCTTCATCGCTACCCCTCGCGTCGAGGGAGGCGAGTGCGGTGGCGGCTTTGCGATCTTCGGCGGATTTGGCGGTGGTTTGAAGCTCGTCCTCGAGGTCACCGGTCGTGGCGCCCTCGTGGACAGTCGGGGGCTGTTCTTCGGTCATTCTGGGCGTGATTGCAATAGAACACAATAAGTGGCAATTCGTAGGGGTTCTGAGATTCAACATGCGGGATTGACAAGGAGGGGTTTTTCTGCGTGGGGCCGCACATGGGTGACAATTTAATCCGACCCCAGCGCAGACAATGAAGCGAGTAGAGATGGCCGGATTAATCTAACCTGTTCAAGAACTTGGTGGTTGTGTGAGTGGGGGGCATAAAGAAGAAAAGGAGTAAGATTGGGTGGATGGGCTGGTTGAACAGAACAACACAAGACGAGAATGCACGCGACAATCTAAATTAACCGCAGATGATGTCAATGGGCATGCGGCATAAGCTTTTCTTGAATCCATTGATTGACGAAGGATGCATCCGTAGAGTAGAGGGAGCAAAAAGGAAAACAACAACGGATGGTGGTGGGTTCTGGGTCTCGGGTGATTCGCCAAGTCCATCTCCGCTTGGAGCCACGTATTCCGCACAAAACGGTCGAAACGAGGCATGAAGGTGAGAGATTCCTTGTTAGCGACCGAGATTGCCGACATGGAGGAGCTCACTGTTTCCCGTCTTCCGGCAGGTTTTGTCTTTGCTTCGAACCGTGATTGGCACCGGCACCGACACCGACACCGACACCGGCACCGGCACCGGCACCGGTGCATTTCCCACCCATGTTCTTAATGTATTAATACGTTCTTTCTCGTCCGCACCAGGCACTCCGTCCGATCGAGCATAACTGTGTGCCCCAGACCATCTATAAATTCACTCACGTCTTCTCGAAAGCACGTCGACAAAAAAAAAATCCATCAGCGCCCTGTCCGTCTGTTGTCAGGTCGGAATAGCGCCAAGTGCAGACCACGCATCTCGTCATGGCCTCGCAACCGTGGGACCCGGCCACTTGGCGATCAAAGCCAATCAAGCAATCGCCGTCCTACCCGGAGCCAGAGAAGCTCTCTCAGGTTGTCAAGGAGCTGTCGCGCATGCCCCCGCTTGTTCATCCGAACGAGATTCTCGCCCTCAAGGCACATCTCCGCGACGTGGCTCAGGGCAGGGCCTTTCTTCTCCAGGGCGGGGACTGCGCCGAGCTCTTTGACTACTGCCATCAAGGGGCCATCGAGTCCAAGATCAAGTTGCTCTTGCAGATGAGCGTGGTCCTCATCTGGGGCATCAACAAGCGAGTTATCCGGATTGGCCGCATGGCTGGTCAGTACGCCAAGCCGCGGTCCAGCCCTACTGAAGTATTCCAGGGCAGAGAGGTTCCAAGCTTCAGAGGCGACATTCTCAATGGGTATCATGTTGATGATAGGAGTATTGACCCAAATCGCCTCCTAAAGTAAGTGAGCTTGGCTCATCAAAGCGGATGATCTGCCCACCTAGGCTCCCCCCTACTCTGAGTGGTGCTTGGTTTCTAACCTTCCGATTAGAGCCTACCATTACTCTGCCGCGACATTGAACTACATCCGCTCGTCCATCGCCTCTGGCATTGCCGATCTGCACCACCCCCTTGACTGGGGATTAGGCCATGTCCGAGACCCTGTCCTGAGAGAGAAGTACTCAACTATTGCCAACAGCATCCAGCAAACCTTGCGTGTCTTGGAAGTCATCAAGTCCAGCCCCGACGAGCTGCAAACCGTAGAGCTCTTCACCAGCCACGAGGGATTGCTCTTGGAATACGAGCAACCTCTGACCCGACTTCTCAGAGCAACATCGCCACTGCGCGCTCGTCCAGCCAGCAGCAGGGCGCCTTCGCCACCATCTGAAAGAGAGGACACAAAGGCCGAGGCTTACTACGACACCTCAGCGCACTTCATATGGATCGGTGACAGGACACGCCAGCTGGACCACGCGCACGTAGAGTTTTTCCGGGGTATCGCCAATCCGATCGGCGTCAAAGTCGGCCCAACGACACCGACGTCCGATCTTCTCGACTTGTTGCGAACGCTCAATCCCGACCGTGAACCAGGCAAGATCACTTTGATCACCCGCTACGGAGCAGACAAGGTAGGCAGCCTCCTACCGCAACACATTCGCGCCGTGGAGGACTCCGAATATCGTCGCTGTGTTGTCTGGCAATGCGATCCCATGCACGGGAACACACTCTCCACTCCCTCGGGCATCAAGACGCGGCGCTTCAATGACATATACAAGGAGCTCCAGGAGTCGCTTCGCATCCACAAAGAACAAGGTAGTTACCTCGGCGGTGTGCACCTCGAGCTCACTGGCGACGCTGTGACGGAATGTCTGGGTGGTGGCGAAGGTCTGGAAGAGGACGACCTGTCCACCAACTACACTTCCTTCTGTGACCCGAGACTCAATGAGAAGCAAGCTCTCGAACTGGCCTTTCTTGTGGCAGACCATTATTCGCAGGAGCATCAGAAATGTGAATAAGACAATTAAAGAACGCGGAGAAAAGTCATTTGTGTGGCCAGCCTGCCTGGTTGCCATCACGATAGGACACTTGGGGGTGTGCATGAGGTTAGAGCAGGCATTGAGTATGGATTGGTCATGCATTTAGGCACTCCATTTTCTTTGCGCGATAACCTTTTATGAGTAACGAGCAACGATCAGCGAGGAGGAGTTGTCGATGATCTGGGTGGATGCTTACGAAATTAATGCCGCTATAGAGCTTCTTCTTCATAGCAGGAAATTCCATTCTACTCGCGGCATCACTCAAGTCTAATGAGGTTGACTACCAACGCCTTAGCGGTGACTTGGCACATGGATGGAAGAGAACGAGTGACTTTTGACTGAACTTGCATCATCCAGGAATGTTTCTCTTGCAACTTTTCACGCAGAGCATGTACGGAAAATCATCGTTCTACCTGTTTTACCGTTACCCTCTCCTTTAAATAATGTTCACGTGTGGAAGAATGTTCGGACGCCAATCGCCTCTGTCCGCTCTACACAAGATAGATCGTCTGTGCGCCCTCAAACGCGTCACCCTTTTCCAGTCTCTGCCAATCGTTGACGCTGCCTGCCTCGACGCACACCATGTTTTTATATCCATCCTTTGGTGCGAAATCGGCCATGCCTTGCGCCTTCTCCATCCAAGGATTCCACACGACGACTTGATCGAGGTTGTCTCTTACCACGCGGAAGCGAACCCCGTCTGAATCACAGATCAGGACGGGATGCTTGTCGCCCTTTGCCGGCGTATATACTCGGTCTGTCTCTCCCGAGAAGGTAACGGGCGCGGAGGACTCTGTTTTGGTCTGGGCCCCGTCTACCTTGTCTATGTATTTGGAGTCCTCTAATCCGGTGATTTTTACTGTGGAAATATCCTGTGCCGTGGGTATCTTGAATTAGTTCCCGAGTCCCAAAAAAAAAAAACGCAGAGGATCCATGGATTACCAGGGGGTTTATCAGGGGTAAAAGAGACGAGGCGCAGGCTTGCGGAGAATAATGGTAGGCTCACCTTGACAGCGAAATAAGTGTGCAGAAGCATCTGGCAGTCAAAGGGCTCGTCGCCGCCGTTTGTAATGACCAATGTCGTGGTCAAACTATCCTTTTCCAGCGTGACGCTGTACAGCAGACCGAACTTGTAGGGCCAGAGGGCCTTGGTGGAGTCGGGGACAGAATCAGACGACAAGCCAAAGTCCAGTATGACACTAGAGCTAGATCCCTCACTCGTAGACTTTCCTAGGAATTCCCATCGACAAGTTCGGGCGAATCCGTGCTGCGGGAGCTTGGAAGTCGCAGGGTGATCTGGTCTTGCGGGACCAAAGAGCTGGGGACAATCGTTAACACATCAGCCTCGGCTTCAACAGGCGAACCCGCCATCTTTCCTCCGCAGCCGCACTGCGACAGGAGGATGCTCAGCAGCGTCTTGGGGGGGGGGGGGGTTGGAGGGGAAGAAGGAAACATGTGCGCAGGTCAATCGACGTACTGGAAACACCAGCGGAATGCCTCCACGGACGCCCTTGGAGCCGTCGAGCTTGGTGTCCTTGCTCAGCCACAGCTTCTCGTCGCCTTTGGCATCCTTCCAGCTGAGCACAGTGGCACCAATCAGCAGGACCTCGACACTCTCTCCCGTAGGCAGCACAGCCGAAACGCGCTCATTGCCGTCCGAGATGGTGACTTGCGGCTGAGGGGGCAAGCCCGGTGTTGCAGCCAAAGCAGATGGTTTGTTTGGTCTGTCCATGGCGGAAAGGAGCGGGCGCGGGAAGTCGTTTTCGCTTTTGGCGAGCGGGAACTATTTTGTTCAGAATCAGGCAGGATATAGATTGACTGCTTTATTAAGGCAGGGAAATAGCCCGAAGCTGCAAGCTCAACAAGTGTTTGTTTCAGATGAGCCCGAGGGGTTGAAGCGGAACAACAAGCATAGGTACAGGCGCGGGGCAATCAACATGCATGCCGCATCAGGGCTCGTGGGGCCATGATTGCGCACTAGTATCGTGACTAAACCTAAACAACAACAAACAGCACGAGATTAAGGCCACACGGATCGTTTCATAGGAGAGGCGGTCAGGGAAAATCTTGAAAGCACCTTGACATTGAACGCAAGCTCTGTTGCCCTGTCCCGCCAATGTTCAAACTTTACCCCGCCTCCCCCTCCTCTCTCCCCAAGGTGAGGGCCACTTGATGACGTGGGGAAGGGAGAAGGGGGAAGGGGAAGGGAAGGTGAGAGTGACCTTTGGTGGGGCTACCGGCATTGTCGACGTAATGGCGCTACTTGTTGACTTGACTTGGATGGGCAGAACGATTTTTTTTTTCCCAATCTTCCCGCGTGTGCGTACATCGGAAGAGGTCTAGTCTCATCAGATGTCTCTATTTGTCTATCTATGGAAGATTGATTGTATAAACTATGCGTTGTATCCAATCATTAGCAATCAAGTCATTCCATGTACAGTGCAGAAGGTGGCGCGACATGTAATCAAACGCCAATTCCATCATTGCCATACACTTTAGCACTGGGATATATTTGCAAACCAAAAAGCATGCTGCCCATGGAGTCCGCATATACTCTCCAAAGACTTGTGCCTCGTATAGGAGAAGCAGAGTGTTGATGAAGGCGAAGGAGGTATTCTCCCCAGAGTGCTTCCACGTTTCTCAACATGGCCGCGTCAGGTTTTCAAATATGATTTCAGGCGTTCTTTGAAATATGTATATCTGTGGCATCGAGTTTCTTCGTCGTTCCGGTACCCATGTCGTTGTTGGGATTGCTTCTGTTCTCGTCAATCGAGCTGCCGTTACGATATTCCTGGCTGCCCTTCTCTTCAACCCTTTCAAACGGAATGAGAAGCTCTCCGTTCTTGCCGTACCGACGCGGCTCGATTCGAGCTTGGTGCACGATTGTGAAGGCGCCTTGCCAACCATGGACCTTCTGGAAAATCCCATCCATTTCCTCGAGGGATCTATAAGCAGTTTCGGGAAAGAAAAAGTATACTGAAGGAACCATCAAGGCATTGATGGTGGCAAAGATAGTATAGGTATGGTGCTTGATGTTGGTGAATGCCACTGGGGTGATCATGACAACCTGTGATGCAAATCATTGTTAGCCATTGAGACTGCGGGTGATTGGGCACCCATAGGCTACGCGACTCAAGAAAACCCGAGAGGCGGAGAAGTGCACGTACCATGAAGTTGAAGATCCAATTTGACGAAGTAGACAATGCATTTGCTGGTGCTCGGGTCCGTAACGGAGTGATTTCAGCTGGGTACAGCCACGTCATACCCAGCCACCCAACGGCGAAAAAAGTATTGAAGACGAATAGAAAAACAATACCGACAATCTGGCTGCTCGTATCATTTTTTTTAGAGCCCACGCCGGCCAGGACAGCCATGGTAAGCGCCTGGCCTGCGGCACCAAAAAGCATGAGCTTGCGGCGACCAACACGCTCCACAAGAAATACAGCCGGCCAAGACGCAATGAAATACTCGGTGCCGTTCAAGGCAGCGAGGAGGCGCGACGTGAAGGCTGACATTCCCAATCCTTGGTAGATGGTCGCGGCGTAGTATGTGATGAGGTTGATACCAGAGATCTGCTGAAACATCTGGTTGAAGAAGGCAATGAGCGTACGGTGCAGGGTTCGGTTCTTGTCGAGAGCGAACAAATCAGCATATCGTCCTTGGCTCATTTCGACTACCGTCTCCTTGATGGCGCGGAATTCATTGTCGGTGTATTCATCGCTGTTGTCAACGTCGGCGATGGCGGCAATGACTTCTCGGGCTTCATGATCGCGACCCTTGAGGACCAGCCATCTGGGAGACTCAGGGAGGCTGAGAACAAGGCTAAGGATAAAAATGCAAAAGACAATCTGGAAAGCAAGGGGAAAACGCCATGCGACAGAGCCAGGAGCAAAGGACAAACCCAAGTCAACCCAGTACGATATCATGATACCACCGGTGATGAGGGCACCCTCGATCATGACCAGCCTGCCTCGCTTGTGGGCAGAACAGGTCTCCGATTGCCACATAGGTACAGTCGACGTATTTCCACCATTGCCTAGACCAGTGATGATGCGGCCAATGATGAAATGTTTGAGAGTATACGCCGATGCCTGAAGTGTAGCTCCAACCACCATGATGGCAGTGCCAAGGAATATCATGCGCTTGCGACCAAGAAGATTGCCGATGAAGATGGTGATAATGGCACCGACAAAGCAGCCAAGGTTGTACGATGCGACTGCAATGCCTTGGTAAGTGGATCGTTTGGATTTTGTTGCGGGGTCAAGACCCTCGGCGGCATCATTGATATCGGGAAATTGATCAAGGAAAACAGGAAGTGTCAGGATGCCACCCATAACACCTTGATCTACAGTTACGGCAACTCTTGTTAGAATGACGGAAGCGACATGAAGGCTCTTCTTTCCCAGACCATGTGTGATAGGACCACATACCATAACCGAAGAGCAGGAAATCACATCCTGCAACGGCTCCAATGGCCCAATTGAGGGATTGACCGGAAAGGCCAAGATATTTCTTCACCATGGCGCCCTGTGGTCCGCAGAGTAGGCCGAAGTAAAGAATTGGTTGGAGTTGTAGTTGCAGTACTCGGCACTAGCCTGCCGATTGGTATACTGCAACGCGTGTTGTTGATCCGATGTCTACCGCTGGATCTGGGATCTGGAACAGCACTACAGAGGGAAGGAAGGAAAAGGAAAAAAAGAATTTAGAATTAGGAGGTGAGGGGGGGATGGTGGAAGAAAAGACGAGACAGGCGAAGCAAGAGCGAGACACACAAACAACTTTATAATGCCATTGCGCGCGAGTGAGCTGCAACTGCAGTGCTCAGTGAGAACTAAAACATGCCGGTACATACCATACCTAAATATTGGAAAAAGCGGGGCTTCTCCAGAATATTTCTGTTACCAAGATCTCTTGAGGGACCGATGGCTTCAACCTCGTGCCGCGAACCCACATTCGCGTGGGGTCTGCTGGAGTACCTTGGGTTGAGAGTTGAACCTCTAAAGCGCGTTCGGTTAACAGAAGAAGTCAGGTTGCACTGCAAAGCGCGAGGTTAAGCAGGGGCTAATGGCTGCAAAGACGTCTGATGCACCCTACCTATACGCGAAATTTACGCCTGTAGTGACTGTTCTAGCCGCTACGTGACATAGGCAGACGACCGTCCAGTCGATGGATCTGCACCGGGCCTTGTTTCGCGGAAACTGATATGTGTGATGACTGTTAAGTCTGCATTAAAATACCCGGGCTGTTCTGGTTCACTGGGCGTCTTCTATTGGCCAGTTTGTTTCCCGCACTACTCCAAAACGGGTACCATAGATGCTGCACGGTATATGAGGAGGGGGGGGGGGGGGGGGGGTAACCGCACACATTTAGTGTGATTGTGGCCACGTCCTAATTTTCGCAACAATAGAGTAAAAGTGGGTTTTTTTTTTCGCCTGACATCTCAAGTTTGGCCAAGCACGATTAGTATATACTATATCTCGTCCTAGGATCAAATGGCTCCAACCCTGTGACACACTGTGGGCCAATCAAGGGAGTGCTGTAGCCGGTACTTCTTCCTAGGTATTTATTTAACAATTTATATTTCAACGGGTCTGTATACCTAGCTAGGTAGGTAGGGTAGGTAGGTAGGCACTACTTTTCATGTTTCTCTTCAACTTCACCCCATTAACACAACAACTTTTCCGGTAGGCAGACAGCCTGGGAATAGGTTTTCTCCCATATGACTTGACAGCAGGTATACTCATCCAGAGTGTTTTGATGCTAATCACACCAGTCTTATCCGTAGTCGAGTCTATAACACTTGCAACGTTCCAAGGCCGCTAAACCTATCAGACTCATCAGTATGACAACAGCCCTCTTGACGGTCGCTTAATTATTTCTTGACAAGGCTTTCCACGCCTAGGGTAGTGACCGGACTAATCAAGAGGCCCTACTCTCGTATAGTCTCTCTCAATAAGGCTTTCTTGTTACGTTTTAGACCAGCGAGGCTAAATGCACGGAGGATCAAACGAAAACTTTTAAAAAGTACGGTACTCGTACATGCCTCCCGATGATTCAAGTGGCGCGAGGCGTTTCCTATTTCAGCTAGCGGCTGCGCGATGTCTTAAAACTGCCGCACAGAATTTGTTTGCTCTGAATAGAGCCTGCCCCTTGGTTGCGTAATTACCTCATCTTGGACTGTGCGAAAGTGGAGCCCGCAACCCTGAGATAACAACCAGCCTGGTACGTTCACAGTCAAAACCCCTGGGCTATTTGACAAATCAACTTTACAAGGCAGTATCGTTGTCAGCCAATCGAATATCACCCCGCAGGTTTGATGTCGGTACTTTAACCAGTTGTATAGAATGGAGTTCATAAATCAAAGTCCCTCTAAGCCATCTAATTTTACCACCAACAGTCACAGCTGGGTTAAGTCGTGATTTCGACTATCGTGATAAGCGTCGATTTGTAAAATCATCCAGAGGATGGGATGTATTGCACATGAGTGTGCTGGTAGTGCGAGGCGTGGTTGGAGGTATTGAAGTGAGTTGCTGATAAGATTGCGTGAGCTCAGCCAGCCACAATAACATGGCCTCGACCGGCAAAGACCAACCTCCCTCATAATCATCATTATTTTTATGTTTTGTTGCATTACTGCTCCTGTGCTGCGGTCATAAGATGGGTTGCACAGCACTCGGTGTGGAATGTGAAAAAGAAAAGAAAGAAACCAAAGAAAGCCAATCTTTTGTGAGGGCTCGGATATCATGCGAGATTATGCAACAAATGCAGTAGCAAAGGACTAATTTACAAGCCCTGCCAAACCCCCCATGCAACGGTGACACCAAAGCTATTAGCAGCGGTGTACTCCGTAATACCAGTTACGTAGGTACTATCGCGCCAACCCGGTTCCTCGAGACACTATGAAGTTTTGTCGTCAACCACAAGGACAGCCCAGCATTATCGCGGCATTCGTCCCAATGATTGAGAATAGCACCTTTGACCGTGTCTTTAAGAGGGATTATGGGCCTGTTACTGTCACCAGGACGTAGTTTCGAAAGGTGGGAAGAAGGGGGCCCATAGGAGGATGGTGGTAGTCGGTGCCAGCCCGACCTTTTCATTTTCATTATGTTATTTTTTGGTTAAATTCAGAGATGGTTCTGCATTTCATTTCGAGGTGGGCGGCGGTGAAGTCTCAATTCGAAATGCGGCTGGTGGCAGATATCGAATATCGAACCGGCTGATGTTGACAAGAGCACTAGGCCCAGGTACGGGGGCCGATGATGATCCAGATTCCGGTATTTCTAGAAGACATCCCAGCAAGCTTTACAGAAACCTGAACGCCGTCGGAACCAAGCAAGGTGTCGACATGCCCATTGCAACTCTTTCCCATGTTGCTCGGAACTCCATCTCGTCTAGTTTTTGCCGACGCAGTTGATACCGTCTGAAGCAGCACAGCAGGCAACGCGACGTAAAGAACAATCCGCCTTCTAAAGTGATGAGTTGTTGGGTAATGAATGGCCCTTGTCGATGCGGAAGTGTAGACTTTGGGTTCTTCAAAGGAGTAGGTAGCCTATTCTTATTCCGTACCCAGAGCAGATGAAATGGTAGAATCGGTACACGCCCTAGAGGCATTGAAACCATTAACGTGATCAGCCAGGCTATATGGTTATATGGAAGCTGCGAGCCGAGCCGTTTGAAAACGTAATTTCTGCTATTTCTGTACATATTAACCGGTCTATCTAGTCATTATCTCCCTCCAGCTGCCCCTGCAGTAGTATTGCTGGTCGCCTTGCAGGAATAATGTCTCGAAGCCTGTAAACTCCGCAAAAGACAGCAGTACTACCAAGTTTTCTAGAGCTCTGATAGACCTACTCCGTACATCCTTCTACTATAGCGTTTGCACTACTTGGCGAAAGGCGAACAAGGGGGGGGGGGGGGGGGGCAGGCAACTTCCGAGATTAACACCCCCCCTTTATTGCTGCAGTTAGTGCAATCGCTCCGTACAAGGGCTCTTTGTGTGCTTAACTCGGGAATGTTGGAGGAGACTGGAATCGCTGAAGCCGTCGGAAAGGAGTGACGTGTTCTGTGTGATGATGCTTTGATGTTGACTTCCAATAGATAATAGGTGTCCCATCTAAATTGTGCACGTAACCCACCCACTGCATGACTCCACTATACGTCTCCACCACGCCACATGCTTCCACCGCCTCAATACAGTCAGATAACGTAACAGTATCTTGCAGAGCCCAAGCTCCTTGAAGCTAATGATCCAGAGGGCCCCAATTCCGATTGACATTTATTGAGCAACGGCTTATTCGAATGTGCCTGCAGCAGAAATTCTGTGCAAGAGAGTACCCCGACATATCTGCAACTCATATTCAATCGATCCGATGGCACATTATTGAGTGATCCCCTCGCAGGTCAAATATTCCGCACGCAATAGTACTCATACTTCAGACACTCGCCAGGCTTTTCCAGCCCTGCATATTCAGCCACATGGAATCATTCCTTCAAGCCGTGTTCGAGCCAAGACAACCTGCCATGCGGAGTACTGACGCAGAAAAATCTATTCTTCCTTAATCCGTAGCTCATGCCTCAACCAACGAGAATCCAAACACCATAGCAGGCACAATAGCACCATATCTGCTGGATACAGGAATTATCAAAACACCTCCAATGCCCGTAATATGCACCATGAGTGAAATGCCGTATACATACATGCCGTAAGTTCCCCCGGGGTCTTAACGACCTCTAGACTTCCTCTTTCTCGACCCTTCTGGTTTTCCCTGCGATCGTCCTCTTTTCTCTGCTTCGAAAAGTTCGCGTTTCATGTCCATCAAGATATCTTCCATTTCGTAAACTTTTTCCCTCGTTAGCGACGCGCTTCGCAGTTGCTCCAGACCATGCTTCAGGGATTCAATGATTGATACCGACGTCTCGCTACCGCTCGAGCCTGGCATAGTATGTAGCATGGATTCATTGTCCTGCTCAACCGATTGTTCGCGGCTTGGTGGTCCTCCGAGACCCGTAATAGCCTTAAAAAGGTCTTTTTCACAAGTATTGTTCGTCTTCTCCGTAATGTGTTTCTGTTGGGACTGGGTCTGCTGTGAAGCAGCGCGAGACTCTGACACTATTTGCGACAACACTTCTGCATCTATATCATCACCAGTAGCGCCTTCATCCGTAGTCGCAGGTTGACTCTCAACACTAACCCGGGCTCGCTCTTCCTCTTCCTTCTCTTCCTGCTGCAGCCGTTTGCGAAGGCCAGTCCTAGTTTCCACGTTCTTGTTGACATCATTGCCTATATCTCGTAACAATGCCGAACCAGCAGTTCTCTTTGCTCTGGTACTTGGAGACTCTGAGAATTCGTTCATAGTTGAGCGTCTCTTGTTGCTGTTGTGATCGCCATCTTTTGTCCCTCTCTTCCTTTTCGTGCGTGATACGCTTGAGGGATTGGTCTCTGTCACTTCAGTTGTAGATGGCATAACCGGCAGCGAACTTTCAGTCACCGGTTGAAGGTTTTCTAGTAGAGAAGGTGAATCTGTATGAACCATAATACACTCATAGGACTCCACTCGAGGGACGTTGTTATCAACTGTAGTCTGAGCTGATAATTGCTCAGCAGCCAATTTTTTAGCTGCCTCAGTTTCTGAGAGTTCCAGATCAGCCTGACCAGGGGCAGTCGGGTCGACCCCTGAGACCATTTGACGGTCAACATCAGGCTCGACCTTCACTTGGCGAGAACGCCGTCGAGACGTCGGCGTGTTTTTAGCCGGGGTCACATTCTGGGAATGTAAAGCTGTACGGGCTCTCCTGGCACGTGTAACAACTCCTTCCAATAAATCTGCGTTCTGAGCTTCAGGCCCAGGAGCGGCCACCTGCTTCTTTTCTGCTTTTGAACTAGTGGCTGGAGGGACAGACTGATTTTGAACCTTGCCTGTCGCTTTGCGCTGCCTTCTGGATGACCGCAGGGGTCTGGTAGGTGACAATATATCTTGGGAAGTTGTTGGCGGAAGCTCAATGTCTCCAGTTTGCTTGTTCTCTGCAGGAGAACCAGGTGGCGATGAGAATTCCCAGGTCTCCATGGAAATTCCCGCACGAGTTCGAGATTGTATTTCTGATAGTAGTGGACATGGTCGAGGAACGGGTGGCGAAGACGGAGGATCGTTGGAGTAATCCATATCTATAAGTTCACCACGTCTTGGAGTCGGTGTGGAAGTAACGAGATCGTCGAATGACTTGTTCTGCTTAGGAGTTGTCTCCTGAGGTTGCGTATGACTTTGACTTGATTCACCACCGTCATTGCATGGAAACACGCCAGGAGCAGCTGTCACGGGGGAAGCAGTCTGTACATCTGAGAATAGAGCTGTAGTTTGGCGTTGTCTCTCCCGAACTTCCTTTTGGCGTTCAGTGAGGTGCTGTGATTCGTCTTGCAGGGGTGAAGATGGTGCAATAGGCTCGAATTGTATCTGGGAATTGTCGTGTCTCAGCTTGGGTGTGCTCGTCCTCTTCGTGGGCTTGTTCCTTGTCAATTTCGTCGTCAGATTGAGCTTCCTCTCCCTCGTCATGGGACGCCCAGAAGAGCCTGGGAATAGGAAATCAACATCTCGACTGGCAGCGGGCTTTAATGGTGTCATGGATGCATGGGGCATGTTCAAGTCATGTTTCGGTCCATCGGATGATACATGTGCCCCAAACCCATAACTCACGCTACTGTCACCATGTAACAGAGCGCCAATCCCAGATCCAATCGTTGAGACGATAGACTTCAAGCTCTCAGAGCAAGCCAAGTCTTCGTCATCCTTGACAATGTTGTTCCAGACAAGGACAGTCCGGTTGACAATGTCTGAGTGTTTACTTTTAAAACCAGCGATCAAGAGAGCTTCCACTGAGCTAATCTCTAAATCCTCCGTGTCCAATTTTGCACAGATGCTGGAGCATACGTGATCCCATATTCTCGTAACCTAACATAACATGAGTAATGAAATTAGTCTTCAGTTTTCTCCGATGTGATGTGCTCACTGAGACTCTACTTACAGCATTTAACAAATGCGAATCATCGATTGTTGTCAAGATAGCTTGATCGTCCTGGACCCACATGGCAAGCCCTGATCGAAGCTTGGTCACTGCTGTTAGTCCGAAAGAGGTCCAATGTTTATTCAAAAAGCCCTCAATGGTTTCCAACACAGGAGCAGCGGCCACACCCGGCTGCAATCTTTCATAGTTCTGATACAGGTATGACAAAAGGTTGTTGCCCAGATTGAAGAGGGCTTCCTGAGACTCAGAGGTCCCAACTTTCCGTAAAGGAATTGGTGCACCCCATAACTTTGACCTGGCAGCTTCCAACATTTGCCTGTCGTGTGGTATTCTAGCCAAGCCGAAGATCGCAATAGTAGATTCAAGTGTCAGAATACTGAGCAACTCCGTGGAGGATTCGAAAATATCGCTAAGTGTCTTGGCCAGCGACTCAACAACAACTAGAAAGCACCCCGCGTCACCGAAGTCACTAACGATTCGAGTTGTGACTGCCTTCAGTAAGGCTAGCCAATGACTTGTTCCCAAGCGTGGGTGGGAAGTGAGACCACGCTCGAGTAGGGATACAATTTCTCGGTAGTCTGGTCCGAGCATGTATTCGGGGGCATCAACTGTTGTCGTTATGGGGCGAGTTTCAAGGACGGTCTTAGCACAATCAGCTGCCAACAACCATGGCCCCGCGGGAGACATGGCATTCCGAGGTATGAGGTGCAACAACTCTTTCGCCAGTTCTAGCCGATACCTCGCATTTCTTCCCTTAAGGAAGGGTTCGAACATGGAATGGAAATGTCCAACCAGGGTATCGTCGTCTACAGAATTTGCTGGAATGACGGATACCATTGCAAACAAATGATGCAGCGGTATTCGAACGATTCCATGAGGCTTTTCCGCTCGATCTGGCCGTTGTGAGGGCGTCGAAACTGGCTCAAACGTATTGGGGACAGTCATAACAAGTCGCTTTTCGGTAAAGGGAAGAATGCCCAATCCCTGTACCAGCAGCTGAACATAATTAGATACACTGCTGAGAAATTTCGCGTCCAAAGAAGCAGCATGCGATTCGTTCCAAGGATGCCCAATGACCTTGGACAATAAACCCAAAGCACAACCTACAAACTTGGTAGTGTCATCAGAGACCTTGATATCCTTGGAGGAGGCAACTGTCACAGAACCTATCAACGAATGCCATAGACGACAGATCAGACTGTCTTGTTGAGCGAGATCGCGAAACTTTCGTTGGATGATTGGTCCAACACATTCCAGCACCTTGTCGCAATTCCTTCGAGTCCACTTTGCATCAATGGCGGGCAATTCGTCTGGTGTAACAGGGGGTAGGTCCATAATGCGATCTTGCCTCCATATACGAGGCGTACTCACGTCAAGGAGGCCAATGAGAAGCCTTGCCGCTTGCATGACGCCATCATCACCAACTTCGGGGTTTCCGTCGACGTTGATAAGTTGATTGATAACAGGTTGGACTGTCACGTCCCAGATTACGTCTGGCGGGTATTTGTCACTGCCGGGCACAGTGAGGTAATAATACAGGTTGCAAATGCCACCAATGACGACTTTACGCAATCTTATTGCTTCATCATGCTGTTTGGGACTGATTTTTCTTCGAAGTTGACTGAGGAGAGGCTGAAAAAGGGCAGCAATAGATTTTGGGTTAATTTTGGAGTCGGAAACTGAGAGGTAGATGTATCTGTTCCAGGCAAAATTGGCTTCCTGTTTAGTAAAGTTATCTGTCGTGTTGAAAGCGGATTGGACCAGGGTTAGCCAAGGACCGTAATATTGCCACCGGTCCAGAGGACACCGCAAGAAGAGGATCACAACACTCCATATCTGAGGTACGACGGAGCATGTCTGCTTTTGCTTGATCATATCGTGTAACCTTTTGATATAGAATTCAACGTACGTTTCGCCGTCGCCCTCACGTTCGAAAATTTCTGTAACTTTGCGCACTGGCTGCTTCTCGGAGCGCAAAGCGAATCCAGCCTCTGTTCCCAAGCAAATAGCCTGGGAGCGAATATCCCTGACAGTACTAAGCATATCCGTGAACATGTCTTCCAGCCAGTCGCAATGAGTCGCCATATGAATTCGAGATTGCTTGACAAGTCGTTTGTAAATATGTAGACGACTCATCACGATGCTTTTGCCCTGAATGTGGTTGTAAAGTTTGTGCACGGCGGCCACAAGTCGGCCAACCCGGTCTGAAGTCATCACTTTGGGAGGGAAAGTCTGAAAAGCAACAACCTGCATCAAATGTCGCACCACATCCTTGGGTATCGCCTCATTTTCGAACGATCGTATGGAATGATCCATGACGAAAATGCCGAAGTCAGTCGTCAGGGTAGAAGCGATAGCGGGAAAGTGAAGAAACGTAGCCAGGAGGGTCAAAGAATGGTTGATGAGCGACGAGTCGAGACCGCCACTGGTTGTCTTCGCTGTCATGTCTCGTTGAATGAATTGCATGAATAGGCTCATCTTATCTTGAAGAGCAACGCGATCTGGAAGATTGTTGGATGCCTTCAATGCCCTCGAAAGCATCATATATGCATCCAACCTTGTGTCTCGGTCGGATCCGGCGAGCTGTTTGATCGACGAATCGAGCATCTCGACTATGTTGAGGGGTGACGAAGACGCATTCGGTTCGTTTCCTAGCGAAGAGGATAATGGGTTTGAGGACAATGTAGGCTTCAGTATGCCTTTCACAGGTTTTGATGGGCCCGAGGATAGGGCCGAGGGTGGCGATGATTTGGTTGGCTTCAGGTTGTCGTTAAATTGGGGAGCGTCTCTGTAGTCTGTTTGTGTAGACCATTCGACCCTTTTTCGGATTCGACTCGAGCTCGTATTGGAGCCTGTTCCCACAGAAGAACGTGGCGTGCTAGCCTTTGGCGGAGTTTGAAGGCTGAGCCTGGGGTCGAAAGCCAATGTTCGACGATCGACTGATTTGAGTGTAGTATCTGCTTCGCGGACAGCCTCACGTGGAGGTGTCGGCGGTCGCGTCGGCAGCGATTCAAGGAGGTTCGTCGAAGAGGCCGGAGCTACTGAAGATGCCATGACTGCTGCCAGGCAGCATGGGCGATCTAAAGAGCAGAAGATAGGCCGGCAAGCTCATGCAAAGCCATGCAGATATGTTGCTGTCCGAAAGAGCCAATGCACAGCAGTATTAAGATGACTCAATGACGCAAGGTGAGCACTTCGTCGAAGCCGGTCGGCAAGTATCGTCAATGGGTGAAATTCTCTTTGGACCTGTTCAATGGTCAGTCAACCGTCGACAAGATTTGAGGGTGACAGCGTCCCTCTTCGAGCAGAATGCTGATTTTCCTGAAGAGTACCCAGAGTGCGGCCCTGCCACAATTTTTTTTTTACTCTTGGGACGCGAACACGCCTTCACGAAACGCGCATGACCTACAACTCGCGCTACGGGAACTAGAGGCTGGAGGTGTGGGGCTAAAGAGGCCGACCAGTAGTAACCTGTAAACCTGAGTGGTCGGATTCGCAGCTAGACTGCCCGTAAAGGGGCTGGACTTTAATTGATCGACGAACGACCTTAACACGATCGAAGCGCGTCTTGCTTGGGCACCGGACTCGGGGCCAGCTCGTCGTACCTTTTGAACTCGAATGTTGATCAGAATCTTTTTCTTTATGCTATTTCGCGGGAAAGCTGCGGCTCACTGGCGCAATCTGTAGTACCGGTTCATATCCCCTTACAGCCTGCGAAGATGCCAAAGTTCGTTCGTCAATGCTGATCCCAGCCGAGGACATCTATGGCCATATTATATGCACTCCGGTACTCCATACACCTTAAAATATGAACTGTCGGTTCATGTGAACGCACATGAACCTATCGGCATGCTGCGGCACGCCTCAGGCAGGCCTCCTTATCCCAATTCGCGCTTCGAGAGTCGTATTTGTAGACTGTGCTCTAAAGTTATTCAAGGCTGTTCCATAAGGTAATGAAGTCGCGTAGACACTTGTACCCGGGTAATTCGGTACGAGCGGCAGGCAGATTCTGGCCATTTCTCCATCGAACCATCTCCCGATTCGAAGACCGCCGACGACCAGACTTGTTCGCCGAGACGAGCTTGAAGATGCTACGGTGTCCACCCAAGAGCTCATCACCGCGACTGCATTGCTTCTCCCTCACTGTCCAGATATGCCATATTATTCAACCTCTGACTCTCAACTGAGTGACTCTTGGCCGGAGGGTTGCAGCTTTTGATTGTTTGACGACTCCACATGTGCTTTCGAACGACCACTCGCCTGCTCCCCCAATCCGATTATCTGATGTGGAGGCACCGTCACCGTCACCGTCACCGTCCGCTTTGATCAACTCCTGCCTCTCCATCCGCAATTATTCGCAAAGCGTCGGCTCACGCCTGATTATAGATTCAAAATCTATTTATTTCGAGAATTTGGTAGCCCATGCGTAGGGCTGGCTGATCTCTCTGCAAGACTACTTGGGCTCCGCCGTCATATGCACCAGGTTTTCTTTTTCCTCGGCCCAACAGGCGTGTCCTAGCCTAGGATTTGCAACGCGTGTACGGAGAACTGATACAATTATCGAGCTGAACCTGTCAGTGTCACTTAGAAGTCGCCAATTGAGGCGTTAGTCGCAGTGTCATGGCCACGGCAATGGGCACTGCCACAGGGCCAGGTAAGCCTCATGTGCCTCGTGTCCTACTATTGTCTTCGGTAACTAACAGGGAATCTATTAGCAAAACTCCAGGCAGTCACAGATCTTGTCAACAAGCTCAGTGATGGTCTCGAAAAGATATCACTTCAGCCTAAAGGTGACCGCTATCCTGCACGTTCCGCCAGCTAACTGATAGAGCTAACATGTTGGTCCTAGATCGAAATGATGCATTGGAGGAGCTTAAGATATACGGTAGAGACCCAAAATTTGCAGATCCTATTTTCACAACCAATGTTCGTGCGGCTATGGTATTCCATTGTGCTTTTTACCGTCTCTGACTGCTATCTAGGGAATTACCATGTTGCTGCGGTATGCCTTTCACAACACTTCACGTGAAACCGCAAGAGCAGCGTTGCGAGTAATTGCAAATGCTATGCTGTTAAAACCAGAGACACGCCAGATGTTTGTTAGCGAAGGATATCCTGCACAAGCCTGTGATAAACTCAGGACGGATCATTGGGACGATGAATTCCTTCTTTCTAGGATACTTTTTCTCTCCACATATGGCACCGATATTGACCTCCAATACTTGATCGAGGCCCACCAACTTGCAGAAAATATCATACATAATCTGGGCCGTCACGTCAACGAGCTGTCAAAAAAGCAAAAACAGAAGTTGGATTCTATGGAGGACATGGCTTTAGGCGAGACTCTCAAGTTGATGTTCAACGTGACCCACTTTTGTAAGGCAAGGGTGTCCGCTTTTACACCAGCTGTGGCTCTTATTGTTTCTTTACTCTGGAAACAAGACATATCCGACACTCATCCCTTGGATCCTCCATTCAGCCCTCTTGTCAATTCGCTCTTGAACTTGGACCTTCAGGCTGATGAGATCCAGTGTTCGCTCTATCCACCTGGTGATACTAGCAAAGTTACTTCCAGGATCGTAGATCTGTTCGATCGTGGGATTAGAGCATATGATGGAAATTATTTGGAGACTGTCGTCACTCCGGTTGTTAGCCTCCTTTCCAGGCTATACGAGTATGCGCCACAGGTTACGCGCCAAACGATGAGGGAGAGCTTATTGCCCACAGCCGAGGATCGGCAAGGCGTGCTGGGTCGAGGCGAGTCTCTTCCGTCGAAATTGCTAAAGAATTCGACGAATCCTACTGCGCCGGCCCTCCGGGATGCTATCTCACATCTCCTGTTTGACCTGTCAGACAAGGATGCATCAAAATTCGTCGAGAATGTTGGCTATGGCTTTGCCTCCGGCTTCCTTTTCCAGAACAATGTGCCTGTACCAGCGTCTATATCATCAAACCCCAACAAGGCCGACGTTTCGGGAACTTTGAGGCCAGTCAACCCCATTACAGGCCAATTTTTGGACAAGGAAAAGTTCGCAGATGCCCCAGAAATGACTCAAGAAGAAAAGGAGCGAGAGGCAGAACGTTTATTTGTTCTGTTCGACAGGTTCGCGTTAATTTTTTCAAAAGCTCGTGAAACTCAGCTCTAAGCTAACATGATATATAGACTTAAGAAAACTGGCATCGTCAACATACAGCATCCTATAGAAAAAGCCGTCCAGGAGGGCCGCTTCGAGGAGCTTCCGGATGACTGTGTGGAGGAGCTCGATTGAAGAAGATATGTATTCAAGGGCCAACAAAACTATAAGCGAGAAGGACACTTTTAAAAAAATATTTTAGTATAAAGGATGATCTAAAACCCAGGTTATGAAATTGCTAGCATACTATTTAGAACAGCTATGGTTCAGATCTTGCGAAGTTGGTACAGGAGGTCAAAATATACTCAAATATGTGCTCCACGAGACGTAACAAGACTAAAAGCCGTCAGACCATTCCGATTTCCTCGTGATGCCCAAAGCTGAAACTGGACGCCATATTCTGTCGTCGCCAGTCACATACATGACTACTCCAAATCAATGGATGAAACTCGGACAATCTCAGCTCGCCCGTACAACTTTGCATCTCAATCGTCACATCAAGTTTTTGCACCACATGCCGGTCGCTCTCCAATGTATCCGTGCAATATGACCACGTCCGATTTATCAGCGTCATTCTCCTTCTCCCACACTTTAACCAACTGCATGTTCGCCTTGGCAAGAACCCGTTGACTCGGCGCATTGCTGTCAAGTGTCACCGCCACGATACATTCCCTGGCCTTGCCGCCCTCTTCCGCAATGACCGTACTCTTCTCGATCTCAAGCTCGACCTCAACCCGGGGTAGAGCCCACCACGCCATCAGAAAGGCATGGAGCAGCTCTGTGGCAAAGCCGTACCCCCAGAACTCTTTGCGGAGCATATACCCAACTATAGGCCATCCAAGCTCACCTGTGAGCATATGACAACCAGCTGTCCCAATCATCTGTCCCGTACCGGCTAAGCATACAACAAATTCGTACTTCATGTCGCCTTCCGGCGCAAGTCGCATTTGCAATTTCTCTTTTGACCATTGAAGATCAGGATCTGGCACGCCCTGAACCGTCCACTTCATTACTTCTGGTTGAAGTCGCATCACATGCCAATCATGTAAATCGTTCTCCACCGTACGACGGAGTATCAAACGCTCAGTCCTGATGTCTGCACGGGCACTGAGAAGGGGCAACGGTTGGGCAGGAAGCGTCGTTCTAACCTTCACCCATTCTAATGGCGAAGGCTGGATCATGATGAAGGGAACAGATGCCTTGGACGCTGTTAACGGGGGAAGTGACACCGGGTGTAGTTGCAACATCAACCAAACCACGAACTGCGACGATAGCAAGCCCAGAATGTTGTACGGCAGCAAAAGACAATCAATAACGCACCTTGTTTTATGCCCGTAAGGAATTTGAATGTGGATCTGGACTGGACATCTGCCAATTTTTAAGCGAGGCATGTGTTGTGAAACGTTCCGCGTTTTCTCAATCGTGCTCCACACCTACAGGCCTAGAGGAAGATAGTTCAAGCGAACACGTGAGTGTTCCCCTCTTGATATAATATTACTTCTACTACATAGCATCAGAAAACAGTTCTTCCCTCCTAGTTGAAAGGAGTAACATTGTAGAATTAGAGGGATTTAGAATAACAGGATTAGAACTAATTCTTCCTCGAATCTAGCCCACTCCTTTTCTAACCTCAGTTAGGGATTATATCTAATTTTGTGAAATAATCGGAATGCATTAGACCTAGGGCTTTGGCACAAGGCTTACTTGAAACCTACTGCTCGATCGGACTTCTTCCAGGGAATACCTAAGGTATCTTAGATACTTTTGCATAAGCTCTCACCCCCGTGCCTACCTTATCTCTTCAGGGACCGTAAGACCACATGTGCACCCACTAGTCTAAAACCAATTGAGATGACTTCATTTCATGGTCTATGTCGCACTGCACTGATTTATACAATAGAAGAAGTCCCTGCAATCATGTAAGTTATAATGAGTTACATTGAAAGCCCACAGCTGGGGGCGGAGGCACGTTCTAATAACAAGAGCCTTGTTAGTGAAGCAACCTACCGGCTTTTGAACCTTAAAGATTCCTGCTTGTAAGGCCTACAGTTATTAATCTAGCATAGTATTGCTTGTACTAGCTCCAACACCTTACACCAAGATTTTAGCGTGTAATGTATTCAGAGGCTACGAGAGGTTATCTAAAGTCGCTCTATAAAGCCTATAGGAGAAAGGTTATGGGTATAGGGTATAGTCTTACAGTCTTTAAAGAGATTAAAATAAGAAATATAAACTAGATATTTTAATATTAGAAGCAGCAGGACTTAGCCTTGCAGATCTAGAGTTACTAAGCAACTATGTTCCTTGCCTAGTCATTACTATAATCCTTCGCGTCTTTTTACAGTAGAGGTGTTTTTATTGAGGTACAAAAATAACCTAATACATGCCAATTTAACCATCCCCGTGAATTGGGTTAGCTGCAGCTGCAAACAATAGAGGTATATTGAATTATATTAATGCACTTGATCATTCTAGGTTCTATTCTAGATGTATGTGTTCCGTCTAGGAAATAACCCCACCTCGGACCGAAGTGCAATTCTAGCACGCAACAGTCAGTACCTTTTATACCAAAGGTTTCCTTAATAAAGACACACATAACTAATATTAGCATGTTGCTTTTAAAAATGTGATTTTAGTGCAGAAATAGCGAAAAAATAATTACGGACTCCCCTATCTACCTACCTACCCGCCTAAGCAGGTAGGAAGATACAATCTTGACAAAAGCCATGTGCTTTCTCAAAGCTGGGTCACGCTACTCGTATACCGCGATCCCACTTTAGATTGTGTGAACGCGAGGTGCGGTTTCGAGAACAGGGCATTGAGTGAGACAACTGGCTCTAGTTACGCATTTGAAGAAATGTCTTGTTTCACTTGAGCAGGAAAAATTCAAGCATGCACTCATGTCTGTGACTGATGGCCGTGAAAATATAAGAGGCGCAGATGTGCGCCCACGGATGCTAAAATATCAGCTATTTCATTTACATATTCAACACGGACCGCCATAATTCCATTTATTGCGAGCAATCCTATGATTTCCACGCAATACTATCCTTGGAAGTATGATTAGTTTGCGAAGATGTTTCAAGGCTAGGAGGAGAGCCTGTAACGACACATTTAACGCAGCACGGTTTGAGGGCATAGCTCACAATATTCCGATTTCCCCAACACACCCTCACCCGTCTGTATGACAGATTGGATACCTCACTTCCTGATTCCTTCGTTTATTGCATGATGCAATGGTTTTGCGATAGTCCAAGAATTTTTGGAATCCTTAATAATTGTACGGGCTTAAACATGCCTACGATGAATTGTTTATTTACAACAAATACAAAAAAAGTGCTTCTTGAGCTTTATTTTTCTCCGAAATACTATCATACTTTATTGATATAAAATATGACTATGGCTTAGTGTTCCGCTCTAATCAACCTCCAACCGCTTTGTCATACCGCTAAACGAGCTTCATAGGCGGCTCAGCCCTCGAGCTGGTATTTCCTTGCGGCCTTGACACGATCTTCCGCAGCGTAAATACCTCTGCCCATGATGATAAAGTCCGAGCCTCTTTTGATAGCAGCTTCAGGTGTCTGGTACCGCTGGCTCAGTGTGTCACCCGACGTACTGTTGTTGGCACCAGTAGTGAAGATCACAAAGTCCTCGTCACTTATCGTAGGGTTAGGGCCGGCGGAGTTGAAGCTTTGGATGGCCACAAACCCAATAACGCTTCCTATACTTTTCTTGGCAACCTAAGCACAGTTCTGAGTGAATTCACCTGTCGCAAGGCTACCGGCCGTTGTCATTTCAGCCAACAAGAGCAACGACCTCTCTCCAAGGTAAGGGAAAGCATCGTTAGAAATGACTTGATCAAGGGCTGTCACAACATCCTCCCCTCCAAGGATGCTCACATTGACAATATCAGCCCACTCGGAAATACGGAGCGCGCTGCCATGGTACTGCTTTTGGACTGTGGATCCTACACCGACAAATTTGCGGTCTTCGAAGATAAGAAAGTCGTGCTTGGCCGCAAGCTCCTTTAAGCCGGTAACGGTCACAATGTGATTTACCGTCAGCGCATTTGAGAAGGCTCTTTGTGTCGGTAGAATCGGCCTAGACGATCAAATTCGACTTTTTCTTCTCGGCAATATGTGAAGCGGCGCGCACAGAGTAAGGCAATGTTGACTTAGAAGTCATTGCCAACCTGGAAAAGAGGTGAAGATGTAATTACAAGGTGATAAGTTATGAGAGAAGATGGACTATGCGCCTTTAAATAGCCCAAAGTGACCGTATCGCAAAAAAAAAAAAAAAAAAAAAAAAAAAAAAAAAGCTGCTTTCAGCGCCTTCCTTTTCATACTCTAGCCTCTGCTAGAAAGTCAAATGTGAGCTGCAAAGGCCAAAACTGTAAATCACTTTCGATGCTTGCTCCATGATTGGCCGTGCGTCCTAATTGTTCACAAGCCACATGTACATGTTGACGACTTATTCATTCACGCAAGATGCGAGTATCAAACTTTCACAAGATGAAGCTTTTTCCAATCAGCCACGAAAAGGAGGTGGCTGCGTGTGAAACATGGTGCGCAAGACTAAAGTGTTCATTATCATTCCATACAGTATTCTGGCTGGCCCACCAAGAATGGTAATTCATGGTCACAAGTTTCGCCGAGTTACTAAGTGTAAGCGCTTAGCAAGTGAAAAAGATAAGACAGCTTGGAGTGTGGGCATTTGAGCTTCTATGCGGCCCCTCATTCAATTCTAGTGTCAGGAACGCGACTACTTTACAGATAAATTCTAGCAGCACGTTTCACTCTTTTGAGTCTTGACGCCTATCAAACAGCAGGGTCCTCGCAGACATGATACAGGGCTGCGAATTCACGACACACGATGTGTCTGAGAAGTTCGGTGCTAGAAAATGTTCATTTGAAGGTAGTCTTCAGGGCAAAAGAACCAACATATCGATGACGATGTCTTCAGAATACTCCTCTGAAACCCTTCTTCCTATGTTTGTTTTGTGACGCCTTGAGCTTGCACAGCAGACACACTAGGGCCAGAATACAATTAAAAATTTTGCCGTCAAATTATGCATTCCTTTTAGACTCCAACTACTGACACAGCATCGAACGGCATCGAACGAATTCACTCTCGGTCATAATCGCACAACGTTCATGAGATTTTTGTTCATTCGCTGCCCGCTATTTCATCAGGCAAATGCATTTGATATTTCCATGATCCGTTGTTAACACCGAGGAAACCTTGCCAAAACCATAAACACTCTAAGCGAAAGTGGACGGTCGCTTCGCGCTGAAAAGCTTCTTGCTGCTAGCCTTGGAAATACGATGGGGAAGAGGGAAGCTGAGGTCCTTGGTCAAAAGCTGCTTAATATAAGTACGCTTCACATCCTCGGTCTTCTCGATCTCGACAACGCGAAGAATCTGAACATATGTATCAGTGAATCGCTCCAACAAATCATCAAATGCATGGTAAGAAGCTATACTCACGTGGATCGACCTGAAGCGAGCGCGGTGGCGGGCGGCCATGTCGGAATAGAGGGCCTCAACAGCATCGGTGCGGGACATCTCACGGTACTCTTTGTACATGTTGTGAGTGCCCGACCGAGAGTCGTATCGCAACCAGATGCCGAAGTTCTTGACCTTCTGGGGGTGCTTCTCGTGAATCTATTTCCAGCATGTAAGCCTCTTTGTTCAATGTCTGAAGTTCTCAGTGACATGCTTACGGCCTTGACGCTGACGATTTCTCCAGTAGCCTTCTTGACCTTTCGAAGACCGCGCAAGAAGTACCAGAATCGGGACTTGGCGACCGTCTCGTTCGGAGCGAAAATGGTCATGCGGTACATATCCGGGGTCGGGTTAGCCTCGGTAGGCAGATGGCGCCCTATGACCTCGTATTCCTGAAGACGACCTGTAAAGAAGCGTTGTTAGCTTGGCTCGTCGATGGCCAAGAGTTCAAATATAATCCTGGAAATGTCATGGCCCGAGGAGAGACTCAGCCAGAGCCTCGTCATTTCATCCTTTTGGCTATTCTCATCCGATGTCTGCGCTTGTTCGGAGCTTTAATGCGCTTTATCAAATTTGCCGCTGAAACAACACCGGAAAGTCTAAGAAGATTCGCTTGAAGAATGTCGAATTGTGGTGTTTGATCGTTGTATCATGCCGGTAGGATCCAATGATCGTCGTGGTCGAAAGTCTTTTGTACTGTCGGCCGCGATACCAAATCTCCCAAACACATGCAATAGAATACAATTCGTGCTTACCCATCTATTGTATCTATTAGCAATTTGCGAGTGCTTGCATAACGATTGATAACTTACGGTGAATATGGTCAATGTCGTCGACAACTGGCGAAATTTGATGATTGCCAAGTTCGAGGAGGAGACCACAGCAATAATTTTTGTGTGCGAATAGTGGGGAGGGCACACAGGATAGCCAGGTGCAGGGCTTGGGACCTAGCGACGATTGGCTGCATGGAGAGCTCCGATCCACAGCCAGCCGACGCTGCTCTCACGTGCATAGTCACGTTACAACTTGTTGAAGGTGCACACGAACCAATGACAGCTCCGTATTTATCTGAACTGCTACTTTGTGTCAAATGTGGATTTGGGCATACTGACTACCACATTCTATGACCTTGTCCCCCATCAAACCGATACGGAAATGACATATGAGGCCATTCGATGTATCTACATCTTATTGACCTGTGATTAGACATCCGGGCGTGCTCCATTGAAGCGTCGAGCATCAGCCAGCTCTTTTTCGGCATGAATGAATTATTCGAAGACTTTGCCAAAGCGCATACCACTCGCAATGGGTATCTGCTAGCTCAAACCTTGTCTCCTGTTGCACCACCAAATGAGCCTCACCGATTGAGACGAATATGGCAAAGTACCAATTGTCGCAGCGTCAGGGGTGATATCAAACATTTCATCAAATCACAATGCTACCATCGGGTGAATTTGGATCATGACGAAGTTGATGGATGGGTGGAAGTTTATGTGGCGTACTGGAACGCGCTTGGTGAGATTTTGGCTGGTGAGAGCGGTAAAGTATGCAGCGCACATATCGCGCACTTCATGGGACGGTAATTTACTCACGTGGCGAGTAGTCATCCTGGACAAAAGTCTATGACTTTTGGAAAGAGCTGACTTCGATGTTAATTCGCGGATATAATAATTCTGGCTTCGAGGCATGGACAATCCCTAGTCTATATATGATTGGCAAGTATTTAAGGCTGTTTGCCATGAAGTCGGATGATGAGCGGAGTCGAAACTCGACGGATAACTCTGGTTCCGCGTCGTTGATGCAGGACGACTTTGATCCTGAACTGGAAAAGCAAGGTCAGTTGAGAGACTGTGAGCAGCACCTCAAGCGCATATTTACACTATGCCTCAATGACAGGTGAGTTCAGTCACGACGATGAGACATAGGGCAGGACTGACTATTCTCGGTGCAGAGCACCAATAGAGGAATCTCGAAAGTGGGGGATTTACTTTGTCATCAACTTACTCTTCAAAACTTACTTCAAGCTCAATTCCGCATCCTTGTCCAGAACTATCCTCAAAACATTAGCCGTATATAACGATAAGGGGGATATGCCTTCACTGGAAGCATTCCCCAGAGCCCAGAGAGTCACGTTCAAATACTACGAGGGAGTTTTATTCTTTCTCGAAGAGAATTACGTACAGGTATGTAGCTCAACCTAGTCCCGGGTACAACGCTAACATCATGATACAGGCGGAAAAACACCTCATGGATGCCTGGCGACTTTGCCATAAGGATGCTAAGAATAATGCAGAGTATGCTGAAAAACTGAATACAACCACTGGCTTTTTAATCGCTAATTCTTAACAGGCGTATCTTAATGTACTTGATACCATGCCGGTTACTGACCAGCCATGTACTCCCAACCAGAGCACTTCTTCAAAACTATCCACGATTGCGAGAACTATTTCTTCCATTCATAAAGTGCATAAAAAAGGGTGATTTGCAAGCTTTCGACCAGGCATTGCAGAATGGAGAGAATGTGTTTGTGAAAAGACGCATCTACTTGACCCTTGAACGTGGCCGGGATATCGCGCTCCGAAATTTGCTTCGCAAAGTTTTTGTTGCGGGAGGGTTCGATGAACCGAAGGAAGGCGAGGCAGCACCAGTTCGTAGGACAAGAATACCCGTCGCAGAATTTCGTGCCGCGATCTGCATGGTCAGCGGTGACCAATTTATTGACACGGACGAAGTGGAATGCCTGTTGGCGAACATGATATACAAGGTACGCGACATAATTTCCTTGCATCTACCTAATGTGATCAATTTATAATCTCAGTCGTCAAGACTACCATGAATGCGTCGGATTTCTGCCTTGCGGGAACTGTCCCACGCGGCTTCCAGGAGCAATACGATACCCATTGGGCTTCGACACTATGTCACATAACACTGCTAACGCTGTGTAGGACCTTATGAAGGGTTATATAGCGCGAGAAAGAGGTATCGTAGTATTGTCTAAGAAAGGCGCCTTCCCCGGAACCGGGATCTAAACCGCACACGACATGGATATTTTTTTCCCCAACTCAATTCTTTTTCTATGTGATATATAGTAGCAAGTGTATTAGCAATCTGCCGTATTAAATCAAGAATAATGATTAGTCAGGGACCTACTTTGTAGATATGACAGAGTCCGAGGCAAACACAAAACAAACATTGTACCTAGACACCCTCCCACCGCCCGCATTGCCGACGCGACAATGCCATTGGCAAACTGCAGTGGCTGCGAGAGGTATGAAGGTCTCAGTCAAAACAGCTTGCGATCCGAAACCCCCAGTCACCAGCCTTGGGGAGCTTATTCAGTAGCAACCATTCCATTTTAGTGCTTGCGAACTTTGCATGTAGGGCGATATAAGACTAGTAGATAAGACTGTACTTACAAATTACACAACAATGCACATCAAGAAGAAGTACTTGGTTCATCGATGTGCACAGTAAACCGCTAGCGCGAAGTGGAGGTTGTGGCATAGCCGTTGCCTTATGACATTTCAAGGGGCAGCGGCGAGCTTCACCTGCTTCACCACGGCTTTTTTTGAAGAAGGAAAATAAAAGGGCGCCTTTGCATGATATTGCTCTTCTTGTTGAATTGTTGCGACCACCGTTGAAATTTCCACATTCGTTCTTTGAGTCTGTGCATGTTGACTTGCTGGAAACATTGTCAACATGAGGAGCCTTGGGCTCGACTTTCCCATTCTTTCCCAAGATGGACGAAATCATTCCCGATAAAGCTCTGACTAGAGCCGATCATGTTGTGCTCGAGTGCTTAGCGAATGATATCCGATTTCATGCTGCACCGCGAGCCAAAGTCGCAGCAAGTGACGAATCTGACACAGACCAGGGCTTGGGATCTGAGATGTCCAGCAGCGACGAAGCTAGACCCGCCTCGCGACAATCCGACGATAGGTGCATCGCGGCGTTGAAAGCAGCTCGAAACCCAGACAGCCTCAAATTTGAGCCGACGGTGCTCTTGTCTGTTGACGACTGCTCGGCATACTTGCACCCATTTCTCACCAAATACGTTTTGCAGCCTTACATTCGACAGGCTCAGAAAAATTGCTCGCCATGCGACTGACACCTGAGGGTCTAGCTCTCATCCTCTACTTCACCACGTCTGTGCCAAGCGCACTGTTGCTGCTCTGGCGCTTTACTTACACACATGCCGTCTTTCATGTCATGATGCAGATTTACTATCTCGGCACGTACAATCTCATGCAACATCAACACATCCATCAGCAAGGCATTTTAGCCAAGAAATTCGCCATTTTCGTCAAGTTGTTCCCATATCTTTCTTGACCCTCTCATGGGCCACACGTGGAACACGTACTAGTACCACCACCTCAAGCATCACCATGTCGAGGGTAACGGACCCAATGATGTGTCGTCGACAATCAGATATCAGCGCGATAGCATCGCCGATCTTCTCCGCTATGTCGGGCGTTTCTTCTTTCTCGTTTGGTTAGATCTATCTCTTTACTTTATACGCAAAAACAGACCAGGTATGGCCTTGAAGGTGGCACGATCGGAATTCGCAACTTATGCATTCTACTACTTACTGTGCTTCACGCATATTCGGAAACAAGCCCACCTTCTTTGTTTACATTTTTCCTTTTTTAATTTTACGAGTGGGCTTGATGGTCGGTAACTGGGGTCAGCACGCATTTGTCGATAACGATGAACCGGACTCGGATTTCCGATCCAGCATTACCGTCGTGGATGTTGCTGTGAGTTGCTGCTGCGCTGATGCAGAGTGTCCGTTTGCTCGTGAAAGGTCCAATACTGACGAACACCAGAGTAATCGATTTTGCTTCAATGATGGCTACCACGCCTCGCATCATCTCAACCAGCTACGGCACTGGCGCGATCATCCAATTTCTTTTCTGGAGCAGAGGCACATATACGCCAAAGAAGGTGCTCTTGTATTTCACAACATTGACTTTTTGATGATCACTTTTCGCTTGATGGCCAAGGACTACGAGCATCTTGCAAAGTGCTTGGTGCCAATGGGTAATCAGATCAATCTCACGATGGACGAAAGAGTGTTGCTTTTGAAGAGATTGACGTGAAAGTTCACCGAAAAAGAAATCGCTCAGAAGTTCCAAAAAAGCGCAGTAATAGGTGCCACGCAATGGCGGAGAAACCACCCAAGATACAGTGTAGTTAAAAGTATAGCTTATCTTTGTGACCGCAACTGTCTGCTGGCTGCTGTTACGCGGAACTGTCGTGTCATGCATTGACGTTACGCTTATAAATGTTACGTGGAACACCTAAACCCCCAGTTGCCAGCTGTGACGGGCGTACAGACCCACCTCATGGTGCTGTGCTTGTGCTTGTGCTCGAGCCTCTCCAACCCCCAATCTTGCCAATTCCACGACTTCTTTTATCGATTTCTTTCAATTCCAAGTACAACGATGTTTCGCTTCGTAAGTCTTTAAGTCTCGTCACTAGTCCACCCCGTAGACAAGAGCTAACACCAAGCATTCTCTGTCTAGCGCAAGAATCTCGACACCGTCACCGTCTTCCATAAGGCCTCATGTCCGGCTTCTACCCGTGTCGTCAACCTTTTAAAACAGGTATCTGCCAACGCTCAGGCCGGCGCAACTCTCGACCAAGCGAGCGATCACACCACCCAGACTCAAGCTACTCGTGACCCGTTTGAACTGAACATCACCGAAGATCCCCCCACCAACGAACAAGTCCAAACTATCTTGGGCTACGTTGGCAATAGTGGCATCTCCAAGGTGATCAAGGGAGCAAATGATAAGGAGACCGCGTTAAAGAAGTTTAGAGAGAGCAAGGACAGCTTTTTGAGACCCGTGGTACGCTTGGTCCCTCCCCATCTGTTGCTGGAAATAGCTATATGACTGAAGGCCAAGCATGAGACTGGATAAGCAAGAATGCTGATCATGTGTGGTTCAGACAGTGGATTGGAACAATGGCAGGGCCATTGGGGGCGACAACGAGAGCGAAATACTGAAGCTGTTGAAGGCTCGAAAAGAGTGATAAAGCTGTGCTGGGGTAAACCCGATCTTCTTTGTATTACATCCATGTTTCCCGTCGACAATGAATCTCTTGCGGCCAACAGAAAGAAAAAAGAAAAAAGAAAAAAGAAAAAAACAGGTGCTGGGCTTCTTGTGCGCCCGATGAATCAGGTTGTTTTTTTAGTGCCTTCGAGATACGAGCCTTTGAGGGGTCGAAAGTGTCAGCTGTCCTACTGTAGCAGGCTTCCTTTTTTGTCTTGATATAATTAGTGATAAACATATGGCAATAAATACCACGGCAAGTATAGCTATATGAAAGAATAATCCAATCCATCCAACGATCTTAATCATGGAATGAAGAGAAAGTGTTTCGGTGAGTTATCAGCCAGCAGCACAGCTACACATCTGATTTGGGAACTAACGACCTGTGAAACAGGTTCATCACGAGGAGCTGGCTGAACTGACAGCTGATGGCAGATGCTCATTCACAACTAGATCCCTGTCTGCTGCCCCCCTTCACGTATTCGTGCAAACGCTCAGTCACTTCTCATTCAGATGTGGCTCGGAGTGACATGTTGGTCTTATGTTTTGCTCACAATGCACAGAATTACCGCATCAATCTTCTTGTACCAAAGAAAGAACAGCAAGGCTGATTGAGATAACTCTCCATCTCTACCTCGTTACCGCTTTCTTTTCACCTTGGAAGAGTTTGTCGCGACAATTCTCACACCTAGCTTCGACAATCTCCGGATACTTTATTTGCAAAACTCCTTCTTGATCAATTATTCTCTAGCTGGACCACAAGAGCGTCTCGATCACGTCTCCAAAGAGCCAGATATTCCGATTCTTCGTCAGGACTTCTTCAAACCAGAATCCCCAGTCATGTCTCCTGGCTTTGCCCTTGACCAAACGTCGTATAACATCCCCCTTCACGCTGCACCCTTCCCCCGCTTGCACGCGGCTGCTCTGCCACCCTCGCAGAGAGCTTCATTCTCAAAGCGATATCCGAACGGCCTGCCTATACTGTACAAAATGGTAGGCCCTCACGTTGAAGGCGTTCCGCTATCCTACCTGGAGGATAACCTTCCCATCGGATTCTACACGAATCCTCCTCCCAACGCGCGTGCCATATTCTCAACAAACTATAACGAGCGAGAGTTTCGCAAAATGTCGCACATTCTGCCTCGGAGACGAGTCCACCTTTGGGATAAGAACGAGCTTCAAGCGGCGTGCAACTCGACTCGCAAAAAGTTCTGGGACGCAATGAAGGAAATGACGAAACCTGATTGCTGGGACGACCTGTGGACATACTACGACGCGTTTGACCTGTACCACTTCGGTGCTTTGAACTTATGGAATCTTATAAATCAGCTATATGACGAGAACGTGCTCATCCAAACGAACATGGAGAGCGAGTGCGCTTATTATATTGGTGAATGGGCTGATGAATGGACTGGCCTGGAGGAGAATCAGCGTAAGCTGAAAGAGTGGAATGAGGAATCAGGTGATTCAATTGTCTGGCTGCTTTCAAATGAGGACCGAAAGCGTATGGGATCTATCCCCGATGACATGTTTCCTCTTGTGGCGAGTGCTCTGAAAGCTCGGAGGAATCTACTGCTCGCAGGAGTCGAAAACTTTCGGAAGAACAGGGAAGGAGCTAGCGATGCTAAGGCGGCTTGCAAGAATCACAACTTCCACAATTGGTTGGGTAAGGCTCACACTCCCCCCATTTTCTTTTCCCTCACGTGTCCATCTCGTCTGGCTTCGTACCCAAGTACCTATGTAGTAATGTGTGCTGACAAGGTCGTAGTTGGCGAGCAAGTCTTTGGAAACAATGCACTGCCCTCTCCTCCCGCTTCGGAGGAACATCGATGCTCCCCTGCTTCAAAGAACAAACCTTTTCCTTGCATCCAGCAGAATGGACGACATTACTATGTCCCGGAAGATTGTGGAAAACCAAACTACAAGAGTCATAGTCAATCGAGTGCCGTTGAAGCACTGCAGAAGTCTGCTGATGCTGCAACTACTAAGCGCCCGTCAGGAACTTCTGAATCAAAGAGCAGCCAGGTTATTGCTCATGGTACAAATAAGCCATCTACGGTTGATGTGCTAAAAGCCCAGACGGATGCAAAGTTTGCTTCTACCCAGGTAACTAATCCCACTGCTGCTGGCGAAACTCAGGAACAGACTTCCAATGAGAGCACTCGTCCATCTTCGAATGAGCCCGAGCAGTCTGACTTGAGCATCAACATTGACAACAAAGTTGGGCCAGTCGTAGTTGCATATCGACAGGCATCACCATCGCCTATGCCGCGAAAAAATCGTCTGGTGTCTGCGCCTGAAGCGGATGAGAAGATGGCTGCAACGCAGGCAGCAAGAACTAATGTTAAGCCTGTGAAACCGGCTAGTGTTTCGGGCCAAAATACTACTGGCGTTACAGCACATTACCAACCCGTGACGGGCAGTGCACATTCCGCCTACAAGGCAGGAGACACAGCATCCGTGCATCTCGAACGGGTTACCACAGAACGAGATGGTGGTGAATCATTGACGAAAAAGCATAGAGGGAGTCACTCTGACCAAGCATTGCAGACTCCTAGTGACCCTCCAACAAGGCCGCCACCAGCCTCACACCCTCGTGCATCACAATCACTGACTGCGAACGGCCGAGGAGCGAGTATCAATGATGACTTGCCTCAGCCCCTTGCCGTTCCTGAAGACCACGGACCCTTTGTTCAAGGCTTAGTAGGTGGTAAGATTGAAGTCAACGATACCGGTACTCAGAGGGGAAACAAAGACAGAGTTCAAGGCCGGGACTCGGCCTATATTTCGTCCCAGCATGGACATCATCAGGGCCACCTTCCACGGCGGCCTGACTCTGAAATTTTCAAGGGCGGCCTGCCTAAGCCCGTGCATCAATTTGATCGCAGCGGTCCGAATCCCGGAACGCCAATGCGTTCGCAAGAAAGAGCAGCTCATGGACATCGCGGTGGTGCATACAAGCATAAAGGAAGAAGAGATTATCAAGGCCACAAAAATACTAATATTGATTGTTATCCCCAGATGAAGCAGGCTTACGCAGGTTTTCAAACCTCTGACAGAAACAGCACACGGCAATGGCGTCGAGAAGGCCAACCGGTCTACCACAATCGATACCAGAGCAACCAACATTGCAACAACAGCGATGTGGGCGCGTTTGAATACCGCGACTGCAGCTGCAAAGATTGTCTAGGCAGGAACAAAAGCGTCTGGGTGAGGGTGAAGGACAACAATATCAACACAAGAGAGCTCCAAGCTCGTCTCAAATCCGGGTTAGGTGCTCGGTACGGAGAAGTGGATGAAGTATTTCCTGTCTGCAACAAGCTGGGAAATGCGTTTGTGATCAGGTGAGTTTGCTAACTCTATGGTAGTCAATTGAAGTGGCTAACTTGTTGCCGCGAAAGATTTAAGAATGAAGAGTCTGTTCATGGAGCGCTATGCGTTACTAATTTGTACCTACCTGAAAAGGATTTATCTTTGCTGGTCGGACCAACACACCGCTCAAAATGGGTTTCCAATCCCTACATTGCCCATGCAGAAAGCAGAAGACACCAATTTGAGCAGAAGCAGGGATTCAATTTCATGACACAAACGGCGTATAATCATGGCGTTCATCCCACGACGACTTGCGGGCCTATGCCATTCGGCAGTCGTGATTCTCAGCAATTCCGCTCCTTCAGCCCATATGGTGTGCCACTCACACCGGGTAACTTCCATTATCCCCAACGACCAGCTCCGACACCTTTTTTCAGAGGCGACGACCCCTCTGTTGCCCCCCATGTTGGTCTTCAGTATAGAGGCCAACAGCATGCTTTTGTACAGCACCCCCGGGAGTACCATGCATTCCACCAGGGACTGCGTCAAGCAGAATTTGACCCCATAGACCAGAAATACGCATCCCAATGGCAACCCGGGTCAGAAGAGTGCAAGAGTCAGTCCAAACCATCATCCGAAGAGGCTCTCGAGAACGCCGAGCCCATATCGCAGCAGTACAGAGCTGCCGTCCACCCAAATGAAATTGGCCAAACACCTACTCGTAGCGCCAAAGTCGCCCTACCAGTAGCGACTCCAACAAGCATGGATGCGGACAATCATGCAAACCGGCAGGACCATCTCAAGTCTGGAAGAGATGGATCACCGAAAGTGGACAGATCGCTGCCAAAGACAAGCCTGCGAAAGAGTAGTGCTGATTCAGAGAATCGTGATTCAGAGTCCGAAACTGCTTCGGCAGCCAGTAAGAATCGGAAGCCCAAAGCTGCCGCGAAAGAAAACAAAGCGTCGACTCCCGTCAAGCCAATTAATAGTGGAAAGCATTCGCGATCTCATAGTATGTATACTCCTCAGGAACGGAAAGAGCGAGAGCAGGCTTGGGACGCCATCGCGCTTCCACTCAAACCCCAGAACAAAGTATATATTGCGAAAGACAAGGCGCCTTGTGGCGGCAAAAGCACCGAAAGAGTCGTTCCTGATTTCACAACATCGGAAGTCAGCTCCGACGCAAACATAGTTTCTCGGGTTAGTCAGTTAGAAAATGACGCATTGAGCACGAATTCAACCGACTCCAAAACTATGTCTGTGTCAAGCACACCAAGTCCCGCCCAAAGTTACACCAAATCGCCATCCAATAGCCAAAGAAAAGACGCTTCGCATGTTCTATGCAATGGTCAAGGCTCACCAGCTTCTGCAAGTCCGATAAAGTTGATGCCGCCTGCCGGAAGCGCTGCAGAGAAGAACGTGGCTGTTCAATCACAGAATGTGGCCGAGAAAGACGACCACGTACCCAGAAGTTCCACTTCTCCTGGAAATGACCCCGTTGCTATTCGCTTGGAAAAGACAGGAGAAAGGATGACTGCCCCAGACGAAACTCTACTCCATGAAAGTGGGACAAAGGGTCCGAAGACTACCACGCTGTCAGAAATGGCTACGTGTCTGCCTTATTCCAGAGACCAATGTGCTGGCGAAGCTGAAAGCAAAGATAAAAGGTGGTCTAGGACTTCAGATCGGGCAAAGAGCAAAGGTACGTTGGATTTTCGGAACCGAAATTACGGCGGCAAAGAGAACAATTCACATAATGAACCACACACCCTTGCAAGCAACAACCCCTGGGGAAACTCTTTGAGAATCAATAAAAGACGAAAGAATAATTTGAACCCGGGCGCGAGCAATGGGCGCGAAGATGGCGAATTAGAACAGAAGCACGGCAATAGCAAAAGAGCTACCGCTGAAGCTGCCCCAGGGAGTATCAAACCTGAACATCGCGCATCTTCTTCTGGTGAAGCAGAAACATCGTCTTTACATGGGGACTCGGGATCCAGCGAGAATTGCAAGGACAGAGCATCTGCTGAGCAGGGCATACATGGTTGTTTAGGCAGGGAGAGCAACCGGCCTCTTACTAGTAAAAGGTCACTGACGCCCGATGCAGGTGGTATGATCGGAGCAACAGCCAAGAAAACAAAGGACGATGAAACAGATAACGACGTGGGCGATGGTAAGAAATCCGCACAGAGGGACAAAATTCATGATCTAGCACCCACAGCAGAGGGATATATGACTAGCAGTCTTCGCAAAACCAAAAGTGGTGGCGTACTCGACGAAATGAATTGGCCATCGCTTCCGGGATCTGTACAACGATCATCAGGCAGCAAGCCTAAGAGACTTGAGGGTAAAGGCGAAGTCACATGAAGGTTAATGGTGGAGTTTAGTTAATGTGACGGCAGAACCAAAAATGTCTGCACACATGCAAGTGCGTCTACGAGATCATGAATTGCAGCGGGGTAAATGAGGAAAATAAAGCCCCAGGGACAAATGGAGGGATTAGAAAATGTCTTTCTAGTATAGTAAAGTGTCGACTATGTAGGAAATAAATGCGCCATTGCCGGACTATCCTTTATTGAGGCTGTGCCCACGGCATGAATCGAATTGATATCATGGTTTTTGGAAAAGTATAATTCCAGGAATCTTTTGGATATTCACCCGTCAGTAAGTGAATCGCATAAATGTTGGTATTTTTGGTACAGACTTGTCCAGATCTTTTTGTACAAGTACAACGATGCCACTCCTTGCCTTTTTAAAAAAGTCCAGTTGATTGACCGTAATTCCCTCCCTCGAGTCATTCTTCCTTGTGGCATGCAAATCGACTCCCTCCAGTTATGTTTCGCCCTTCACCAGCCCCGTGACAGCGTCCTCGATCTGTTTATCCGACAATCCCTCGAGAGACTGTGACTTTTCGTTGCCAAACTCTGCATCCAGTTAGTTACAACCTGCAATCTCTCCAAGTGCCAGCAGAACTTTGAGGCAGTGTGAGAAAAATGGAATCAACGGACCGTATCTAGCATAGACCTTGGGAAGCGACCCTTGAGCCTCGCGGAGCAAGATTGGAATCTGGGGGTTGTTCTTCTTCATGGTGGGATAGGCGCGGTTGATAAACGATCTGGCAACGCAGTCGCATATTAGTATTTTTACCTCCAATAGAACGGTACGCAGCAACCACTTGATCTGCCGCAAGCTGACTGCATGCACCACGGCGCCAAAAAGCAACTTTCTTCAACGCGATAGAGTATTATGAGATGGGTGGAGTGGACATGTTATCATACCGAGCTGCCGCGCTCTGTTCCGACGTCTGGCAAAACAGGAAACGCACCTCCTTGAGGGTCTTTGTAAAGGTGTATTTGCCCGACATGATGCCGGACGGGACAGTGATCTAGCGAGCCCGCGTCCTTGGCAATTGCCGACTCGGATGGGTGACGTCGAGATAGACGGGTATTTGGCGATGGAAGAGGAACAGCAAGTGTTTCGTTAGGAGCATAGTGATTGGTCGAGTGGGCGATAGCCTTCCCAATGCCGATGCCGGTGTCGCATGCCGGCTGATCTCCGGGCTTCTCTCGAGGTTGGAATTCGAGGTCGACTGTTACACCAGCCAGGATGTAACTACGTCTCCTGGAACACCGACCTGGCTCTCCCCGTTTTCGTTTACGTGAGATCCGTCACTGAAGCGGCAAGCAGCTTAGAAAGTCCCCGAGGAGAAGCTAGTTCGCCACAGTTGCAGGTACTTACCCCCTCGGCGTCTCGACGAGCCAAAAAAAAAAAAGCCCATCTCAGCCTCTTCCGATCCAAGACATGTTTCCCCCTTCAAAAACAGCAAAGAAAGCTAATCATCTATAGCCCTTATATATTATATGTATATAGTATATATAACGAGCCGAGAATAATGGTCCCCGGTAGCACGCTCATGCGCGCCTCGCGCCCCCTCGTCCGCCAGTCCTTCGGACCACAAGCAAGCCATGCGTTCCGCGCGCAGCGCGCCCAACGATTTCGATTCCAGAGCAGCAAGAGATGGCAGAGCACGGCCGAGGGAGTCCACGGCCAAAGCTGGTTCAAGCGCATGTGGGAAAGCGAAGTAGGCATCAAGACTGTGCACTTCTGGTACGACAAGCCTTTTCCCCCTCCCATGTTCACCTTGGATGTAATAAAATTAAAACGTGTGGGATTTCTAGGGCCCCCGTCATGAAGGTAAAATTTTCCTTTTCCAACCGAAAAAAAATGTTGAGAGGTTTACTTAAACTTGGTAGTGGGCCCTTGTCCTTGCTGGTATTTCGGACTTTGCTCGTCCGGCGGAGAAGCTTTCGTTTACGCAAAACTTCGCCCTTACGTGCACGGGGCTGATCTGGACGCGGTGGTGCTTGATCATCAAGCCTAAGAACTACCTGTATGTTTTTTTTTTCTCTTAAATCCTTGGCGGCAGGGGGACGCTAATGGTTTAGGCTCGCTGCTGTGAACTTTTTTCTTGGCCTCGTCGGTATCGTCCAGGTTACGCGAATCCTCATGTGCGATACGAAGGCTGCCGACGATGAGAGTAAGGATGTGAAGGAGAAGGTGCTCAAGGCCGAGCCTTGAAGCGGGAATGAGATCGAAAGGGGTGGGAAGGGGTTTCTAAAAAGAAATGAAAATTGTTCTGTGGTAGGGATTCATGTCGGAGAAAGGGAACCCTTGACTTAGGTGGGCGTCCAGTGATGGATTAGGCCAGATGGCTGTCTCTGCAGAGAGACTGAGGAGAGGTTTAAGTTTCTGGCAGTTGCATTTATGGGATCCGGGCTGTGAACCTTTGCTGGTGCCAGGTAAAGCTGCTTTTCAAACCTCGTTTTGGAAGACGCTCTGCCCGTCACCGCGATAGTAGTACTCGTGCTCGATAACACGGCGTGGACACTTATGCTCAGCGTCGAATGAAACTGCAGGACACATCTTTGTTGCATAAAGTTTGCAGAGTTCTTCGCTAGCGGTAAGAATCTCTGCGGGTATAGCTGCCTACTTATATACAAACAGATACATAATGGTAGAGCATGCGTGCATATAAAGAGAAAGCATGGCAATAGACAACTCCCGACTGAATATCCTCCAGAATTGTCAACCTCGACATGTGGCAGCCACCCAAACGCCATGTCGTATTGCTAGCTGACACGCCCAAGAAAAGGGGAAAAAAAAAAAACTCCCTAGAATTTCATGCTCCTCCTTGCATAAACGTTCCGCGTCAACTACGTCGTGTATTATATCCTTGCTCCCCCCCATCGAAGCGCTATATTACAACTCTCTGTACATCGCTACAACGTGCCTTGGCTTCTTGGATTTCGTGTTTCGTCATGACTTGTTGTGGAAAAGCCATTCCTGTTCTTTGAATGTCCCTTCTGTTGTGGTCGTAGTCGCGGGGTTTATCCCTCGGCGTGGCCGTCGTTCAACAACATCTCCAACACAACTTGTCGTCCTGGCAGCTCCGGATGACACATGGCGATCTTTACAGTTCCTTTGGATGTGTCACCGGCCAGTTGCGGCTGTCCGTTGGGCCCATACATCTGCTGGGACTGGATTGCATTGCCGCCCGTTGGCCCTCGGATGCCATAGTCGATCACGCGGACATCTCGTCCAGCGATGATTTGTCGGAGTCGACCATTCTCCGCGTTTCGCACCTCCACATAGTCCTCGTTGAACAGCAGCAGATATTGGCCGTACATTGTAGCTCCCCTGGCCTTCTTTTGTTTGCCCGTATATTCCATGATCAACGTGCGACTTACATCGCCGTGCTTGTCGACGTAGACAGCACAATCCTCGTACGTGAGGATGAATTCGTTTTCATTGAGTCGAAACATGCCTAGTGGTTTCTGCTCACGTATCCTGCTGGCGATGTTGGCTATCGCGGGCGCTTTCAAGTCGGGAATGGACATAGGGTGCTTCTTATCCAGCGTCAGCATCTCGATGCCCTTCGACGTCGAGACAGCTACATAAGTTTGAAAGACGTTGAGCGAATAGCATTCAGTGGGCAAGTAGAACTCGTCAAAGTCTCGGAAAGTGTCGGTGCTCCCGGCAGCCGTCCTACGACCACCACCAAATAGACGGGATCTCTTCTCCGACGCCTTGTGCAGAATAGGCTCAAGCACCTTGAATGATGTGTGCAGTCCTTCTTTGCGCTTGTAGAAGACAAGCAGCCGATCCTTCATTCGCGCGGTAGCGAAGAACGTCACATCCTTGGCAAGTCGCTGAGGAGCGCGCCGTGGACTGTCACTGACTGGCGGAGCAAATTCTGATACAGGAGCGATGACATCTAGCGGGTAGCAGATTAGAGATTTGTCGGCGATAACTAAGCACAACGAGAACTCTTCCAAGACAGCAATCTGAGTAACCCTGTTGACTTGTACAGACTGCAGTACAGGAGTTAGCACTTGACTTTGTGGCAGCGAATATGAAGAGACTCTGTAGCATTGGATTTCAAACTCACTCTGTTCCAGCCCCGAGGATTCGAAGGATCTGAGATGTAAACACCATAATCGGTACCGATAGCAATGACAGACTTGCCAAAAGCTGAGAATCCTGTCGCGCAGTTGACTTGCGTTCGACAAACGGGAGAGATTCCATGAGCCGAGCCTAAGATCTTTTCTATGTCTTGAATTGCCCGATCCAGTGGCGTTCCCTTGACTGGGACCCCAGAAGCTCTCACGTATATCGAGCCAGCGTCATAGTGAAACGAAGCGTCTGCGAGGACGCGAAGTCGGAAAGGCTCGGCATTTTGAGCAAACAAGGCTTTAGCGTGTCTGGTCTTGGCTTCGATTATACTTGTACACCAGTTCAATCTGTCGGGGGCAGACGATGCATAGAGTGTGTACACCTCGTGACCCAGATGTTTGACCTTGAACGGATAAAGGATCTTGCCTTCCAAGTCATTCGAGGCGGTAGGTGCCAGAGAAGTACCCGAGGACCCGGTGGGCGTGTTTTCCAGTCCAGGGCGTCCGCCATTAGTAGGGACCTTATTCAACTGCGCTCCAGATGGTGCAGCTGTCGTTCTGCCCAGGGGTGCAGTGAGACCCTTTTGCTTCATCACAGGCTCGTCGTTCATGCTCTCCAAGAACAAAAGGGGCATCGGGATGGGCTGCAGAAAAGTTGGAGTCAGTAAATCTAAATCAAAGAAGTTGTGCAGCAGCCAAGTCGACAGGCTTACCTCTCTTGATACGTCATACTTCTTCCCCCCTCTACCATCCTTGGGGATGACAAGTTTTGCAAGAATAAGATAATGGTCGAACAGAAGCGCATGACAATCAACCCATCTCATGCCCTTGGAGCCCATTCTTTGAAGCTCTCCCTGCATGATCAACACTCTACCCAGGTGGTCAAGGTGGAGGACACACTGAAAGCCGGGCCGGAGGACCAGCATGTTATTCAGATCCAACAAATCGACTCTCTTGTTTGACTCTGCCACTTTAGCATCACACTCATGTGTCACAGCCTTGATCTCCTGAATGGCTTTTTGCAAATTGGTCTTCTCCTCGCTGTCCCCAACCATTTTGTGCTCTACACTCTCCAGCAGGAGAGTATAGCGCTGCAGACGCTGTAACGGGGTAATGAGGAAATGAGTCCAATCTTGTTTGGAAGAGGACTTGTGTTTCTGCTTATCTTCCAGAAATCTCATAAACAGCAGGTTCCCTTCGGCTTCCTTCCTGACCATGTACGTGGCTCGAGGGTACCCAGTAGCATACTCAACGTAGTCTGATTTGGCTTTGCGAATCCATTCACGAAATATATCACTAAAGCCGACGATCCAGGGGCCTTGCTCTTGTTGCCGGTACTTGAGCTGCGCCAAAAGATGGTCCTTGTTGATGCCGAGGACCGCATCGACTTTTCCGAATACGGCTGCCAGTAGCTTGTCTCGCCTCTTCTCGGGAATTATTGGCGGGTTTCTCGTACGAAGATCGTCCCTATACAAAGTCCGAAAGATATCGAGCTGTTTGATGTAATTTTCTTCGCCAGTTACAATTTCATGCAGAATGTTCTGTCGGTCGACTTCCTTCCTCGGCTTTGATTCCCAATCCTCCTTTTTAAGATTGTAAAAGACATTCCACGCGTCAGCGCCTTTGACGTCTTCTGACAGGATCTCTAAATCAATCTTTCTCAAAGTGCGGGTGCAGTGGTGAGCATAGCACCGCCCACCGGTTTCGTAATCGTGAACTTTGGGTGAATAGCAGCCGGAGCCAGTCAACTGCCATAGCACACCCGAAATGTGTCCGTCGCCAAATTTGACCCATTCTTCATCTGGAAGAAGCACTTGAGAGTCCAGCATGAGAAGCACGACTTGACTACTCAGCGCCTCTGCATCAGCGACGTTCATGGTGGGGATTTTGAACACGAATAGGTTCGTCGCTGCCTCTTCGATCGTCTTCTCTCTCAAATCTAGTTCGCCATCTCCCATTATGCGAATCCAAGACTCAATCCCACTGAGTGCCCATGGCTCACCACATCTGTTGAAATCTCCTGCGGTGAGTTTGGATGGTATGAACTTCTTCTTTCGTCCACTTGGCAGTGTAATTCCTTCGAAAGCGCCACTGGCAGCCGCTTGCGTTGCATCGTAGTTGGAGAAGGCTGGGCCGTGCTGCGTTGTTTGATGCTGTCGATGCAGCTTCTTCCTCTCCTCAGCCGCATCCGTTCTGGATCTTGCCGGCGCCTGAATAGACGGGGTGTAACTATGGCCACCAAGTGAGATGGATCTCTCGGGAGGGAGTGTTTGCTGACTCGATACTTGACAGTACGCTTCCGGGCCTTCTGCCTGGTAATATCGAGCATCAGTAGTTGAGGAATGCGCTTGTTGATGCTGTGAGCGACCGCTGTTGTGGACTGATAGCATTGAACTGCTGTCGGAGTCGGGTCCTGGCGGCAGTGCTGGGAGTGGTCGGCTGGAGAGGCCTGGATGGTAAAACAGATCTTCATAGTCGTCTTTCACGGGCGACTCGTTGCCGCTATGCTGCGAATGAATGGACTCCTGCTCCTCTCGTCCTTGTTCAAAGCTCAGACGATGAGGTTCCGGAGCCTGTAATCCACCTGTACCACCATAGTCCATTTCAGCATTTTTAAATGCGGAAGCATTGTCGTAACTCTCACTCAGCGAGTTGTAATACCCAGGCGTCGGCAATGGCCGTGATGTCTCATGCAGCGAAGACGAGTTGGGCGGAGAACCGACATCCGCACCATACATTAGGCTGCCAGCATAACCTCCACTCAGCATGCCTAGATCAATGCAACCGAAATCAGTGCCACTGCTTTGTGGTGGCTTTTCTACAGGAGGGATTGGAGATTCTCCTCTCTGAGCATTGTTAGTTGCGCCGCTGTACATAAACGTACTGCTGCCAAAACGCTGATCATCTAGTTCAGCTTGCCGCATTGCTAGAACACCAGCTGTACCTTCAGGATCGTCGTCCTCATCATCCTCGTAGAGAGCTTGGCTCGGAGCTCTTCCTGGAGAGGCTCGAGATTCGTTTGGTGAATGCGCCGAGGCAGAGCTGTAGCGGCGTAGTCTCTGAATCTCATCCCCTGACAGATGGCCATTGATTGATGACGATGTATGCTGCGGATGATAGCCAGGTCCTCCCAGTTCCGCCTCGATGTCTTGCATCAGTCGCTCGCTGTCATCGTCGTACGGTAAAGACCGACCATGCTCGTCCCACGGCGCAATTTCGTCGGGAACATCGTCCAGTGGTCGACTTGGAAGCGGCGCATTGGTCGGGTGTCGCTGAAGTCCAGGTACTGTTTGAGGCGGCATGTACGGAGAAGTGCCTGGGGATGTTTGAGAATCTGAACGTTGGCGGTTGTAGTAAGAGTGCTGATCGTTTAACACAGCGTAGTTCTGACCGCCAGGGATATGAGAAGGTGAGGGATAAGGACCTTGGGCCTGACTCTGTGAGGTGGTCATCGAGTAGGTCACAGCTCCGTTGTTATATCCGGTATATTGACCGCCAGGGCTATAGTGAGACGGGTCGTATGTTGGTGCGCCAGTCGGGGAGCCAGGTGCTGCGAAAGACGAAGGAGTTGCCGGGAGTGGCTGTGGACATCCTGACGAAAAGGATGGAGATCGCATAGGTTGAGAATAGGCAGGGGCGTATGACCCCGGAGGAGATTGTCCATAGCCTGGAGAGACGGCGGCCGCAGCAGCTGTATGGACTTGCTGGTCATGTCCAGCATATCCATGATAGGTGGGTTGCCGCTGGGGAACTGTGTTTGTAGTGGCATATGCGGCGGGATTATAGGTCGGGGGGGTATAATTAGTGGCTGGAGGCGATGGTGCGGTATACGAATTGATGGTAGAAGCGGAGAAGCGCGTGGACGGATGAGGGTGGTAAGGTAGCGAAATAGACTGCGGTCGCGAATAGCCGGAATTCGAGGAGTGAGAAAAGCTTTGAGGATTGTATGACGACTGCGACGGCGTCGGAGGAGTCGGATCTTGATATTGATGCTGATATCCCGACATGGCACTGACGGTGGACGCATAACGACTGATATTCTGCGAATTGGCGCCGCCGACAGAAACAGGACTTGGACTTGACAGGAATAGTTCGTCTTCGCTGGCACGGCCGGCCTGACCAAATGACGGGGTCCGATTGTGGTTCAGGCCATGGTAAGCTGCATCGTCACCTGAATTGAAGCTTGGCCGTCTGCCAACGCGGGCTGCTTGTTGGTCAGGCTGCTGGTGGAGGTGGTGGTGGTGGTGGTTGTGATGGACGGCTACAGCATATTGAACGGGCGGAACTTGGCCGTAGCGGCGCTGGTCGTCGCCACGGAAAGACATGGTCGCAAAGGAGGGCGAGCCGCTCGCAGCAATGCTAGTTCGGCCAAGTTGTGAGAAAGCTGCCGAGGCCGAGCTGGAGTCGTCGAGGTCGAGGCCGATGGTCGGGCGGCGCAAGCTGGCAGAAGGCGCAAAAGGCGCAGAAGGACGAGGCGGAATATGTCAAGATGCGTCAAGATGCGTCAAGATGCAGCATGGGCGAAGCGATGGCGCCGAAGCTGTACCCCGCGGGATTAACGTTGTCGCGCCGCGCCCGAAGGGTTGGTGGTATGATAATTAATGACGGCGAATAAGTCGAGGACCCCATCGAAGTAAGGCTCCTGTCATGCCCATGGGCTTGGGGGAAGGGGGCTGTGGCGGCTGCAGGAGGACGGGAAATGGATTGAAGAATACGGTCGGATTGTTGCATCTGTTCGCAAAGTCGGGCGAGCTTCTTGGTCGAGCTGTCGGGCTGTCGTAACCGCTTAGGTCCTAGACTCCTAGTCCAGTCTAGAGTGTCTAGTCTCAGTCTAAGCTGGTAAAGTGGCAAGGAAATGGTAGACTCATGGTAGACTCATGGTAGACTTATAGTAAGACTTATAGTAGACTTTTTTAGGATAATTAATTTTAATAGTTTTTTTTTTTTTTTTCTTTTTTTTTTTTTTTTTTTTTTTGATTCTTTACTTGCTCTAGCCGGCACGCACATGACACACTGTGTTGTTCCGTAGACATGGTCACGCCACCCACACCACACCGTATCCCTCACACTGTATACGCGGCTGAGCAGATATTGTCAGCCTGGCATGGCGCCCCGGTTCACATTATTATGCATTACGTACTCTGCACGATACTAGTATGAACCATCCTTGCTGTGCATATGTACATATGTCAATGCAGCTGGTGAAAAGTCTCATGGACCTGAGTCTGGTCAACGGACAAGTCAGCCTTCCTGGAAACAACCACCTGATGATGATGACGACGATAATGATCCTTTGGCAAGCCACTGTTTCGCGTCGCAGCATTGCAAATGTGCAGAAAATCATCGCCTAGGCATCGTCCCCTCTCCACATACTAGAGTTTGTCGGCGCAACTCTCACATCCCACCTAGTTGAGCAACTTCTCTCTGCACTACCTTACCCTATAGAATTCCTTAACGACATGCTGATTTCACAGAGTCCATGGCTAAGCACAGTCCGAGCGAGATGAGTGTTCTAGAAAGCAGATTGAGAGACGGAAAAGAAGCCCACTCCCGTGGTACAAGTGCGTAATACTCGACACGATCTTACTCTTTGCCAGACATGAGTCACAAAGCCCGGTTTCTACAGCACGTACTTCTGCCTGGGTGCGCGGATCCTGGGTTCAGACCAACTGCGACAGTCCTACCCCATGCTGCAAAAGGAATCTGCGCCGTTGACGAAAATCCTCATATTCTGGGTGTACTTAGTGCCATTCTGCAGGTCGTGTACGATTTTGGAATACCTGCGGCGATGGTCGTTGGAGCTTTCAAGGGCATCAACTGCAGGGTGGAGTGATGGCATCGCTGCGGCAAAGGAAGTGATTGTTGCATTCGGAAAGTTAAGCCCCACGACACGTAGTATCACTAGGCAGATAATAACCTAGTTTGAGGAGCGTCACAGGGGCAGCAGCAGCCGCTGGGCTCCTTGCATGCCTCGCGCATTCTACTTCGAACTTGCTTTGTAGACAAATAATGATACATCTTCCTCAGATGAACATAACATGCTTCTCTATAACAATCTAACAATCTATCGAGTTCACTAACAATATAATAGTAAAATCTCGCTGACATGCCCAATGCCCAAAAACAAATGTTGTGTCTCTATAATCTCACACAAAAACCGGCTGCTAACATTTCTTTGAATTTCTTTGAAAAAAAAAAAATTCAAGAACGCTTGAAAACCATAACCGGAACCTCGTTCCTCGTTACGACACCCGCACTATATACATACTTCTCATCGTCCGTGCATCCCGTCTTCTCTGCCACGAAGTGGTATTCGCTCAGCAGAGCCTTGACCATGACGCATATCATCTCCTGTCCGAACCACCGCCCGGGACACATGTGCGGGCCCTTCAAACCCCATGCGATGAAGTTTGCGGAGCCTATATCTGGACCACGTTCGATGAATCTCCTGGCCTTATACTCTGCGGCGTCGGGGCCCCAGTTGATTGGCAGGCGGTGTGAATAGAACGAGCTCAGAGTTGCAACTTTCATCGGCGGCAAGCGGACGCTCGGGTCTGATGCCAGGTTGACGTCGTTCTCGGCCGAGATGATGCGCGCGGGGCCCATCGCTGGACCGCAGAGGCGAATGGACTCGAACATGGCGCTGCGGAGTAGACCCCAAGCTGTTTCCGCACCGGTATCCGACTCCAGAGTGTCTAGGTCATCTACAGAGGCGTTTGAGAGCGATGAAGCAACCTCAGAGGACAAGTTTGGGACATCAATCATGTCCAAGAGAGTAGATGTAAGCGTTATTTGAAGATTGCGGAGACCAAGCCAGACGATCGCTACCGCAAGGTCTATAAGTTTCAACAAGTTAGCGTCGACTTTCATTATAATCACCTAGGCAACCACTTACCCGAGGCCCTCTTATTGTCTTCCACAATATTCAAGATAAATGGCATGAAGTCCAAGAAGCCGTCCTGGCCAGCCTCTGGATCCTTGCGACGCTTCTCAATGATGGGAACCAATACCCTCTGGAACTTGTAATAACTTAGGCTCATGGGCAAATGGGAGATGAATCGAAGGAAAGAGGGGAGCACAACTCCCATGTTAATAACCTTATCAACATCTATGTTGAACCGCAAGAACATGCCGATCAATTCAGGATGGTCGTCCGCTTCAGCACCGACTATCACGCGAGCGCTAACACTGGCGATGTATTTGTCAATGTAGCTACTGAGCGCCTCATATCGCTTCGAAGCTGCACCAGTAGGCACAAGGGGATTCTTCCTGAGAAACTCCTCCGCTGCCAACTCGATGGTCCTGCCCAGTTGTTGAAGAATATTGCGGTCCCCGAGACGCGTGCGAATGAGCTTCGCGTGCAAGTCTGTGTCAAAGTTCTCTTTTCGAATTATGGTACGCATGTTGATTGCCTCAAAGAACTTGCGCAGACTGAACTTCATTTCATACGGTGTGTCGTCAATCATCATCTGGATGTCCTCGGGTCGGGAGATGATGTAGTGAGTTAGAGAAGCCAACCGCATGCCAAAGACTTGTGACTTGGTAGACCTATACTTCTTGATGCCTTCGACTACTATGTGCTTGGAGTTCTTTTTGAAGTCCTGTGCTTTGCCGAGAATTGGCACGCCAGCTAATACTTCGGGGTATCCCTTGAATCTCGCTCTGAGCTTCCTGAAAGCGAGAATTGTAACCACGACGGCTGCGATATCAGCGATAATCTTAAACAAGTTCTGCTTCAACAGAAAAAGTGTGACCTCCACCCCCGTCGATGCGATGAGCTTAAGGTCTACGTCAGCCTTGGGTATTGAGCACAGAATGGGATTTGTCTCCTCATTCACGGGGAAGAGCGGATTCTTCTGGAGACACTTGATTTCGCTGTTCTCGGTGACCAGCCGCCACAGGAGATTCTGTCCATGCGCTTGGAAATCGAGCTCTGTCATCCAAAAGGCATCATAAATACGGAAATTAGGGAATCCATCCTTTGGTGCAGGCTTCCACAGAAGCTCTTCAAGAGCATTACTGGGGTGGCAATCCCAGGGCTTATCGACCATCAGACAACGCATAGCGGCGAAACCAATGCTGAAGCGATCAGAGTTACCCATGCTGATGAGACTGAAGAGACTGATAATTAAGGCCGACATTGGGATGGTGGCATGAGGGAACATCATCTCGTCGAGCTGACAACCGACGACAAGGTCGACATCATCGGGAGACTTGTAGAGCTTCTTCAATTGCTTGACCATTTCAGGGTCCGACGAGAAGTCTTCGAACTTTTCGCGAATGGGAACTTGAACCTCCCCGCCGGCCTTGTTGTAAGCACGGAAGTACTCGTTGAATGGCGGGAGGCCCTGTTCTCGCTCATGCACAATTGACGAAACGACAATGTCGAAAGGCCTTCCTCGGTATCTTCCTGCCGATCGGAAATCCTCATCTACGCCGCTTTTGAAATTCGGGATAGAGGTAGACACGACGCCCCGGATAATGTTCTCAAGTCCTGCGTCGATAAAGCCCGTTGCATCGAATGCGGTGTCAAAGAGTTTCTGATCCCAGATGGTCTCGTTCAGACCATCTTTTATAGGGAAGCTATTGATGATGAATTCGTGGAAGCGGTACACGACGGCCATTTCCACGCTAACGACAGTTGGCTTACCGTCCTTGGTGGCCAGTGGCCAAGGATAATTGTTCGCCGGGTTAACCTTCAACCAATTCTTGCCAGACATCTGGCGGTACAAGGGGAAGCCATCATCAGTTGGCCAGGGCATGTCCTTGAAATAGGCCATTTGATAGGCATTGCCGATTAAGAAGAACTTGGCAGACATGAGCAGACGAACTGTCTGATACAGATCCTCGTCGTCATACTCAGGATGCCTCTCGGCCAAGAGATCACACATGCGATTGTGCTCTCGCAAGAGCAGAGTGTGAACCCCCATCATGACCCAGTCCTCGTTGGTCCTAGGGTCTCCCCCTGCAAAAAGAGACTCGATCTTGACGCCTGGCCGTGTTCGGGTAGGAACTTCCATTGAATTAAAGGGCAGATACGAAGCTGCCTTTTTGGTGCCACGAGTCTGGACCTCCTGTGTCAAGAGCTTGCCTTTTTTGAAGCTTCGAAGGTTCTTGGCAACCTCATCTGTGCTGCCGTAGAGCGATGAGAGGTCCAACCATGTAGTTGCCCTGTTGGTGTTCTCGCGCGGGTTTTGCGGCGACGTGCCAGTTCCAGGCACTGCCTCGCTCCGGTAGACCCTCAGTGTAACGTTCTTGTCAAAAATTTCCTCGTCATCTGGCATTGGAACGTCAATGTACTCGGTGGTTGAGTCTTGGGACAAGGTAATGTCGTGAATGATGAACTCGACCAGACCTAGAAGAAGAGGCGTGTGCTCGTAGAAAAGCATTTCTTTGCGCTTGAAAAAGGCATTGCTCACGGCGCGTGGGTTAGGCCCGTCTCGGGGCTTGGATATTCCATCCGCATAAAAGTACTGACCATAATCACGAGATTTGGCCGTGCCGTACTGGCCTTGGTTGATTTCGCCTTTTTTGATCCAGTTGCACGATCCATCGTATGTCCGGTACCACCTTGGAGTTCGCAACCCAGTGTCAGCGCTTTGCAATTGCGACAATCTTTGAGGAGAGGATGCTAGCGTATATATACATACCACTTGTTCCTGTCGGAGGTGCACCGTGGATCCAGATCAAAGGGCAGATGAGAAAACAGTTTACTTGCGTCTTGGTCAAGCGATGGCCGGGAGACCTGATGCGGCAGAACAGTCTTGTTACTGTTAACTTTGGCAGCATCAGGCAGCTTGAACCTCTTCCAGATGTCGTCAAATGACGCGTGGCTCGGGACAGACTCGTTGACAAAGAGGCACTGAAGGTCATTGTCTGGGCGGTTTATGATGTCATGCAGCCATTGTCCGAAGCCGTTCCGCGGACACTCATCTTTAAACTCAGGAACTGCAGTATCTGGGACGAATCGGCCATTCTTATTGGGGATACCACGGTATCGGCCGTAGGGCCATTGTTTGCCGGCGCACAGCCCAGCTGCCGTGATTAACAACAACACAGTTTGAGAATGCATCTTTTATGTTCCCTCAGGTTAGGCAATTGCGGAAGAAGCCACAGAATGATTGCTCACCCAACAAGAAACAAGAAATAAGAAAAAAAAAAACAAGGTACAGCTCGTTTCATTCTATAAAAATGTCTCGCCGGCCCAGGTTACCTCGTTCGTGCCGTGAGGCTGAATCGGTATGGCCTGGATGGAGTCTATTTACCGAAGCCATGATTCCCACTCTGGACTGCCTCGTAACTGCAAGGCAGCCACTATTAGCTAAGAGCCTTGCTGACCACTAACAAGGCCGAGGCTGACGTTGACGTTGACGCTGAAGCGATGCGATGCGATGCGATGACTGCTATGCTCATGTAAGGCGTATTCCAACGGTCCGAATATGGCCGGCCCATGGTGCAGCCCAGGGCGGCTGAGGCATTGATCCATTTTTTGTCGGAGGGTCCAGGGTCCAAGACACAGAGGGCGTGGCAAATCAAACGTTAGAATTGGCAAACAGTTGTTGTGTGGCAGGTCGGAAAATGCCTTTATGTTAGTTTGCCGTGTCTGCGTCTGCGCGAGAAGCAAAATGGCAATAAGATGAATACAAAAACGTCATAAATTAGCCAGCAAGTGGGGGGGAAGGAGGTGGCCACAGGCACTGGCTGGGCTGCATGGAATTATGGAGAGAGGTTCCCTAAATGGATTTTGTCCAAGGCTATGATTGGACAATGCGATGGCAGTGTCCTGGAGCTAACGCACTACGGAGGATTAATGCGCCTAGCAGCAGTTGGCCACCAGCAGTTGGTCCCCAGGCAGCAACGCGAGGCGACTTTGGCTTAACATGATTGGTTCTCTGTGGTGGAGGGGCGTCACTGACTGCCATTCGCCCTGTCGTCGGGCGTAATACGGAGTGCCGTAATAGCAAAAATCCCAGAAACCTGCATGTATGCATCATCACATACATGTCTCGTATGCAGTTTCTATTCTAACAAACAGCCACCGCATGAGCGCCTTGGCGCAGCAAACGCCACGAAAGGCCCAAACACATTCCGGCCGGCAGACGCTTGAAACCGATGATGCCGGCAGCCGAGATGTCAGCCTGCAGCCTTTCACATGTGGACGGCGGACGAGAGCAGAGACGAGCGAGGCTGGCCGTGATGCTACAGCTCGTCTAATTTAGGCAATGCTGTAGCAATTGGACATTGGTTTCGGAGACTAAAGCACCACGGATACCCCCTCTGGCCTCTCTTCGGTTGCAAGTCTTCGAACAACTCGATCCTATGAAGAGATTCTCAACCAACATGCGAGCCCCTGCGCCTGTTCTATTGTGCATCTGCGCCTGCGCCGTATCGGCTTCCACCCAGGACGCCGTCCGCGATTGTCTCCGCGCCGCCGTGGACGACGTCGCCTTTCCAGAACACCCTTTGTACCAGCTTCTCAAGGTCCGGAGATGGAATCTGGACCTGGAGGTCGAGCCTGCGGCCGTTGCGTACCCCGAGAGTCCTGAGCAGATTGCGGCCGTCATCAAGTGCGCGCGTGATGCAGGCCTCAAAGTGCAAGCCAGGAGCGGGGGTCACAGTTTCGCAAACTTTGGTATGGGCAACTTTTTCCATGTCCCATTCTTTTATTGGGGGCCATGTTGCTAACAGCGTGATGACGACTCTAGGTGTTGGCGGTAGTGACGGCGCCATAGTCGTTGCCATGAAGCACTTTCAACAATTCTCCATGGATACAACCACATGGCAGGCTACCATAGGCGCAGGAACACCTCTCGGCCATGTAACCAAGGAACTTCACGAGGCAGGCGGTCGGGCCATGGCCCATGGCACTTGTCCTGCCGTCGGCATGGGCGGACACGCCACAATTGGCGGGCTTGGTCCAACCTCTCGACAATGGGGCCTGGCGCTCGATCATGTAGAAGAGGTACAAGTCGTCCTGGCCAACGGGACAATCACGCGCGCATCGCCGGCTGAACACCCGGACCTGTTCTGGGCTCTGAGGGGAGCCGCAGCCGGGTTCGGCATCATCACCGAGTTCAAGGTGCGCACGGAGCCGGAGCCAGGCGGCATGGTGCAGTACTCGTTTGCCTTCCACCACGGCAAGTACGCCTCCATGGCGGACACGTTCAAGGAGTGGCAGCGCATGATTTCCGATCCCAACCTGCCGCGCAAGCTGGCCAGCCAGGCCATCGTCACCAGCTCGGGCATGTTCATCACAGGCACGTACTACGGCACCGAGGCAGAGTGGGACGAGCTGGCCATGCAGAACGCCTTCTTCGAGAAGCAGCAGAAGAGGAAGCAGGTTATCCTGCTGAACGACTGGCTCGGCCACATCGCCCACCTCGCCGACGAAGCCATGCTGTTGCTGGGCACGGGGCTCCCCGCCCCCGTCTTCTGCAAGTCGCTGCCGTTCCAGAACACCACTCTGATCCCAGACCATGTCATCGACCGGCTCTTCACCTACTTTGACGAGGCTGAGAAGGGGACCCCCCTCTGGCTCGCGTATTTCGACCTGGAGGGCGGTGCAGTCAACGATGTGCCCACAGACGCGACGGCATATGCTCATCGCAACGCCCTGTTCTACATGCAGTCGTACGCTGTCGGCATGGACCGGCGACACAAGGTGTCGCCGACGACCAAGAAGTTCGTCAGGGGCATTGCAGACACCATTACTTCCGGCATGCCTCACGTCGACTTTGGTTCCTACCCTGGCTATGTGGATCCTGGCCTTGACAATCCTCAAAGGAGGTACTGGGGAAGTAACCTGGAGCGGTTGGAGCAGATCAAGCTTAAGTATGATCCTACCGATGTCTTCTCTAACCCGCAGAGTGTGCGGCCAGCCAAGGCCAACGCCGAAGGGACGACAGAGAGAGATGAATTATAGAGAAAGCGTTTCTTATTAGTGATGTAGTCTTTTAAAAAAAAAATAGAGCATTTAGAGCGGTACATGTTTTTGTCCTTGTCTAATTCAGATGACAAGGATTCAGTCATTTATTCTTTCTTGCCCGTCCTCGTACGTCTGCCGGTAACCATGGCCCCCCCAACCGGAGCGCCCTCGAATCCTTCTCTCAAGCAAACCCAGACCTCGCACGAGGATAGACCATAACGCACTCTGCCAGCTAGCCTTAATCGTAATCAAGTAAAGCACAGTCAGCCCAATCGATCCAAAGTCGGACTGTATGGAAGAAAGGGCAGCTCTGGTCGTTGCCGACCTATCGTCGGCAACAAGGAGGATATGATACAAGAGTCCGGCATACGCTGCGACAGACCAGGGCAGCGGCACGGCTTACATCCCGATCAGCGCCGGCTTGCTGGCCTCCGGATGGACATGTGGAACGCGAGGAGAAGCCGGCACTGGGGATGGGACGGCACGATGAACAAGTTGCCGGATGATTGAGACGTAAGCTGGGAAGAAGAGCCAAACGAGGATCGACGCGGTCGATGGGTAGAGCAGAAATGGTAAGCAAGGGACCAGATAGCTCAGTACGTGCAGTTCTGCCAAAGGCACTTGTCGTCTCCTGCTTGTGCTCCCGCTTCGGCAGCAGTGGCTGGGGCGCGGGGTGTCGCGCTGGTGTCACCGTTCCCCGATGACGACAATGAAGCCGCATATACGTTGTACTTTTGCTGATGGATAAAGGCGCAAGCCACAAGTCTTCTCGCGCGGTGTGGAAGACAAGGGGGTGTGGTCTTGCCAAGAGTAGCTGCAGGCGACTTGAAATGAAACGAACTAAATCTGGAGACTTGTGCTCCCTCATGTCATATCATGCCATGCCATGCACCGCGCTGTGTGCTTCGCGACGAAGACGAGTGAAGCCGAGAGGACGAAGGGATGAAGCACACCCCAACCAATAGCCAAAAATATCAATTCGCATTGGCGCTTACTCCTACTGTACAAACAAACGCCCGGGTTGTGTTCCCCCCCCCCCCCCTCCCCATTCCTCCATTGACGCCATCCACCAGGGATCAGAAATCTATTTCTAGTATTCACGAGCGGCTACGCCCATGCGCATCGTTTGAGCCTTTCTTGTCATCCTCCTTCTTCACGTCATGCTCTAACTCGCCAAGTCTTGGGTCCGACGCTTTATTGGGAGGTTTGGTCAAGTTCTCCTTGCTAATGGACCGTCAGCCTGACAAATGCCTTTCCTCGTGATTGTGATTTCCCCGGATTCCTGCCAGCTGATAAACACACACACACACACCTTGGCTCATAGGACGATTGAGACGCCGACACTGGTTTGAATTGTCCCTCTTCACCGCTCTTGCCGTGCTTGGAAGAGACAAGTCTTGGCGCCTGCCCGGCTCTGCTGATGACGGTCTGCGAGATGGGGAGCGCCCTGCGCAAGGACCTAAGGTTCTGTGTTACGGTCATTATTGTCAAAGTTGGACGATGCATCTTCTCGCAGGAGGGCCCCCGATGAGCTCGAGTTGGGAGTTAGTCCAGCGTGATGGGGTGCAGGAAAAGCACCAGCTGATAGACTCGCAAGTCCGTCACTCTGTCGTCATAAGGCATTCGGTGTTTACGGCTGTTTACAGCTGCTATTTCTGCCCCACATTTTGATGCCATCATCGACTTCAACTTCGGTCACCAAATTGGCCACGGGATGTACAGCCTTGAACTGGAGGCTGTCACATTTGCCGCTCGTCTGTCTCAAGGCACCCGGGCAATATGCATGTGCCCTTTTTTCGTCCACTGGCATTGATTCGCCTCAAGACGCCATGTCACCTCCGTCAATTGGATTTCTGATGGCGGCACTAGATGCGACAATGGTTCGCCACAATAATTCTTTCACTTCGCTCCTAGGGCTCCCCATAGTTTCTCACCCGTAACACGGAATCCTCCTCGACGTCTCACTCCATGCAGTACATGTCCCGAAAATAAAACAGAAAGTCGTGAACATGCTTGTACAACCATCTCTGTGTCTTTACAATGTGCTGCGCAGCCGAGTATTGGCATCTCTGACTATGGGATCACGCTCGTTGATACCAGCAGCTACCAGGGCCGCTTTCTCGGCACCCAGGCCGTCTACAGTGCGACACTACGCCGCGTCCCATCGGTCGGCAAACGCTGATGGGTTGCCAAAGGGAGAAGACGTCGGCAGCAAGCGGTTTGCCGATTTTGATCTTGCAGGCAGGGTTTTTGTGGTCACAGGGGGTGCTCGTGGCCTGGGCCTCTCCCTTGCAGAGGCACTCGTTGAAGCAGGTGGGAAAGGTAAGGCTCCGGTACGCGAGAATACAGCTTTGATATATATATATATATATAACCCTGTTAACATGTTGATGCTTCAAAAAACAGTCTATTGTATCGATCGGCTGCTGGAGCCCGATCAACAGTGGCAAGAAGCCCAAGCACGGGTTGTGCCCGAATGGGGCGGCGCGCTCGTGTATAAGCAACAAGATGTCAATGACACCGAGTCGCTAAACACGCTCATTAACAGCATTGCTGATGAGAAACCGGGCCTTGACGGCGTCATCGCCGCGGCTGGCATCCAGCATCTTGCTCCCGCCACCGAGTACACCGTGGAGGATGCAAACAGAATGATGTCGACCAACTATACTGCCGCGTTCATGACTGCTACTGCAGCGGCCAGAGCCATGCTGAAGCACAAGTGCCATGGAAGCATCTGTTTTGTGGCCAGCATGTCCGGATCTGTTGCAAACAAGGGGCTGTTGTCACCCGTTTACAACTCCTCCAAGGCCGCGCTGATCCAGCTAGCTCGCAATCTGGCCATGGAATGGAGCCAGGTCCAAGAGAACGGCAAGGGCGGTATTCGGGTCAATTGTCTAAGTCCCGGGCACGTCATCACCCCAATGGTCCTGAAGAACTTTGAGCAAGTACCTGGGTTGCGCAAGGAATGGAGCCGTTTAAACATGATGAACCGATTAGCAGAGCCTAGCGAGTTCAAGGGGGCCGCTTTGTTTCTCATGAGCAATGCCAGCAGCTTCATGACGGGAGGCAATCTTGTCATTGACGGCGGCCACACGGCATGGTAATAAGCAGAGCGAGGGAAAGGGAAAGTCAGTAGAGGCCGGACTGCGCCATTGCAGGAATGCTATGCTACTTGCGAATTCATATCTCAACGTAGACACTAAACGATGTAATTGCCGTCTTAAGTGCTCTGTTTCCAAGCCGCATGGGATCAACGAAATCGAAAGAAAGATTGCAATAACTTCCTGCTTGGTACTTTTAGGCTGTTCGTAGTAGACATCCATAGTACCGCCCTTTATTGCTACATACTGTATCCTTCAGCGTCGAGAGAGATAACTGAAGCAAACCACATAAAGCGCTCAACAAGACGCGCAGCAAGCGCAAATGCCAAGAAAGTCAGATACGCCAATGGCCCGTGAAGGCAATGAAGAGAAACGTTCGTCCCACATTGTATACAGGGCAATGTCACGTAGCCCATTGTAGCCAGTAGTGCCATCAACGGATCTCACGAAATGGTGTTTGCTCTCACCGTGGGAGACGGCGCAGGGCGGGTTTGAAATGAAAGGCTGAGCAAAGTGTCGCTTCTAGTCGTCTTCGCATCTGCCATCATCTTGTCGAATACCATCATATGTCCAAAGTCTTCGACACGGAAAGAGACCCAAGATTGGCTTACAAAATGCCTTTTATGCTACTGGATCATCATATACCATTCATAAGCGTGATGAATTTCATCTTTCCACAGCCTAACTCTGCAAAGGCTGACCCATGCCGCCATATGTGATCATCTTCGTAATCTGGTACTCGCCAATGCCATACTTGGACCCTTCTCGTCCAAAGCCGCTCTCCTTGACACCGCCAAACGGAGCTGCTGGATCAGAGATGATGCCCGTATTGACGCCAACCATGCCTACCTCCAAAGCCTCCGCCACTCGGTGTACGCGCTGCAGGTCTCGAGAAAAGAAGTACCCGGCGAGGCCGACCTCGACCTTATTCGCCATCTGGACCACCTCAGCCTCCGTCTTGAAGGGGAAAATACCAGCCACGGGTCCGAAAGTCTCTTCTGTGGCCATGGCCATGTTGGGCGTCATGTCGCGAATGACGGTAGGCTGGAAGAAGTTGGCACCTAGCTTGGGAATTTTCTCGCCTCCAGTCACAATCTTTCCTCCCTTTGACTTGGCGTCCTTGATGTGATCTTCAACCTTGCCCACAGCACGGTCGTGGATAAGGGGGCCATGGGTGACTCCATCCGAGAAACCATTGCCGACCTTGAAGGCATTGACCTTTTCTGTGAACTTCTTAACGAATTCTTCATAGATGCCCTCTTGCACGTAGATGCGGTTCGCACATACGCAAGTCTGGCCTGTGCCGCGAAATTTCGAGGCAATGGCCCCGGTAATGGCGGTATCCACGTCGGCATCGTCAAAAACAATGAAGGGCGCGTTGCCACCGAGTTCCAAAGATAGCTTCTTGAGTGTACCGGATGACTGCTTCATGAGGAGCTTGCCGACGGCCGTTGAGCCAGTAAAAGACACCTTCTTCACCGTTGAGTCGGTGGTGAGAATCTCGCCAATCTCGGGTGTGTTTTGGAGTGTAGTCACTACATTAACAACGCCCTTGGGAATGCCTGCACGGTGACCAAGCTCGGCAACAGCCAGGGCAGTGTAAGGCGTTTCACCGGGAGCTTTGCAGACCACAGTACAGCCGGCGGCCAGGGCAGGCGCCACTTTTCGGGTAATCATAGCAGCGGGGAAGTTCCATCTTGCTAATGTTAGCCAAAAGTATGGGAGTCTCGGCATTACCTGGACGATACTCACGGAGTGATTAGTCCGCACACACCAACAGGTTCCTTGATCGTCCACACACGGTTTCCTGGAACAGTGGCGGGGATGACATCACCATATGTGCGAGGCGCTTCTTCACTGAACCATTCGAAAAAGTTGGCAGCATAGGCCGCCTCTCCCTTGGCCTCGGCAACAGGCTTTCCGTTCTCCCAGGTAATGAGTTTTGCAATATCGTCGGCATTCTCCACCATCAGGTCATACCACTTACGCAGCAGCTTGGCTCGCTCACGACCGGTAAGAGTTTTGAACGCAGGGAAAGCGTCAGCGGCAGCCTTGATGGCCAGTTTGGTATCTTCGGCGTCACATTCAGCCACCGTGCCGATCAGAGTGCCTGAAGAAGGATCTGCCACGTGTGTTAGGCCACTGCATATATGTAGAGATGCAGTCATGGACAGATGAAGAAGCATACCGTTGACCTTGAATGTCTTGCCCGACTTGGAAGGGACCCATTCACCATTGATATAAGCCACATTCTGCTTCAGCAGTGACGGGTCTTTTAACTACGGCACAAGTCAGAAATGTGATCAAAAACACCTATGCCAGCCAGCACTGCGGACCAATGCAGCACATGGTAGGGAATAACGGAAACACAGTCATAATGCATACCTGAGGGGCCATTGTGGAGGCGTATCGAGAAAGGACCAAGCAGACGGTGGGAGAAAAGCGCAGCTTGGACGTGGGAGCTGTCAGTCTCTGCAACAACGCCATGTGGATGTCAAACGACGAGCAAGCTTCGTCTACGTCGGAGCTCACGGCTCACAGCTTCTGACAGCAGATTCCTCCGAGGTCAAGGTAAGACGGGTCACGCGCTTTGGTGGGCGTTGAGCTTGAAAAATAGCAGCAGATGAAGAACATTCGAGTGGATTTTGGTAGAATTGCAAGTTCCGAGCTTGCTTGGGATGTTGTGGGGGAGCTTCACGAACCAGTGACGTCGGAGACTTTGCGCCGGCGGCCTGTCGCACCAAATGCGTTGCCGTGCTGTGTGCCGTCTTAGGAGGGGGCACGGAGAGGGGTACCCTGGTTTTTCGTGTGTCCTTTCTTTCTTTTCGCCCTTTGTGATGACAGACAGACAGACAGGCTGACAGACTGACAAGATAATTACTTAAAAAGATAATAGACATTTTCCTTTGTGATTTAATGCACGATTTTGTTATGACAATGACCTCTGGTCCTGCCTTGTGTGTGACGCTGTTACGAAAATGCTTGCTGCAGTCAAAAAGGATTGGAAATTTGTCTTACATTTGATTAGCCCGGCCATCTTCCTTGACCAGTGTATCGTCCAAACGAAAGCCAAAGCTCGACGCCAACGCAAACACACAGAGCATGTTTCAAATTGTAGGAGAAAAAAAGATGAAGAAAAGGGTCGAATTCCATCTTTCTACCTCTACCTCCCCAATGACGGGTAAAGCTACGTATTCGTCTTACTGCCTGAGCGTCATGGATGAAAGATGATAGTTAAATCGTCTCGTCCCTTCTCACCTTTCGCACTTGGACCTAGCAAAGGCGGAAGTTACGCGCAAGTTGCTGTTCCAGAAAAATGACCTGCTTGCCAATGTCCCCTGTACGCCTAATAACCCAAATACAAATCTCAGTAAGAAACATTACCCAGCTGCGAGATATCATAGCTCATTGATCAAATCTTCAAATCTCCTGCTACACTACTTCCCGTTGTCTCGCCGTCCACGGTGACAATGGCTTTATCGTCCCAGATGCTGACGTAAAGGTAGCTGTCTGTCGAGAGTGCGAAATGCCTGGGTTCTGGGCGTGAATGGTGAGTCACGCATCACAACAGGCGACTTCATGCTCTTCATCTCCCATGCCGACCGCTCCTTATGATCCGAGCCTGCAGAGAATTCATCATCACTCTCCACAGCCACGTCATTCAGCGGGTTTGGTAGCATGGCCCATATAGCAAAGCCCAGATTCAGCAGATAGATCACACTATTTACCCAAACCAATTAACAGATCTTCTCCAACTATGCCACGATGGGTAAGAAAATAGCAGACTTACAGCATGTATAGCGTGACGAACAAGGATGCCTGGGCAATCTGGCATGCTTGATACTTGCCATATTTTCTGGCAAGACCGCATCCCTGGCGAAAATACCACGCCGCAGGAGCGGGATATCGTGGGTCTGAATAGTCCGGTCCGATCTGACCGTAGGTACTGACGGTATATAGAGCAACCATGGCGCAGTTGATAAAGGTGGCCAAGATGGGAAACCAAAGCTTCATGATGAAGGCAATGAGCTTGGTGATGAGGAAGAAAAGCGAAAGTACGGAGATGGCGACATTGAGGTCGGTGAGGCTGGGAGTTCGACAGTAGTTAGGTAGGCTGTTGCAAGTTTTTTCCACGATGGCGAGTAACGCGATAGCGGAAGAAACTGGGTGACGAAATGGAATGCGGAAACTCACCTCTGTGACCAGACGAGGGGAACTTTAGGAAGGGGCTGGTAGTTTGCGTAGGCATATAGAATCATGTTGGGGTTCGAGTTGAGTTTGTTCTGAAATCCAATCTCCCACATGGCCGACCTGTACAAGTCTGGCTGGGCGACACTGAAAATCCCAAGCGTTGGTATCAGGCCGGCAAGCTCAAGAGCCATGAGCCATGCTGTAGCCTTGCCTGGTACCCGTGGCCATACTCGTCGAAGGATTCGGTATGAGCGAGATTCTCGCGAGGTAAATGTGGCGAGCTTCATGGCGGAGCTGGGTGTATGGTGTTGCGACTAGATTTTTGCGGTGTTGACGTCGGCTGTACTCTGGCATGAGACGCCTCTCGTGACGAAATCGCCAAACCACTCCTAGAGCGATTTTCTATTTATCGACTTTGATGTAGGCGTTTGCTTCGAATCGTTTCGTCTGGGTCAACACCCGTCCTCTATGTTTCCAACAACCATAGAGACAATCATAACATTCGTGGTCGAAAAATCTCAAGCTGGACACTGTCGAAATCCAACGAGTTTTTAGCTTGGGGGCAAAACCCGTCTTAAGACCACGACTGGCCCTCCCTCCTCTCGTGCACTCGTTCTCACCGAGAGGCACAACGAGATTTGATGTGATTGGTATTCCATGTCCTTTCGTGTGAGGAGTAATGCAGCGGTATCACATTCGGTCCAGCCAATGAGAGTAATTGAGCCAAGGGATGCTTAAGCGCCCGGAAGTATACGTCGTGCTCGATTGGCCGGGCAGGACGCTGGCGATGCGGATACAGGCGGATACAGCCAATAGAAGAGCTGAGCCCCGAGAGGTTGGTGTGGCAGCTTTTTGCGTCGGCATAACCGGCGAGTAAGCGTGGTTTTGTCATCGGAAGGCAAAAGCACTTTGGGCTTCGAGCATCCAGCGGCACTGGCACTGCTGTCGTTGGCCAGTCCAGTCTGTCAGTGGGGCTTCGGTTTGTTTGTGTTGCCGATAGCGTTTCTGCATCGGTTAGCATTCAAATTCTGCTGGGCGGTCAAGGCGTTTATGGTGCAGCAATTAGGCTTAAAACGGGAAACATGCTTTACCCACATTTCAAAAATCCGTCGCTGCGTGTTTAATACGCTCAATGTACGTGGTCCGCCCTAGAAGCACTGAGATTATTATCGAAATGAATTAAACAACATATGTATAAGGAAGTTGTAGCTTATAAATAAGCCGATTTATCTAAAGACGCGGTTTGTACTATTTTCTTTTTGGGGGTTTCTATGTAACAATGCATTGCTGGCCGCGTTGCAGTGATCACCTCTACAAAGCCTTGGCCGGCAATACTGTGCATCTTTAGTAGGGGGCTTTAATAATTACGTTTGTATAAACTTCTGCTGCGTCGATAATCGAATAATTCTAAAGCGGCGAGTTTAGGCCAATCATTGGATTATGTTTAGAGGGGACTTCAATACAATCTGCAACGAGTCAGGTGGAACTTGCCTACTAGGTGAACCCTGTTTCGGCTCCAATTTTCTAGGCAGCTGCATAACTAGACCCTAAATAAATCTGCATGTAGTCTTAATCTGTTCGGTTCCGAGTAAGCTCTAACCCGATATTGGCAGTGATTATCCACTGATAACAACAGTTCGTTAGCACATTGTAGAAATAAAGCAGAAAAGAGCAAGTGTCTCCTGGAGGATTGTAGAGGCTCTGGGTCCATAGGCGACCACAATTCCTCTTGTTGGTAACTTGCGGGTGACCTCCTATCATCTTCGCAAAACCATGTATCTCTTTGCAAAGCTGAAGCGTTATTGAACCATGTATAATAGTACAATTTAGTATAGGGACGATATACCTCCTATAAAGACGATTCTAACTAGTTTCAACTCTTCTGACGATTTGCCACGTTTGTACTTAAAGCCAAGGAACTGTATTATCTCTTTAGAGTCCGTAAGGCTACACTTCCTTACTGACTAGGAAGCTTAAACAATTAAATCTTTGCATTTATTGGTTCTTCTATTGCTATACTAATTGATACTATAGTATATATCCTAGTAAACACTAAGTTAAAAGGCATAAAATGAGGGCTGCTATACAAAAAGTTATTTGAGGTTACCCACTTATACCAGCTAATAAAAGTGGGCCTAAATGGAAGTGTAGTCTTACGGACTCTAAAGAGAATAGTCTTAAAAATCTGGACTCGCAGAAGGACGAGCAAATAGGTCTTATTGAACGCTTTCTCAAGGACGCTAAAGCTCTATTTAAATATTATAATAATCTTCCAAGGCCCGAAGTACTGGCTGGATAAGGCCTGCGATGAATGACAACAGTTAATTCTGCTACTACAGGCTCGGGCTTAAGCCCGCGCTAGACCTGACAGGAGTGTTACGGACCGTTACCCCGTTACGCCCTAGCAAAAGAAGCAAAAGAGCGGGCTATTTATCGCATGCTTAGCAATCAATCGTAAGGGTACCGACTATTATAAGGTATTAATCAATCGAATGGCGGGAACCAATCGCGACTAGCTTGCGTACGTACACCTAACGCCGCAGCTGTAACAAGGAGGAACAACGGAGACTCTTCAAAGCCTGACCGGGATATATACAGGTCTAAACCGGAAGAACTTTAGTCGCTTCTTAGACCCTACCTAGAGACTCTTCGGATGTAGATAGGAGGAAACTAGGGCAAAGAGCTGCCCTGCTATAGAGATATCTAAGTAGATAGGGAGGAGGATAAGAATCGTTTCTCTCTCTCTCTTTCTTTCTTTCTTTCTTTCTTCTCTATAAAAACAGTTACTATTCTAACGCTCACTTGGCAGTAGCCGTGAGGCTAGTTCGTTGTACCTAGGACCTAGGCAGTTTTAGCAAAGCTTGCTAAGTGCCACGGCCCCACTTTTTGACGTGGTGCGAGCGGAAACGAGCCAAGAAAGTAGGCTTGGCACTGCGCGCACGAGCCAGGACTTGTGGGACTAAAATGCACTGCGTTGACCGTCCTGGGTATGAAAAAGACAAGAAATCTACGGAGCAAGAAGTCTTTCTATTGCATGCCAGCGTCTCTGCTCCCCCTAGTCCCGTCGAGTGAAAGCATTATTACTCAGGAGAGTATAAACCGAAGTTATGATAAATAGTTGTACTAGACCTGCAGAGACAAGAAGCAAGAAGAGAGAGAAATGAAAGCACGAAGGGGGAAAAAGTATGCGCTGTTTATTGCAAATATTTTTTGCTACTGACAAAGTCTTGGCAATAACCAAGCATTTCGACCCGCCAAGTGTTGCGTGCTTGATTACGGATGCCGAGTTGCAGAGTCGCAGTCCCAGATTCAACTGCAAGTTGTCTTGCCACAAATGTCGATCTTTCCCCTACTCGTGGCGATTTGTCCACAAAGACCGTTTGACTTGTGCATAAACGAGAGAGCCTGAATCATGTCGATCGGATGAATTAAGGAGAAATCGGCATTTTATCAGTCTTTGTCGGACGGAAACCTTGTCGGTATTGAATCGACGTTGAATCTCCATCGATTCTCTTGAATCTCTTGAGATGCGAAGGAATCTCCCTGCATACCTGGGGTTTCTGCAATTGCGCCGAGGTCTCGCTGGTGTGTCTATCTTTGTGGAGACGGCTAAAGTCTGATGAAGTATGAATCAGTCTTATATACGAAGGAAACATCGACGACGGCACCGACAATGTTCGGCATCCACCCCAGGCTACTCTTTGAGGGTCGCTGGTTAGGGATTCTGCAGGCATCATCTGCCAACTACCATGTCCGGTCACGGGGAGGGAGTCTAGCAATACGCACCCTGGAAACCGCATGTCGTATTCGGCCGAAATGCGAAGCAGAAGTGCTCATGACCAGTCTTGAACAGCACGCAGCCAGTCTGAGGAAATGTGTTGGCGAGTTCACACCAGTTGTTGACCTGTTTATTCCCCGGTGGTGGGCGTGGGGGGGTGTGGTGGGCACCATATTGGTTCGGTCCCGCGTCCGCATTCTGTCCTAATTAATTAGCGTGGCCTCGTCGGATTTTTCCCCCTGGTTCATCGGCTTTTTCGACAATGCGATACTTGTAGAAATGGAAAACCATTCATCAATCGCCGCCAGACCAGTGCTCCCTGATCCTTCGTCCTGCACGCTGGCACCACCTCTCTGTCGTAGGAAGTTCGATGCAAGCAATTCTGCCTGCCAAGCTTTGCTAGTTGATCGCGCCTGCCCATTTACTACCTGCTCCTGCACCTGCTGTTTAGCTGCAGACACATGCACCTCGCGTCGTTGCCTTTTCCCGTCATTCAAACCATCCACTCGTCCGTCAATTCGCTCAGTCATCCATCCGACCGTCCGTCGATCCATCCGTCGATCCATCACACTTATCCACTTTCATCCAAGCCCATCACTGCTGTTGCTCGATTGTCCACGCGTTGTCTCGACCCTGACATTAATAACACCCGCCCGCCTGTCGTGTTGCATCCGCTATCCACCTGCCGCCATCTCGATCTCGCTACGAGCCCGAGTAACCAAATCGAAGCTTCTGCACCTTGGTCTCCTCACATTGAAACAAAGTCCCCAGGGCCTATTCCATACCCATACCCGTACCCATACCCATACCCACACCCATACAAGCCACCCAGCATCAGACGTCCGGTCCACCAGACCGAACCCCCCCCCCCGTCTACCTTCAGAATTCCATCCACCCATTCACTAATTATTCTTCATAATCCGCCGCGATTCCTTGTCTGCCTCCTGCCGCCCTTTTTGTCGCCGTTCAGTCGTCTGATGTCTTCTGTCTTTTTCAAGACTAACCAATCCAGCGGCGCCTTTGATGCACCCAGGCTCAGATTCTCATTCTGCCGACAACTCTACTTCTGCCACCAGCGCTTGCTCCTCTTCTGCCTCAGCGAGGGACTCACGCCTCACTACTTCTACCTCTGTAGAAGCAGCTCCTCACAACGGCTCCTTCCACGCCGCCGTTGCTGCCTCCGAGGCCTGTCTGGCCACCCAGACTTCGTCAAGACGGCAGTCGGCAGGTATTTCTGGGCTATGGCCAAGACCTTCTAAGCATCACGGCCGTCCCTCGCCGTTAGCTGATCCTGGACTTTCCGACCTAACGGCTGAATCTACATGGCCTTTAGGAGGCACTCTCAATTCAACACGCAGCCCAACTCATACAGCTTCAAAGCCTCGTCTTCCGCTTCCCGAGGCCTCAAGGAAGCGGCATCTGCACCCAAACAATTCGTCCGACGCGGCCATGGAACCCACCCATTTTAAAAAGCCCCGAACCGGATCTTCACCTACAAGGCCCTTCGACGTCTCTTCTGCTGCCTCATGTCCTGCCGTGCCTTCGTTAAATCGCGATGGTCCCCCTTCTCCTCTATTCTTCTCTCATAGCAGAAAACCGGGTCGGCCCACTGGCTCATCCCCGGATGTCCGTACGAGTATGTTCTCGCCGAATGTTGAAGATGTGGCTAGTGACGTTACTACTGTTAAGCTGCCTCATGCCAACATCAACTCGATGAGCTCCATCGTTTCCAGCAGCACTGCTACAGGTAGCCTGGGCTCGTCGGTCGACATGTCAGCTCCGGCACACAGTCCAGACGCCCGCCTTTTCTCGCCAAACCTGGCCCAGATACAAAGCATTGGGGCCATTGAGCTCGTCGAGCAGGACGACAGGCCGACCTTTCTCATCGATTTGCTCCATGCAACCCAGACAGCATCATCGAGAGTTTGTCTCAACATACTGTATTATAATGCGTCACTTCGCTCTACCCAGGATCTAATCAAACTTATCGAGGCCGATGACCGTCAAGTTGGTGATGTAGGTGGCTACGATCGATTCGTCTCCTGGGCCACGCTTCTACCCACCAGCCGAACCAGCCAGGACTCGGCATCGAGTCCTTTCCACGTATACGGTGGAGTTACATGGTCGGCCACTACGATGCGGCAGCGGTTTCGCTTCATCAGCGGCAACACAACCGTTTCCAGACAACCGTCCACGCGCCCTGTATCGCCGTTAGCTGCCATGGACGAGAACATCCCGATCGCTACCCGCAACTCAGCCATCTCGCACCCTATGCCTCTAACCCCAGCAGTTCACCTTGTGGCTGCGACTGCTGATCCCCCAGATTATTTCGGTGACGCTGTCCCGGAAGGGCGAGACGTGGATGTCACCATGGATAATCTCTTGGTCAAGCTTAACAGTCCCCCTGCCCCTCTTCATCACCCCGACGAATTCACGAACCAGGTGTTGCAACAGCAGCCAGTCAAGCAATTCTTCGACTGGACGAGACTTCCCTTGGACGACAACCTTCCTGACCATATCAAGTTTGCAAAGACCCGGGATTGGACGTCCACGTCCCTTGGGCCCATGGCTGATTGGTCTGCAGATCTGAGAACCATGGCCAGTCTGGTTATGGCCACTCCTCATCCAGCTGCGATGTATTGGGGCCCTGATTGTGTGGCAATATACAACGAGGCATACATCTCTCTCGCAGGCAAAAAACACCCTCAACTCATGGGCATGAGATACGAGGATGCATGGGACGAGATCTGGGACGAGATCAAGCCCATTTTTGATAACGCTTGGAAATCAGGGGAATCAACCATGAAACACGATAATAGGCTCTTTATCAAAAGGGATGGCTTTCTCGAAGAAACATTCTTTTCTTGGGCAATCGTTCCTTTGATTGGGTCTGACGGGGATGTTGTCGGCCTATACAATCCGTGCTTCGAAAATACTCGCAGAAAAGTCAACGAGAGACGCATGCTCACACTTCGAGAGATTGGCGAGAAAGTAGCCGCGGCTACGACAGTGACAGGATTCTGGCCTCTGTTGCAGGCTGGTCTAGAGTATAACGAATTTGACTTGCCATTTAGTATAATTTATTCCGCAAAAGAAGATGCCGAAAGCGAAGTCTCCTCGCTCCATTCTGGTAGTTGGGTCCCGTCATCACAATTCTCCTTGGAAGGGCACGTTGGTATTCCCGACGACCATATTGCTGCCCCCGCTACTGTCGATTTGAAGTCGTCTGATGAGGGCTTTGCGCCGTATATGCGCCAGAGCTTGTCCATGGGAAGGACACCAATTGTCCTTTCAGAAGAGGCGGGTACGTTACCTAAGCATCTGTTGGGCAACATCGCCTGGCGAGGATGTGGTCATCCATGCACCACTGTTGTGGTGTTTCCCGTCATACCAACCACGACAAGGGAAGCCGTGGCGGGATTCATTATTTTGGGGGCTAATCCTAGGCGACCGTACGACGCCGACTACGAACTCTTTGTCCAGCTTCTATCCAGGCAGCTAGCTACGTCATTAGCATCCGTTGTTCTATTCGAAGAAGAAATAAAGCGTGGCCAACGCGCAGCGCGCTTGGCCGCCCTAGATAGGCAGGAACTCTCTATGCAATTAATTCAGAGAACGCAGGAAGCGACGGAAAGCGAATATAGGTTCACCCGCATGGCCGAGTTTGCTCCAGTTGGCATGTTCATTGCCGATGGGCAGGGAACAATTAATTATTGTAACGATATGTGGTGGCAGATATCAAGACACACACGGTCGCAAGATGCCGAGAGTGATTGGATGAGGAGTGTTCGGGATGAGGATAGACCGCACCTGGAAGCCGCGTGGTCGAGATTGATCGAAGAAAAAGTCACTATATCTCTCGAATTTCGCTTCAAATGCTTTCAGCAGAGCAACGGAAACACGATTGACACTTGGGTATTGATGAGCGCATTTCCCGAGAAGACGGCAGACGGGTCATTAAAGTCGATTTTTGGTTGTATAACCGATATTTCTTCGCAGAAATGGGCTGAAAAGGTTCAAAACGAGCGACGCGAAGAGGCAGTTGAGTTGAAGAGACAGCAAGAGAATTTTATCGACATCACGAGTCATGAGATGCGCAATCCGTTATCAGCGATTCTTCAATGTGCTGACCAAATCATTCACAACATCTCGGCTTTCTCAAGTCACGAAGAGAAGAGGGAAGTGGAGGAGCTGTTGGAAGGATGTCTCGATGCGGCTAATACCATTAATCTCTGTGCTAGTCACCAGAAGCGCATCGTTAACGATATCCTCACGTTGTCAAAATTAGATTCGCACCTGCTGTGTGTCACGCCAGGCGATGTGCAACCAGTCAAGGTTGTCCAGTCAGCCCTGAAGATGTTTGAACCTGAGTTGATTGCACATGACATTGAGTTTGAATGCAACGTCGATGGGAGCTTCAAGCGGCACGGGGTCACTTGGGTCAAGCTGGATCCGTCGAGGCTCAGCCAGGTCCTTATCAATCTAATGACAAACGCCATAAAGTTTACTCAAGGTCGCGAACGTCGAAACATTTTTGTGAATCTCAGCGCATCCAAGGATATATCAGAGGTTACCAAGACAGGTGTTTCTTACTTCGACAAGCACGATGCTCAACGCGTGTCTAGCATGGACATCAATGACGAGGCTGAGTGGGGCACGGGAGAGCTGATCAATATTCATTGTTCTGTCGAAGACACGGGACCTGGCCTAGCGGAAGAGGAGATGAAGGTGCTGTTCAAGCGCTTCCAACAAGCCACGCCACGAACCCATGTTCAGTACGGAGGCTCAGGGCTTGGCCTCTTTATCTCTCGTATCCTCACTGAGATGCAAGGCGGTCAGATTGGCGTCTCGTCCAAGAGAGGGGTGGGAAGCAAGTTTAATTTCTACATCCAGTGCCGGAAATGTCTCGACCCTCCAGCAAGTTCCGAGCTCATGTCGACTTTCAAGCTTGGCCGCAAGAACCCTGCAAGGACAGCGAGTGCCACCGACGAGAAGGCAAAACCCAGCAGCGAACGATCGGTAGCTCGAAAAAACAGTACTGCCTCAGCAGCCCCCACGCGCTCGCTTTTCGACGTGCTCATCGTCGAGGACAACATTGTCAACCAGAAGGTGTTGCAGAGACAGTTGCGGCACTGTGGAAACAACACTTTCGTGGCAAATCATGGGTTCGAGGCCCTCCAGACTTTACAGAAATCGAGATTCTGGGCGGGTCAGGAGCAGAGCGGAGTGGACATATCTGTGATTCTGATGGATCTGGAGATGCCTGTGATGGATGGTATGACGTGTGCCCGCAAGATTCGGGAGCTGGAGAGAGAGGGTACCATCGTGACGCACATACCAATTATTGCAGTCACAGCATATGCGCGGCCAGAGCAAATCGAGAGTGCTAAAGCCGCAGGCATCGTAAGTCCCAACCTTGTGTTGATGCAGCTCCATCGCCAGCATTTTATTAACCTCAGTTCAAGGACGACGTCATATCCAAACCATTCCGCATCCTTGAACTTTTACCCAAAATTGAGGAGCTTGTAACCAAGTACAAAAATCTCTCGGTCACGACTGGAGTATAGACGTTCCCGACCACGCAGTGGACAGAACACAGAAACAGCAGCCTTGTCACGATGATTATTATTCTCAAAACCAGCTATACAACGATACCCTTTATCATAACTTCAAATCATGTATGGAACGTCAACGGATCAAACTGCTCGGTTGACTTTTCGCAAAGCTGATGAACGACTGAGCTCATTGCTTTTAAAACTTTTTTTTCCTAAGCAAGATGAACATAATTTATTTATTATGGGTCGGTTTTTTTTTTTTTTTTGCAAACAACAATTAAATACCTAGCGTTAAGTTTTCGAATCTTGAGCCGCGATCACTCATAACTGCTGATTTTTCAAACAAGAGGAGAGCGGCGTGTACACAGATTTAAATGGACATTGCATACATACGGGTCAGGCGTGCGGCGTTTGATTATACCGAAGATTGGATTGCGCGGGCTTGTCATGTTATATATGGACCAAAAGGAATGCGTACGATGGAGAGAGGAACGCATGGACGAAATCAATGTTGGGTGAATACATGTACACCCTCAAATTGTCTGCATTTACACCCTTCCTGCGATGCGATGTCGTCTACGCGCATGATGCCCAAGTCCCGACCATGGTGATGATGCCTCCTCCACGTTGCGATCCAGGCAAGACAAAGCTTTGCCATCAGCATACGTCCCCCCTTCATGAACCGGGTATCATGCATGTCCCTATGAAAAGTGCAAGGACGACGTGGGCGTACCAGCAGGATTGAGTGAGCTATGCCGGATACATGATGTTTCTGATACTTGGTACATGACACGGCTTCAAGTCAGCATCTACCGCGCGCCGTGGTCGAGTGAAAGTTCTAGACAGATGGGTTGACAGTCACGAGGGGATCTGGGAGCGAGGCAATCCACGAGCTAGGAGCCGATTTGCGGTAATCAAGAGATACAAATCAACGTACAGCAGTTGTATTAGTTATTACTATCTTCTCAACCGGGTATCGAACGAAACAATAGATGCAGTGTACTGGCGAGAATAAAGCATTGGATGTCATGCTTCTCCCTTTCTCCCCCCCCTTTTTTTTCGAATTGCACACATGAGTCAAGTGCTAGTGTTTTTTTTTCGGTGTTTACTGTTCTCAAAAAATATGGAAAAAGTGGTGTCAATGAAAACTGCCTTGACAGGGTATCTTTGGTATCTTGAGAAGAAATGCAGAAACCTTCCGTTCATTCTTAACCTCTCGTGAGATGAACTATGTTAATCATTTTGTATGTCTTAAGTTTTCTTCAAGTCGTATGCGTCACCAGCATTACACGCCCTCTAGGCTGCAGCAGTAACGGCAGGGGTGGTGGACGCGACGTTCTCAGGCTTGTTCTCAGCCTCGGCTTCGGCAGCCTTGACAGGTTCAGCAGCCTCAGAGACAGGCTCCACAGAGGCAGCGGGAGCAGCGGCCTCAGCAACGGCCGTCTTGTCCTTGGCAGCGTCCTCGGTGGACTTTTCATCAGCCTTGCCTCCAGTCTTGCCCTTGATGGTGGCACGGAGCTTAGAGAAAGGGCCCTGGCTCTGGCGCTTCTCATCGCCCTCGACGGGAGAAGGAGACTTTTCACGTCGACCAAAGGCAAACGGCAGCGAAGATTTTCGCTTCTCCTTCACGTCCTTCTTGGCAGCAGTCTCAGTGGCGTCAACAGGGGTGGCGTCAGCACTGTCAGCAACGGTATTCACCTCCTCGGCGTTGAGAGGAGACGTAGACTCAACAGGAGGAATGACAGGGGCAGTGGCGTCAGTTGTCTCGCTCTCCTTGGCAGCCTCCTCGGCAGCCTTGGCGTCGTTCGCCTTCTTTTCCTTCTTGGAGAAGACACCACCGAAGAAGCTGTTGCGCTTAGAAGCAGCAAACTTCTCGATGAGACTCTCAGAGGGCTTGTCTTCCTGAGACTTGTCCCCAGCAATAGCAGAAGCCTCAGCCTCGACTGCTGAGGTCTCTTCCGTCTTGATGGCCTCGGCGGCAGGCTCGGCGGCCGGGACAACAGCATCAACCTCAGCAGCCGGGACATCGTCAGCCTTGGCCTCCTCCTTCTTCTCTTTGACAGAGTCCTTCTTGCCAAAGCCAAAGATGGAAGCACGCTTGCGGCTAGCGGATCGACGCTTAGGCTCCTCAGCTGCCTTGTCATCAGCGACCGCAGCCTCAGTGGCAGGAGTATCTTCTGTCTTGACTGGGTCTTCGCTCTTAGACTCTTCCGCGGACTTGAAGCTGTCCAGAGTATTCTTGTAGGCTTCGGATTCGGTAACGGAAGCGGCAAGCTCCTTCGCCTCAGCGATCTTGATCTTCAGCTGTGCGACCCAGCTGTCACGCTCTGCGGTGCTAGCTGCCTTGAAGCTGTGCTTGGCACCCTTTTGAGTGAAGTGGAACTTGTTGGAGCCATCAATCTCGGGCTCCGTGGCGTCGGCCTATGTGGGTCAACCATTAGCACAATTCGCATTGCCAGTGTTTTTAACAACCATTAACCTACCAAGTTTATCACGCTTGAGGGAGCTTTCTTGTCGCCAACAAACAGAAGACCCTTGCCGGTGTGAGAAGCCCAAGAAATGTTGTGATGGGCCTGCTCGGTGTTCTTTTCGCCTCGCAGATAGCTGGACAGGGCTGCAGGCTCAAAGGAGTCAGAGCCGAAAAAGAAGAACTCCTTGCTGGGGATCAGGTTTCTGATGAATCATTTCTGTCAGCTATTTCTGTTTCAACGGCCCGGATGGCTGGTGGTCGTTCTCGCGTCCTTATCAACTCCTATGACTTACTTGGGGAAGCTGGCCCCTTGCGCCTTGTGGGCCAAATGTCCCTCCTCAACAGGCTTCATCTCCTCGTTGGACTTGTCCTCGGTGGTGACTTCGGCGGGCTTGATCTCATCGGCTGACTTGTCTTGGGCAGCAACAGCTGGGGCGACGGTGGCGTCAACTGCAGTAGGCTCTACAGCAGTGATAGGAGCTGTTTCCTCCTGAGGGAGCTCAACGGGCTTCTGGATCTCGGCCATTCTGGATGATTAAAAAGGGGTATCAAGTAAGATGGGTATCACAAACAAAAAGCGTGGTATCAAAAAGGGAAAAGAAGTCCAGAAGGCAGCGGTCGAAAGGGCGTTGAAGGATGAAACACAAAGCTGAGATGTGGTGAGGAGAAGGGGAGAGAGAGAAAGTTGGAGGACGAGGGACAGGTTGGGTACTTATTTGCTTGGAAGATGCAGGAGAGAAAATATCGAGAGACAGGAGAAGGGGGGTGTGGAAATGAGCAGATGGGGCGGACCGGGAAGCTGCTGGAAGCTGATGGCTAGCGTGAGGAGGTGGTGTGAACCAATGTTGGAGGTGCCTTTGTACCTTGTGGTTGGTGCCTGGATGCATAGGTACTTGGGTACTTGGGTACTTGGGTACCTGGGTACCCACCTCCGTCCCTATACCTGGCCCACCTGGTCTACCTGGTCTACCTGGTGCGTGCAAACCAGGACCGGGGGGGGGGGTGGCCAGAGCAAGAAATGATGATTGTCCACCCTAGCAGCAACGGTGTCTTCCTCTGCCTCTTCTCTGCGGAGGAGCAACGAGAGCCAGCGAAAGTGAGGTCTGTAGATTTGTCATCTGCTGAATACTCACCGCGCAATTCAGGCCATTCCTCCCTCTAACTATCCCGTACTTTTCGTTGAGCATCACAGCCGGCCCGGCTGCCACAGCTACGGAGCACAGCTACGGAGCACGGCTATAGAGCGGTACCTGACCTGAGCCGATATGAGAAATGGAGGGGCCCAAGGGTCGAAGGGCGACGCAGCTCCACTCTGGCACTGGCGCGGCACTACGGTGTGCTGGTTTTGAAAAAAGGGGTGTGGGTGTGTGCGTGGGTGTGGGCATAGATATGGGCGTGATAGGATTCAGCCATGACCTGTCCGGTACCAGGCCAACTGTCAACTAACAGCCGCCAATCCCCAACCAAACATAAACGTCCATAAGAGTCGTCGCCCGCCACCAGCTTGCACTAACAATATTGCCTACCCTCTTACCCTTTTTTTTTTTTTCTTCTTCTTCTTATTCTTCTTCTCTGTCTCGCTTCCTCCTTGCCCTTCCGCCCCTCCCCCCCCCTTTTTTTTTCCCTTTTTCTCCCATCAGCCAATCTGTTGTCAATCCTTAGCTTTCTGTCCACTCAACTAGGGCTAACTGGTACGTAGATACGCACATACCTGGTAGGGGTTCCCGATGCAGCGCCGCCACCATCTGGTCCATCAAATTGCGAATCTAGCGAACCCCCATTGATCATCTTCCCTTCCCTCCAATCACGCACTTGGCCTGGCATTTAGTATTCCAAAACTGGTACAACTGGTCACGTTGTGTAGCAGTTGTGCTACAGTAACATAGGCCTAGGACTTCTTGGGGTCATGGACAAACCTCAACAGCTAGTAATGTGTAATGAATCCTGTACTCATTTTGGATGTTTGATCTGGGTCAATCCCAACCTGCATGCAATATAAGCAATATAACATGTACAGCAGCTCCTCTTGCTCCTGTTCGGAGTGTTTGGTATGGCTCGAGTGGTTCACCACTCAAACACTCAAACACTCAAGCACGGCATACCATTTTGCACTAAGCGCCGAAAGCATCTCGTAACTCGGTGTGGTTCCTTGCCACCAAGGCTGGATGGAGCTTGGCGCAGTTGGCAATATCTTCACCCAGCCTCTTGTAGCCATTCAGCCGTTCACATGGTATCAAACTCTGTCATCAAATATGAAGATGCGACTGTAAGATTGCAGGGCCCCATGGCTGGCCCGTGCGGCGTTAACGTTAGCGAAGTCCAAGTGGGGAGGAAATTGCGGGCCCATCAACTCACCTCTTCCCTTCCCTTCCCTTCCCTTCCCTTGCCTTGCCAAAGAAAACAGCGACAAAAAAAAAAAAAAAAAAAAAAAGGGATAAACAGAAAATGGTTGAGCGTAACTATCAACCATTACAACCCAAAAGCAAAGTGCATCCATCCCTTGCATGTGTTTTCGTTGGCTTTTCTTCCGTATAGCCGTACTAATTTTCTGGGCAAGCAGGACAATCCCAGTGCATACAAACGACATTGCGACATTGCGTCACATCCACACCCCCTTTTCATGAATCACCAGATGATGGGCAAATGGGCAGCTTTTAAAGGACAGAACGACTCTCCGATGGTAACTAGTCCTGCCGACTGAGCTATTTGGACATGCTCTACGGAGTACGACTGGATAGATTTGGCCTCTACTTGATACACTTCTAGGGGTCCGATGATTGATTGATTTGGCACTTGCCCCGTTTCCTGCACGCAGTACGGCCGAGATTATGGTTCCCATGTAACAGTAGCAGGAGATGCTCAGTTCGTATCCTCGAGATAAACCTGACAGGTGAAAATCAGCAAGCCTGACGTTTCTCCGTCAACGCGATATTGCCCGTGGACAAATTCTCCTAGGTTGTTTTTGTCATTATTTGTGATATAGTCGTGTCTCCCCTTGTCAGTGGGTGGGTGATGATGCATGGCTGGCTCCTTTAATTTTTTTTTTGTCAACACACGTCCAGGTCCGTGGCGGTCCTTCTCTTGACATTTTAACATGCAAGGGTCCCTGGTCCCCTGCTGCGGCATCAAACCGCAGAAAATTGTCCATCCGACTTCAACCGGCTCCTTGCTTGTGGGTCCAGCCATTTAAGTTGTCTGTTATATTAGTTGGGGCCATTAATGGAAAAAAACGAGAAGAAAGTTTGGGACGGTCAGGAACAAGATTCCTGGTTTCTACGCCATCACTTTTGGCCTTGGCGGCTACTTGGACTGTTCTGTCGCAGCCTTCGAGGCCAGGAACAGTCTTTTTCAAGTGTGCAGTGCCGACGGATCTGACGAATTCCATGTCGCGGCCAGGCCCTCGCATGTGCCATGTGCCGTGCTGCTGCGGAAACGTCATTTCCACAGCTGCAAACACAATATGGCGGTGGTGGTGGGCGTGTGTTATGGTGGCTGTACCCGCACGTGCCACATTGACGGCAGCTTGCTTACCTGCAGCCCTTCTTTGGCTTGGGTGCCATGCCGAGTTTATGCAGCCATGGCCTCCTTGCTTGCCTTTGTTTGCCTTTGCCTCTCCCACTCTGTCTGTCCTCTCTCACCCAAGTACCAAGTACCAAGTACCGGCATGCTTTGCTTTGCTTTGCTTTGCCGGCACTCGCTGCCGTCTTCTTCTCGATGTTCAGATTTCCTTCTCTCTGCAATTACCGCCTGACAACTGACACGACGGAGATTGATGGCATGTTCAATCCAGATCGGCTCCGGGTCAGATGAGTGCACCTTCCCACATTAATTATTACCTAATTAATGGTGACAGAGTTCAGCCGGTTCATCTTGCACCAATCATCAGAGGGGGACCCGAGGGGGACCAGAGGAGGACCAGAGGAGGCAGCTCACGGCGTCCCACGCTGTTGGGGCGGGAGCATGTTGCAGTACGATTCTGCCGTTTTGCCTCATGGCTTGGGGCGTCATCTGCTTCATGGGTTTCAGGTCGCTCGCATATGTAAACGCCGAGTCTGTCTGTGTACATACGCCAAGCCCAGCCGCATTGTAGCGACTAGGCAGGCCATGTGACCTAACCTTCCGGATGGAGCGAACCAGCAGCCATGTGCCACCAAGGCCATCGATTTGACGTCGAGCAGATTTCGAAGACGCGGAAGTAGGCAAGGGTAATCTTCCAGGGGCTGATTTGTTGTCGGTGAGTGAACAATCGAGCGCGTAAAACCGCCGACACATGCTTCGAACTCAGCGTCAAACGGGTGAGATCCAAACAAACGGCCATGATTTCGTTTGTGGTGTTCCTCTCCTCTTACTCCTTGTCCGATAAATGCCTCTTTTGGCACATCATGGTCTATTTTTGCGACCCTGGTTGCTTAATGTAGACTTTTATATACAGGACTTTTGCAAGTTGGTGCTCGTAACACTACCCCCCCCCCCCCTCCCTCCGTAACCGGCTCTCCGCGTGCCCTTGAATGAATTTTATTAGTACGACCAAGTACCACAAACGCTGCGGATGCGTAGATAGATGATGATGTATGCCGGCATCTACGTAGGCAGTTTTGCGCACTTCTACCCTGCAGTGACATGAACACGATGTAAATAATGACATTTCGTGACTATCAAGTCTGGGTACCTATATTGCAGAACTCGTTTATGCGGGGTACTTTGTACATGTCGCATAGAATTGTAGTAGGTAGACGACAGTACCGGCGTAGCTCGCGGGATGGTCGGATGAAGGTCTCGTCTTTATCGGCGTGGTGATGTGACGATGAACTGCGGGGCAGCAGCCACCTTGACGCATTTCGTGCAGCTCGACATGTCACAGGAACACATTTGGCCACACGTTTGGCCACCACCACCCACCACCACCTCCACCTCCTCCACCTCCACCATCAATATCATGGCGAGAATCCGACGTACAGCTGACTCACGGAAATGCCCCCACTGATGACCACACCATTAATATCGAGTCCCAGAGCTACCATAGTGGAGGACCCTAAAACGACAAGGCGAGATACCGTGCAGTTCACAACACCCACCCTTACAAAGTGATCGGCCATTGCGTAATACATAATACATGGATACGTACTTATCAACGGGATTGACAACTAACAGCGCCGCAAATCAGGGCTTGGCGAGCGGGGTCAGCGAGCATTTACAGTTCAAAGCTTCAACAGCAGCAGCCCATCTCCATTGGCGATGCCCTCACAATGGTGGATTGTCAATTCGAAACTTCCATGGTCTACACGCCAGCATGGGCGGTGGTTGAATCCAGAGCCTCGAGTATCCGAACGGCCTTCGGTGATGCTCCGTGATTGGCCAGGAAGATTTCCTGTCGTACTCGGTACATCACCACCATCTTGCTCGTCCTCAAGGGGCTCGGGACTGATGGAAGGAATCGGCAAGCCCACCAGAAACCGGCTGAGGGGTCACCATGGTCGAGCTATTTTATTACCTCCCCAACGCAAAAAAGAAGGTCAGCAGATGTGATGATGCAACCTACAACGGGGGGATTGCATCGTACCTTGTCTGTGGTATTGGTGTGTTAGTGTACCGGTATACGCGTGCTTCGACGTAACGGGACAGAGCACGTGGTGCAGTTGTACGATGGATCAGGTGAGTATGGCCGGATAATTTGAGGCACTACATTCACTACCGCGTACCAGGCATTACTATTTTCTGCATGCGCATGTGGCGTGGCTATCAGCTCCAAGGTTGGATGCTTGCCACCGTCTAAGCAGCACAACGCACAGCCCAGATGTCACCCTTTGCCCTTGGTGCTATTTATCGGTTCCCGTCGGAGTGTGCGGAGTGGGATGGTTCTACGGGCTATTACATGGAATTCCTGCAACGTACGCTTTGATACAGTTCAAAGCTGCGTGTGACCACGCTCACGAGGCGTGTTGTTGTAGTTCCTGAACTGTACCGAGTAGTAGTAGGTAGGCACGCACCCAGGGGAAGCTGAACGAGGTCTGACTGATCCAGACACTCTTTCATGGGACCTTGACGTACAACATACTGCAACGTACTGCAACGTACTGCAGCGTACGTATCTACACCTTATGCCAAGGCCCAGCCGAGCAGGCCGCTTTGGCACTTGCCCTCCAACTTCAGACATATATCACATTTGATGGTGTATGACAGGTCGCAGAAAAAGTGATTTCCCACTGAACGGCTAACGTCAGACCTCGTGCTTGGACGGAACTAGCTTACACGTAACGGAACATTCGATTGACACAAGAGGAATCCTGGCCAAGACCTTGCCATGAGCGGCTTGGCAGGTAGGTACCCAGTACCTATTTCTTGTATGGAACTTGAACTAAACTAATGCGTACCTCGTACCTAGGTAGCTACGAGGTGACAGAAGAGAATTCTTCCCTTGTGCCACCAGACGGGGCAGTTGTCAGCTGTGAAACAATTGTGTTTCTGCCAACATTCATTCATTGAACAATTAATGTTGGCAGGGGGGCCGCTGCCGCCGCGCTTTTCGGCTGTCATGGCTGTCATAGCTGTCATGGCTGCCTTGCCCTGCCTCGCTTCACGCAATGACTCATCTCTGCTAGTCTCAACTCTCGTGATTTTCGTGCTTCACCTATGCCAAAACTATCTTCTCCTCGAACCCATGAACTAATGTTAGTGTCAAGCGAGTGCCCCCGCACTCTGGCCTTGTCATTTTCACCAACGATGAATGAACTACGTTGGCACGTCTCCCTTTGCAGAAAAGGCCTGTCGCTTCAGGGCAGAACATGAGATGACTGCTCCCGAAAATGACTTCTACAGACTATTTACAATATCTACGAATCAGCTGCCGAAAATGTTACATAAATGGAGCATCGGAGACACGCCGTGCTGGCACTGCTAGCACTCCTCGCCAAGAGTGTTGTCGTCAAAGCTGGGAGGACTGCTCTAGACAAAGACCAGACTCTGCAAGAAATATCAATTCGTAGCATATGGCGTTGTGATAAAAACCCAAAATTCAGAATCAGCATGAATTTTTCGACTTCTGGATTCTTGAGCTTCTCATTGAGTACTCTTCATTCTCTCTGACCCTCCCCGACCCTATATAAAGTTTTCTTTCGCACCTTTTAATGCCACGTACTCTTCCACCTTGCAAAAGTCTATTCTGAATAACAAAGTTTCGACTTTGCAGAAGGCATACAATTTTTTTTTTCGTTTCCATGTCTTTCTTCTTCTTTATATGACCATGAATTTCCCCTCTCTGGTTGATACCCAAAAGTCTTCATTCTTCATGCACAGCCTCGTCTTGACTTAGAACGATCGACCCGCATAACATCGTCCTCCCCAAATCTCTGTTGCTTTTCTTACATCAAATATTAGTTGAGAATCAGTCTCCAGACCTTCGTACTCGTCTTTTGTCTGTGCACAATCTATCCCAGAGGCAATAGCTACCCAGCACGCCTTCCCCAGCAAAGCCTCTCCTCGTTCTCATCATTGAACACTCATCGCACGCTAAGGGGATATTTTCTTCCAAGTAAAGAAAAGAAGGAAAAAAAAAAAAAAAAAGCCCTTTGGACCAGTTTTGGATCATAATTTCCCTTGGCCTGTAGCTGAAAGCCTGCGTAATCTCCGACGCACAATTGCCTCACTCTCTTCGAGTCTCTTTTTTTCTGTCCATCCTTCGCCATACACTACATTTTCACTCTGCGAGCATGGCTCCCAAAAACCGCAAGAAGGTTGAAACTTTACAAAAAGAAGCACATGCAGAAAAAAAATACGATATTGTTCTTTCTCAAAAGGCTCTCATCAAGAACGGCTTTCACAAAGCTGTTACGTCTAAGTCTCCAGAAGAGATCGAGACAGTATGGGGCGAGAAAGCTATTGCATCACTCAAGAAACTCAAGGAATCTGAGTTTCTTGCTCGTGAGCCTTGTAGGTATCTAACAACTGTAGGTCTGCCAACTTCGCACCTTGGCTCGTCTCTCCGGCTGACTTCAAGAAAAGGCTATGCTTCTGTTTCGATATGAAACCAGATACACTCACGCGAACGTCCCTGATGCCCAAGGCAAAAGGGGGAATATTCTGGCAAGGATTTTGAATACCGTTGATGTCAGCAGTGAGGTCGCAAATGCCCTCTTCGCGGAGGGACTAAGCACAGTTCTAAATGCCGCAATTACTTCGTCAACCTCCTGGTTGGCGCTATCAAATTGCGCAGTAAGTAACCTTCTATGTTTACTGCAAGTTGGAATTACAGCTGACTGTAAATCAAAGAAAATTTGGGATATATACGCAGCAGGATTTAGAACCAACGGCAATTCAGGCGTTCTGCTAGTCGTCACCCCTGAATGCACAGTGAGTGAGATGAACTCGGCTCATGCTCTGGATCCATACGGACTACTGTCGCACACCTACCTCTCAGACTGGTGCGCAGAATCCATGAAGCTCGAAAGAGAAATCTATCTTTCGATATTCCTCCTTCATGGTCGTATTCACCCGAAAGCAGTGAAAGCGAATGGTGGTCGCAACAAGAATGGCCGGAGCAAGCAAGGGGTCAAGGAAATCATGCCTGTGGACTTTTTAGCCGAAGAAATCGTCCAGGCAATAAAGGCTATTCGAGATATCAAGACGATTTGGGGAGCGGGCCAATTCACATTCTGCTCTAAGAATCAACTTTTCGAGCCACCAGCAATCTTCTGCGTCGACCGACTCAGGGCACTATGTAGGTTCTGACCAACATACCATGCTGTGGCCATCCTTTTGTTTGAGAGGCAATAATAATGCTGATATGTATAACAGTGAGCCGAATTTCCGAGCAGCGAAACTCCTTCAAAGTCCTATATTTCGAAAACGTCCCTTTCCTAGACCGTCGAATGCTCGCCATCATTGTACGAGCATGCCCGAATGTCCGTATGCTTGGCATTTACGGCTGTCCTCTAATACACTTTGGAGACGTACTGTGCTTAATTGACCTTATTTATGAAGTCAATCTCGACCGACGCAAGAAGAAGCTACCAGAGATTGATGGTTTAGACTTCTATCCCCATTACAATAAGGGAACTCCGTTTGCTACACCGTCCTCGGCTACATACGGCCTTACATGGGGCCCTCACAAACTCGATGTTGTGCAGCGGGGCTTTTTTACAGTTGTCTTGAAGGCATTCATGAAATCGAAGAGGATGGGACTCGGCCTTCTGTTCGATCAGGATAAGGCATTCTGCAAATACTTGAACCAGGTCCCCAACTATCCTCTTGCAGTACCTACTTTTCTTGATGCAATGCATCGGTATATGGAAGCAAGAGACGACAAGCTACGAAAAAAGGCTCTCTATGATCTCCTGAAGCCAGTACGACTTGGCCTCGATCGCATCGAACATGATTGGCCTAAATGGTACACAGAAATCATGGGCAAGAGTATGCTATTTTGCTCTTGTTGCGGCTATGAGATGCTGGAGGAATTCTTCTCGGCCTTTGCTCGCCAAGTGCGTCCGCATAGAAGAGTTTGCGCAGGCTGTACTCTACAGCATTGGCTTGACGAGGAAAGTGACCACCTCAAAACTTATAAGAAGCAAATTCTTGGCACCTTGTTTCCAAATTGGAATGGTTTGGAGTTCAACTCAGATGCCCGTGTTCCTGCATCAGTAAAGAGCATAATCGGATTGCGATCAACATTGTCAGTTCGACCGCAGGTGCCTGAAATCATGGCAGACGAGAATGGCGAGATGTACTCACCACAAACCAAGGCGGCACTTGTTCGCGATAATAAAATCCACCATGACTCTCTACAGAATCTGCCAACTTTGTCGGAGCTGTTGGCGGACAAGGCTTGGGCTCATGCGTTCAACAAGTGTAACAACTTGGACATCTACTGCAGGGCCATTCGGCGAATTTGTCACGAGAGCCGCGGCGGCCAGGTACCCGATATTCTTCAGGGCCGAGGGGATGGCGGTATGCCGGACCACGTCGAGGAGTTGCAGCCTCCAAGACGATCCGGCCAGGGAGTCCTATGCCACGACTTTACATCTGCATTTCATTTCTACACAGGAGTTGCCTACAAGGGCTGGTCAGGATACGATTCTTGAGAGGAAAGTTGGGCAAAAGGAAGAAGGGCGCGGTTCTGAAGGAGCACGCAACAAAAATTATCGCAGCAAGGGCGATCAGTAGGGGCATTTGGGTCCAATATGCCTTAACATGGAGCAGGATTAATCAGAATTGCTAGACAGAACATATAATAATGATGGCTCGACTTTTGCTTGCCCAAGGTGCATCATCACGTGACATGAGGATATTCCCCCAGAAGCCTCGGGGATCCATCCATCCATCCATTCGGTGCAATGCTTTCCCAGAGACAACAATCCGTTGTAGTCATGGCCTCTATACTGCGGAGTTTGGCGCTACAAACGAAAACAGCGGCCTCGAAGCCAATCTCTGGAATCTTTGCCAGCCACGCCTTCTGCACAGTCTTGGCGCCGAGTTGGATCCCCTCAGCCTTCAGCAATGCCAGGACACCATGGACGACAGGGACGACGCAGCAAACGAGGGGGATGAAGGTCCATAGCTCGGTGAAGAAGAGATGCGAGCATTGCAAGGTTGGTTCGCTCCTTGGGGGGTTGTGCAGTCGTGCTGATATCGGGAATGTCCCGTCTAACTTGGATAGGTCGTGCGACGCAAGGCCGGCAAGAGACACAATGGATATCTGTACATAATCTGCAAGTCGAACCCTCGACATAAGCAGCGACAAAACTGAGCGGACGTTGGTTTGGGCGAAGGTACGATTGGGTGGAGGGATGAAGAAAGGCCTTGTTGATTTAGGAATCGAAGGCGTCGACCGTTCTGTGATTGGATAGGAAGAGATCGATGGAGGTATTGTGGTGTGGTGTGGTGTTGTATGAGGAACAGAGGAATCGTGCCGTTCTACGATCGGGATGGAAAGAGGGTCATAGGAATTGTGCCGTTCTAGCAGGGACAAGGACTACGGCAGGGGAAGTGTTCGATTATAGGCTACATACTCCCGATGTACCTCTCCATACTATCCCACTCGGTCTTGCCCGTCGACAAGAGAAACCGGATGTGATTCTGGCAAAAGTCAGTTTCCCCACGTAGTGCCGTGTCTGCGGTGCGCTCACAATGTCCGTCACATCCCTGCGGCGCTCAAACTCGTGGCGGACGAACCGCCGCGTCTCGGTCCTGGCCTGGGCGTCGCGGATGGATCTCGTGCCGCGGAGGATGGTCCTGTAGAGGGAGAGGACGCGGCATCTCTGGAGGAACTGAAGCGCCTTGTCAGCTAGCTCTCTGCCCACCTCGTTCGGGACGCTGTTGATGACTTGCGTGGTCGAGACTCAATGCGCGCTCGAAGCTGCGGCGCGTGGCATAGCCGCGGAGCTGCGTGCCGGATATCATGGGCTACGACATTTACGTGCCGGTGGTTTTTTTTTTTTTTTCTTTTTCTTTCCTCGTGAGTGTACAGTAATGGGCATGGCAGTTACTAGGAAGGCAAAGCTTAGGATGGGTTGGGATGTAGCTTCAGCGGGAGAACCTCGGTTGGCGTGCTTGATAATAATTGGACTATCATGAGCGTTGACCTCGTCTATTGAAATTCGTGCGCTTGCATCACAATGGCGGGAGCGCGACGCAAGGGCCCGCGACAGAAGGGGCCGGATCCCATAGAAAAGGCCAATGCGAAGAACGACGAGGACTTTGTCGCCGACTACATGCCGTCGCTGTACGTTACCAGCTTTCCAGCCTTTGCCCTCTTGCTCTAGTATCTCAACCCCGACCGGCTGATTCCCCCCCCCCAACGGCAGCTTCACGACGTGGACGCATCCTGCTTCCAAGGAGGCGTACAGCCTGCGACTCTGCCGGGCGGCCGATGTGCCGGAGGAGCAGATGACGGCGTGCTTCGACCTCGTCGACGAGACGAGCGGCGCGGACTACCGCGCGTCCAGCCTGGGCTGGCACCCGGCGGCCAAGAAGAAGGAGATGCGGTCGACGGAGCTGCGGTACGTGCTGGTGATGCGGGGAGGACAGGTGCGCGGGTTCGCGTCGCTGATGCCCACGTATGAGAATGGCGAGCCGGTTGTTTACTGCTACGAGATTCACCTGAAGGCCGATGTGAAAGGGTAGGTAAGCAAGCAAAGCAAGCAAGCGTCCCCGCCCCCCCCCCCCCCCCTCGCCTTGTATCGAGTGAGATGCGTGGGCTTTGCAAAATTCACGTGGGAATCCAAGAGAACAAGAGCTGATGCTGTCTGCGAAAGAACCGGCCTCGGCAAGCGTCTGATGCAGGGCGTCATCGAGGCCGCTGAGCGGATGGACGGCGTGGACAAGGTGATGCTCACGTGCTTCGCGAGCAACGCGCACGCGCGGTCGTTTTACGAGCGGCTCGGGTTCGAGGTCGATGCGAGTTCGCCGCGGGAGAGGGTCCTTCGCGGGGCCACGGTTGTGCCGGATTATGTGATTTTGAGTCGATGGGCTGGATAGATGTTATGTTGCGAGTACTGGGACGGGAATGTTGAGCGACGACACGACAGTCATGAGCCAATCAGGTATGTAGGTGAGTGGGGCCAGACTGTCTGTCCTTGGATGTACTATAAGGCTACCGTTGTATATTGACCGCACTCTATATGTAGCCAGAAGAGGGTTATGATGAGCGCCTTGGATAAATCTACCCAAGAGGCTCTATTATAAGCTATTAATTGATTCTAGAATGTACTATGGGTATGTTGGCGACGCGGCCATACTTGAGAAAAACCGGCCCCGTCCAAATCAAATGTGGCGTCTCGTCTAATACAGCCTAGCAGCAGCTATGGCTTCGCCGGTTCAAGACACTTTCCAATAAAGCTGCAACTCGACAAGCCTGCATTCCATTTGATAGGCCCGTCCCAGGTCTGAGCTGAGTCTCTCCCAGCCAGAAAAGCCCAGTGCTTGAGATTCCGCCAAACACTTAAAAATCCAAGCGGGATACCCATCGCTTCTCCCCGTCTCCCATCTCGTTTTCTTTCCCTTCCTGCCCAGGCGCAAAAACGTACACACACGTACCATGGACCAGAAGACCGAGCACGGCGCCCAGCAGCCGCTGACGCAGCCCTCTCACCACGTCACCGTCCAGGCCCAGAACAGCCGGCTCGATGCGCGGAGCAAAGAGTGGCAGCACGGTCTCTTCGACTGCTTCGCCGACCTGGAGGGCTCTCTGCTCGCGTGCTTCCTGCCGTGCATACGTATGTGGCCAGGTACCCGGAATTTATATATTTGAAAGACTTCAAAGAGGCCTAACCGCGCGCATTCTAGTCCACGGCCGAACCATGGATCGCATCCATGATCCGTCCCTCCAGTCGCACGATCCTTTGAATACCGAGTGTCTGCTCTGGGGCGGCATCCAGTGCTTTACCTGCTGCGGATGGCTGTGCGTCTTGTCTTCCTTTTTTCTTTTTTTTTTTTTGGATTGCATCGCGCTAGAGTTCTTGCGGAACAGAGGCTGACACACATCGCAGCTACAACATGGTCAAGCGTACTGAGATCCGCGAGAGGTACGGCATTCATGGGTCGGGCGGCTCCGACTGCTGCGCTTCGTACTGTTGCCTGTGCTGCGCTCTCGTCCAGCAGGATCGCGAGGTCGCCCTCCGAGCAGGCCACTTTGCCCCCGTGAGCCAGGCCTACCAGGGCCAGAAGGAAGGCATGCAGATGCCCGGTGCACCTCCCCAGCCGCAGCAAGAATCCCAGCAGCAATCGCCGCCCTCCCAGCCGCAGTATCAGCAGCAGCCCATGCAGACGGGCATCCAGAGCCAGGCGCAGGACATAACCGCTTATCCGCATCAAGGCCAGCCCGTGCAAAAGCAGTAGACTGACTGACGGGGGGGGCTGGCGACGAGATTTCGAAGGAGGACAGTAGCATGGGGTGATTCGAAACGGTGGCACAGTACGCCAGTCGCGTTGAATTGGATTGTTGCCCGTTCTTTGAAGCCTAGATGCCTTTGTCTTAGTATGTGTTGGAAAATGTCTAGCGTCTTCCCAGCTTGAGTCAAGATACCTGTTTCTCATTTGGCACCCAAGAATCCGCCATGTAAATCCTCGTCGCGCGACCTTTCATCGCTGGGTTCGATTTCGACTTTGGCCGATAATCATGGACACCAGACTGATCTCATAATGCTCGGCAAAGAGCCACTCAATTAGCCACCCAAATAACATCTAGCCGTAGTACTCCATAACCCAGAAAACTCCATGAATTCCATTTCAAACCCAGTTAGAGCCTCAAGCTCGTGTGAGAATTTTATCACTTTCTAAACTTTCTATCCCTTTAAGCCCATCATAATAAAAAAAAAACCCCCTTTTCAATCCCAAAAGTGTCTCGCTTAAGCGTACAGCTTCTTCTCGTACGCCTCCATGTTCACGTTGCCCTCCAACTGAGCGCTGGCAGTGCGGAGCTCGAAGCGCACGAGTCCGCTGGCGGCGCCTTCGTGAAGTTCAGACAGGCTCTTCATGCCACAGTCCTGCATGGAGTGCTTGAGACCAGCAGCTAGGTAGGGTATAAACTTGTTGATTGAACTGCGACCAAGTTAGTACAAACCAAGATTCTGCTTAAAGTGGTTGCGTGGATGTAGGACCAATCGTTGTGTACTAACCCTCGGTGAGCAACGGATCCCGAAACACCCTGAGCCACAAGAACGCTGTCTCCTTCAGAAAAGTATCGAGCAGTTCCGGCATTGCTCTTCTGACTGTTCTTGCCGCCACCGCCGGCCTTCTTGTCTTGCATGGCATCGATGCTGCCCATGCCACGGTAAGCCTTGACGAGCTTGCCCTCGCGAGAGACGAACGAGGTACCAGGAGACTCGGTGGTACCAGCCAAGAGACCTCCCATCATGACGGTTGAAGCACCAAGAGCGAGGCCCTTGACAATGTGACCAACATTCTGCACGCCACCGTCGGCAATGCATGGCACGCCAAAGCGAGCGGCAAAACTGCTGACAGAGTAGACGGAAGCGGCTTGCGGACGACCAACAGCCATGACCTCCTGAGTGATACAAGCAGAGCCACTACCCATACCAATTCGGAGACCGTCAACACCAGCGGCAATCAAAGATGCAGCCTGTTCACGAGTGACAACATTGCCACCAATAACGTCGAGGCCGGGGAACTCATTCTTGATCCACTTGATCATGTCAATTTGGTACATGCTGTTGCCCTGGGAGCTGTCAAGAATGACGATATCCAGGCCAGCATCGACAAGCTTCTTCAGACGGAGTTTGTCTTCAGGACGAGTTCCAATGGCGGCAGCGCAAATGAGCTGCTTGCTGTCACCAAATTTGGAAGCCAATGGGAAGTGTTGATTCTTGGTCAAATCGGAGCGTGATATCATGGACACGAGATTGCCTTCCTTGTCAACAATGGGCAGTTTGCCCTTTTTGGACTTGGCCAGAATTTTATTGGCCTCGAGAAGTACAACACCACTAGGGGCAGTAACAAGATCAGTTACCATTACGTTGGAAACAGGAACGTCGGCGTCGTCCTCGAATTGAAGGTCGCGGTTGGTAACAATGCCGAGCAGTTTTGAGCCAAGCTTCCCATCCTCTATATAGAAACTCTCGTTAGCAGAGTTTCTTGAGCCCAACAAGGCAAGTCAAAGAACGTAATTCTGGATTTATGCAGTGGTCATAGTGTTTCTCTCCCCATGACGTACAGTCTTTACGGTGGAACGAAAGTTATATATAATTTGGGTGATAATCATGTGAATGCTGTGGAAAATAACCTCCAAAGAAGTAGTAGAGTGACGAATGTGAACATACCAGTGACCGGAAAGCCGCCGAAGCCCCATTTCTCCTTAAGGGCCTTGGCCTCGCCAACAGTGGTGTTACGGTCAATGACGACAGGGTCAAGAATGAAGCCGTTTTCGTACCGCTTCACCTTGCGGACCATGTCAGCTTGGGCCTCGGGGGAGCAATTGTGATGAATAACTCCGAGCCCACCCTGAAGGGCCATGTGGATGGCCATCTCATGCTCCGTGACAGTGTCCATGGGAGACGAAACGAAGGGAGTCTTGAGGGTGATGCGCTTGGTAATGGCAGAGTCAAGAGTGACCTCGGAGGCAGGGAAGCCAATGTATCCAGGCAACAAGAGGAAGTCATTGTACGTAAGACCACCATGCTTGGTGGTATCCATGAGCTCATGAATGTCAAGACCATCCCGACTTTTGTACTCCTTCAAGACGTCGAGGGCGGTGGTGTGGTCAAGCAACTTGGCGTTGCCAGAGCCGTTGGAAGCAGCCATTGCAAGAGAATGCAGATAAGACTGGGGGTAAGAAGACAAAAAAAAAAGTCGAAATCGCAATCGCAATCGAAAACGAAGACAAATCGTTAAGCCGAATCCCAAATCAGCCGGCGAAGGGTTATAGATCGACTTGTTGAGGTTGATGAGGCGCTTCTTCCCGTAGGAAAGAAGAAGGCCAAAGAGAGACAAATGGTTGTAGCACAAATTTTTTGGTTCTTATTCTCTCGTGCTGCGACCCCTGCTTCCAGCCATTGGCGCAGAACTTTTTGGGGAGGGGCAGGCCCTGGGTGCGGGGACCTCGGGGACCTTCTGAGTGGCTGCAGTTGTCGCAAAAGCCGGACTTGGCCATCCGTACACCGGGCGACAACAGCCGATGGCAGGCACGGATGGATCGTTCCTGCATGTTTCGAAGCACCGCATTATTACCTGTAAGTTGCAATAATAAAAACTGGGCCGATATGTGCTTTTGCATCTTTTGCAATGCAAAGTTCAATCTATTTTCATTTCTCTTGCTGAAACTGACCGTGCTCCGAGTACAGAATTTATTGAATTATCAATCAATTATTTCTGTCTGGCATCACGTCAACCAATGACTTTCCAACAGCGATTTCAACGCGCCTCCGAGTCGCTCCTGTCCGACACGACACGCGTGTGTAAACCTAGTTCTAACCGTTGCGCTCCCGTGGCAAAAATCAACGCCCGCTCTAGACGTTAAAAGAACACTTCACATTTACCTCATCTCTCTGCAAATCGCTCAACCCCAGCAGCTTCCACGCAAGCTCGACGTCGATTTCCAGTACATGACAATCAATGCCACTTTTCCTTACCGTCTCAGGAGGTACAGGAACATCTTGCAATGTAACCATAAAATCATCCTCAACTTCCAGTTTAGGGAGTATCGAGATAAATACGCCTTGACTCTCATCAGCCGTTTCCTCATTATGATCAATTGGTGGGATCAACATACCTAGGATGCCTAGCGCTTTCAAGATACATCTTGAAATCACCTGACCAGTCCTCTGCTTGAGGATCGAGCTGGTAACGAGAGCAGCACAACCAGTCATCTTCCCAGTCAAGCCAAGAAGACCAGCGTGACCCTTACCGTATCTGCTTCCGTCAAAGGAAGTTACTGGGTAAGCGCACAAAATCTCGTATTCCTTCACATCGAGCGAGATAGTGATCAATGGTGCCGTATCCCTGGCTGAGATGACATTCGAAACCCTCCCAGAAGTATGCGCTCGAACCACATAGTCCACAGACGGCAGGTATCCAGGGAAGGAACCCAGTGGCATCAGTTCGCTGACGTTAATCGCTGACACGTTGAAAACGCCGAGTATGCCAACCCCGGCTTGCGATGCGCCTAAATGTGTTATCAGACACACAAAAAGACTTCCCATTGCAGAGTACGTCAAGTACCTACCGTGGTAACTGCCGATTTTCAGCAAGGAGGCATCTTCAAACTTCTCATAATGATTGATAGACTTCCCCAAAGAACTAGGTCTGAGAATGAGCGTCCGACCAAGCGGCGACTTCGCAGATATTTGTTTCATGAGCGACATATTATGCTCGCCTGGGACGTCGGTGATGTAGATTGGGCCCCCACTTACGCATCGAGCCGCAGCATGATATCCGGAGTATTCATGCACTGTCTGAAACATATCCCAATCGGGAATAACATTGAGATATTGTGTAAATATGGCATTGTGAGCGTTAGCCCAAATATGCCAAGGGTGCGATGCGGGCTCATTAGGAAAGTAATCGTCCGAGTTCCGTACTACTCGCTCTTGACAACCACGAGGCAATTGTGAGTGAAAGAGAGACAATGGGAACTGTGACATGCAGGAAATGACATTGTCGCCAAAGTACTTCTGTGACGCTCTCGACCATTCATCAAGGTAAGTTGAAGCGAGTTCTCGACGAACTGGTGCTGCTTTCAGCAAGTCGACCATGACTTGCACATCTGTTTTCACACCATCAACTCCCGCATCATTAAGAAAACTGTAGAAGTCGTTGTAAAACCTTGAGACATCCTCTTTCGCAATGACTCTAAGGTTTGGCCGAATTTTGTTGTCCTGTGCTACAACCGACGTTTTGTACCTCAAAGCAATCGCACCGTGGGGAGAAATACCTCCCCAATATCCCAGCATGGCGTGCCACACAAAAATATGGCAAATATCAGGGTGTAATTTTCGGATTTTCATGACCAAGTTTTGAAGCCCATTGGGGAAAGCCTCCCTATCTGCTTCGAATTCAGTCCAGCGGTGCTGTGACTGATCCTGGCCTGCCCGTTCAAGGGATTGCCAGTTGTCGTCAATGATGAAATTCGAAATATGGATGCTGTTCCTAACAAGTTGACGGACCGCATCCAGAAGTTTTTCTTCCGAAAGTTGTTGTCCCAGCGAATTCCACGTGCCTGGGTTACATGTTAAAGTCATGCCTACATTGCGTATGATTACAACTTACAGAAACCAAGTCCGTCGTACCACTCGGGCTCCCGTGCAGCTATTCTGAGAGTATGTAAATTGCTGATGCCGGAAGAGTCAAGCCGCGACACCGCATATGGCGATACGAGTTTGCGCGCCTCGTACATAACAGAAGCAATGGTATGATGAAAATCAAGCCCTTCCGAAACGAGAACCCTAACAATGCCTGCAGATGGAGAATCATTCCTGGCCTGAGAGTTTAGTATTCACAACCACATCGGGCATTACGAACATACTTGAACACTTAATGTATTTTTGTCGGTGCTTCTGAACGTTACTGACATGGATTCAACACCACTGACAGCGAGTAATGACATTGTCTTGCCGTCATGACTTAAGAAACAACATAAAATAGCGTCTATGTCTACTGTGAAGCGAGACGTGCCGTGTCGAGGGCCCAACCAAGAAGGCTGGTGGCGTACCAAGGCAAACCATCTGTCTCGGATTAGTGGCCGCCCTTATTGGACATTCCAGCCTCGCAAACCATGGGAATGGGTGTATTTGAGTTTAAAGGACTCGACATCCGAAAGAATCAGGACAACTCAGCAACATACCTCAAAAACGTTCCCCATGGCGTCCCAATGTCAATGTCATGTACGAGGGAGTCTTCTCCGTTGCAGCCATCGATAGGACACTGCAAAGACCACAATCGGGTACCCGGAGATTGACTGATACAGGATGCGACCTTCCATTCAGAACTCAGATCTGGAATGTGAGGTTGCAAGCTGTCTGAAGGCGACTTGTGTGACTGGAGGACTATGATTCCATCGCCCGGACCATCCTCGTCACGAACAAATCTCCATGGTTGAGTACTATTCGCGCGGAATCTAACGGTAAAACTTGCTCGCTTCTCGATAGTCAATTGACTAGAGAAGTATAGAAATTTGCTCGCCGCTACTTTTTTCTGCACAAACTGAGGTTCCAGTTCATGTTCCACCCTTCTTAGATCAGCTTCACCCCAATCACCCTCATCTGTTGACCTCCACAACGACGCTTGCCACTGCTCATCTCGATCACTGGGCACCTCCAAAATCACTGTGAAGACAGGACGACTGGTTGAGATTACAGTTACTTGGCCAAGAGGTGGGTAGCTTTGTACGACGACTCTCATTTTCGTTCTTGAGCTGCAAGTTGATTCAACGGTCAGAAGAGGAGACACAGAGTTGCTCAAATACGGTTAGCCGGTGCGTTGATTTTGAAGTTATCTAACTTAGGTGATGCATGAAATAGGAGCGAAGAATTCCTCGTTATAAGAAATAAACGAGAGAAGAAGAAGAAGAACAACAAGAAGAAGCTCCGCGCATCCTCGAGACAAGAGTAATTGTATGTCCGCATGGGTCGCCGTTGGGTTTGAAAAGAGGTTAGCGTGGTGAGTAATTCTGCTATATGATTGGCAGGAAAGATGGTGCGACGCCTATGAGTAAGCCTCGGAGCTGGTCGGAATGCTGCCGCAGAAATTTTGACGCCTGGTGCTTCAGGCCACAAATTATCTCAGGAAAGCTTCTAGCCGAGCAAGATCGAAAGATTCCGCCAAATCACTCAATCCATCTTCGAGCCACACAACCTCTCCCATGGCGTCTCGCAGACTAGCTTTGAATCTCTCGCAGGGCCTGCGAAGCCGTGCTGGTCTGTCGGCTAATGCCTCACTCCGCCGTGGCTTCGCGACTCCATCCAGCGTCGGCCAAACTCAGACCACAACACTCAAGAACGGGTTGACCGTGTGTACCGCCCTCCTGGACTCAATTGACTTGGACATATCTGCTGTGACTTGATTTTGACTTGGGAAACCTAGGTTGCTACCGAGCACTCGCCATGGGCTCAAACCTCGACTGTCGGTGTTTGGATCGATGCCGGATCGCGTGCCGAGACTGACGAGAACAACGGCACCGCACACTTCCTTGAGCACCTGGCATTCAAGGTAGACCTCAGTCATACGCCAACATTTCATTTAGATTTCAGGCTGCTAAAAAGCAGCGTAGGGCACTGCCAAACGATCGCAGCAGCAATTAGAACTCGAAATCGAGAACATGGGTGGCCACTTGAACGCCTACACCTCGGTGAGCATCGACACCTTCTCTCACAGCACTAACCCGGAGTGATACGGAACTAACATGTGACGTAGCGTGAGAACACTGTATACTTCGCCAAGGCCTTCAACGCCAACGTTCCCCAGTGTGTCGATATACTGTCCGATATTCTGCAGAACTCTAAGCTTGAGGAGTCCGCCATCGAGCGCGAGCGAGATGTTATTCTGCGCGAGTCTGAAGAGGTTGAGAAGCAGGTTGAAGAGGTTGTTTTCGATCACCTGCATGCTACTGCCTTCCAACACCAGCCTCTGGGCCGCACGATCTTGGGCCCTCGACAGAACATCCGCGATATCACCCGGACCGAACTTACCAATTATATCAAGAACAACTATACCGCTGACCGCATGGTGCTTGTCGGAGCCGGCGGTATCCCTCATGAGAAGCTTGTTGAGCTGGCCGAGAAGCACTTCTCTGGTCTTCCCAGCAAGGGTCCAGAGAATGAGGCCTATCTACTGTCGAAGAAGAAGGCCGACTTTATTGGCTCAGATGTCCGCGTTCGTGATGACACCATGGGCACTGCTAACGTTGCTCTTGCTGTCGAAGGTGTTAGCTGGAATTCGGAGGATTACTTCACTGCCTTGGTCACTCAGGCCATTGTCGGCAACTACGACAAGGCCATGGGCAACGCTCCTCATCAAGGTAGCAAGCTCAGCGGCTTGGTCCACCGACACGAACTGGCCAACAGCTTCATGAGTTTCTCCACCAGTTACAGCGATACCGGGTTAGTGCTACGCGTCCTGGTTTATACTAGATTTTCGCATAATGATCAATGAACTAACGATCGGCTTGCAGTTTGTGGGGTATTTACCTGAGCACCGACAACATCACCCACCTGGACGACCTTGTCCACTTCTCTATCCGTGAGTGGATGCGTCTTTGCACCAACGTTGGTCAGGCCGAGGTCGAGCGCGCCAAGGCTCAACTCAAGGCTTCCATCCTGTTGTCTCTCGACGGTACTACCGCTGTCGCCGAGGACATTGGCCGCCAGATCATCACCACTGGCCGCCGCATGATGCCCGGCGAGATCGAGCGCAACATTGATTCCATTACCGAGACTGATGTCATGGACTTTGCCAACCGCAAGCTCTGGGATAAGGACATTGCTATTAGCGCTGTTGGCAGCATTGAGGCGTTGTTCGATTACCAGAGACTGAGGAACACAATGAAGCCCAAATTTTAAGGTTCAGAGGTGGATCGGTGGAGTTGGCAAAAAGAGAATCGGGTATAGAGTGTATTAGATGCCGTTTTTAATCCGAGGGCCTAGTGTACCATAAAGTTATCTCCTTGTTCATACTGTAGTCAGAATGGTGGGACTAGAATCAGGTGTTTGCTTTGTCGGATAAATATTTTGAATACGTGGACTAGGAGATATCCTTGTCCCTAGAACACGTATCTATTGTCCTACACAAACTGCATGTATGGGCCTCAATTCTGGACGACGATTACAACGAGAGAGGCTCTGATGGTCGAGATGGTGTTTTGGGAAAACAGGGCTACGAGGCAACATGATCTCGAAGGTCAAGTTAAGACATTTGCAACAATGACCACATTGCTCATTGTAAAATATTGAGCTGCTGTGGCCCAGATTATCTGATAAATGGATGGATTACATTTAGACCTTTTGCCATGACACCCCACCCCCCAGCGCCGTAAAAAACGATGCAAGTTTTGGCTGCGGGTGACGTATGGCCAACGCTGATATCTCTTCGCTGTAAGCCATCAGAGCGATATACTACTCAGCCATCTCCTCATCAACATCGTCACCAAAGACGTCTTCCACAGTGCCACCCTCAACACCATCACCGCCCACATCTTCAGGCTCGGGGCCTTCAATGCCTTCCATGGCATCTCCCTCTTGCTCCTCGTCTTCCTCGTCATCATCAGCCTCATCCCACATGTCCTTGAGACCCCAGCTTGTTCCGCTTAGCACGAATCGCTCACTGGGCAGTCGGACTCCCCATTCGTTGGGAACGATCCTTGGCAAAGCTACCTTGTTACGCTCTCTCGCAAGCTCTTGCATATACTCCTTACTGATGCCGCCCCCGCTACTTCCTCCACGAAACTGGTAGCCCAAACGAGCCCCGATGGCTAGTTTTATGCCATTGGCAGTAATGGGGGCATCGCCCGCAGCCAATGCAGTCGCTCCCGAGCTGGCGGATGGTTTGGAGCCTGCTTGGGTGACGTACGGATCGCCGGAGAGGTGGAGGGCGTCGTTGAGAATGGACGAGGTGTGTCTGTATGCGAAGTCGAGGAGGAGAAGAGGAACCCGTTGTTCGTAGGCGGTGACGCCTTGTGAGGTCAGAAGAAGCTCGATTAGGCGCGAATCGCGAGGTCGGGGGTCGGAAGCACTGGTGGGTTGTTGTGATGGTGTTTGTGTACCAGCGGGTTGACCTGAGACAGGTGGCTGTGTGGTCGGAGCAGCTGCGGCATTTGGGGCGTCTGTGGGCTGTGTGGCATTGGCTGCGACTGTGATGCCGTTTGTTTGTGGTTGATTTGATGCCATGCTGTGTGTGTGTGTCTGGTGGTGGTGGTGGAGGTGGTGGTGGAGGTGGTGGTGAGAGATGGGCCGGATGGCGCGCGGCTGGCTATTGGCGCGCAAAGGTCACCGAGGGGCGGAGTTCTTGTGTTTGTCTATTGCGCATGAAATCGAAAGGTGCAGCGAGCATGGACATCGAGAATCAGAAGAACTTGGGGGAAGTAATGTGCACTGGCGCAAAGAGCGAGCTGTTTGTTGTATACACGTGAAGTCGAGGTGAATGATTGATGTAGTCCGTTAACATGCAGTTAGTTAGTTGGTGAAGTACTTTACCACGCGTTTAATAAGAAGAAGACATATTACGGTTTGTAGCCAGTATCACAACCAGATTTACGAATTAAAGTCCAGATTCAAAGACGACTTCAACTAATTAGATTATTTCTTATTTAGCAATCTTGTTGTTAGAACTTTGTTAGTTGCCTTGCATCAGTCAAGAGCTTTACAAATCGGGACTTTAGTTCTTCCGCAGGCTCTTGTAAGGTTCCACATCTTCCCTTTCCAGCTTAGCTTCTACTGCGGGACCAGACAATCAAGCCCACCCAGGCAGGCACTTAATTTAGCATGCCAGCAACGTCAATTAGCCTCAAGCCCAAGTTTTTTTCTTTTCCTATTCCCAACCGGCCATGTGGCTCCCTGCTCTTATGGAGGGGCAACAAGTCATTGATGATGCCCCACCATATCTTTTGACTCAGTTGCACTTACAATATCCCACCTCTTCTGATCTTCTGCTGGTTGGGCTGTGCGTGTTTTGTCCGTAGCCCTGGGAAGTCGCAGATATTTCAGATCTTAATTGGCCGTACAAAACTCACCATGGAGACAGAACTCCCCTTGCCGTTTCTCGTCAGCGTCGCTATGCCACCTGGTCTCGCTAAGCTAGATGGCTTGACCCTCGAGGAAGTGTCACTGTTGGGAAACCTTTTCCTGCAAGCCACGCCGAAAATCCAGGACAAGCTCGTTCGTTTCTTCAACCGTCACAATTACGAATTCCATGCTCACATTGACGCGACTGCTCTCGAATCTCGGGATGATGTGCTTGCTTTGCTGGATCGTGGCGCACGAAGGGTCTTTGTTGCACCCGAAGTGCTGTCACAATACACCGATTTCGGCGACAGAGTGCTTCCCGTCGTCTCCAAGCCTGATTTCTCTGCCGCTTCAGAGCATGGTTTGCTGGTCAAGGATTTTGATCTCTCAGCTTCTGACTTGCGGAAACTGATCGAGACGGCGCAATCAACCAAGCCAAAAAATCTATTTTTGCGCTGCGTTGACGGCACGCCACTTGACCAATTTGTCGAGGTTGCCAAGCGGGCCAACGCAATTCCCATTCTGCCATCCACTGGCCTAACTACCAGAATGTCTTCCGGCGAAAAGCTGCTTCTCTCCAAGGTCATTGCGAGTTACTGGAAGTCCGATCGTCAAGATGGCCTCATCCCCACCGTCGTCACTAATGAGGCCGGTGTTGCGCTTGGTCTCGCATATACCAGCGATGAAAGTCTTCTCGAAGCCCTCAAATCCCAAACGGGAGTGTATATGAGCCGCAAGCGTGGCTTATGGATTAAAGGGGCCACCTCGGGAGACACGCAAAAACTCGTTCGGCTGTCTTTGGATTGCGACAATGACACGTTGAAATTCATCGTCAAGCAAAAGGGTCGTTTCTGCCACCTCCAACAATTTGGATGCTTTGGTAATCTGACTGGCATTCCAGCCCTCGAGCAGACCTTGCTGTCAAGGAAGCAGTCTGCACCACAAGGCTCGTATACTGCCAGGCTGTTCTCTGATGACAAGCTCCTGCGAGCCAAAATCATGGAGGAAGCCGAAGAACTTTGCGATGCCAAGACACCACAGGAAGCCGCCTTTGAAGCCGCCGACTTGATCTATTTTGCTCTGACCAAGGCCATAAGTGCTGGTGCTAGTTTGGCTGACATTGAGGTTAATTTGGACGCAAAGAGCCTCAAGGTTTCAAGAAGACCTGGCAATGCTAAAGGAAAATGGGCAGAGAAGGAAGGCATCAAGTCTGAGACTGCTGCTGCTGCGCCTTCGAAGCCGACGGCTGCTACTTCGACGGGAAACTCTTCTGATGCACGAATTGCCATGAAGCGAATCGATTCCGCCAACGTCTCTGAAGCTGAACTGCTCCAGGCTCTTCAGCGGCCCTCTCAGAAATCTCCCGAATCTATTCTCAAAATCGTGACCCCGATTATTGAAGATGTTCGCAAGAATGGCGACAAAGCCTTGCTTTCATACACTCACAAGTTTGAAAAGGCCACCTCACTGACCTCTCCGGTCATCAAGGCCCCTTTCCCCCCAGAGCTCATGAAACTAGGTCCCGAGACCATCAAGGCAATTGACACTTCATTCGAGAACATTAAGAAGTTCCACGCCGCTCAAAAGGAAGACAAACCCCTTCAGGTCGAGACCATGCCTGGAGTCGTCTGCGGTCGTTTCTCCAGACCAATTGAGCGAGTTGGTCTCTACATTCCCGGTGGCACTGCTGTTCTCCCTAGTACTGCCCTCATGCTCGGAGTGCCGGCAATGGTTGCAGGTTGTCAAAAGCTCGTGTTGGCCTCCCCTCCACGATCAGACGGCAGCATTACCCCTGAGATCGTTTATGTTGCGCACAAAGTCGGTGCCGAGAGCATCGTCCTCGCAGGTGGCGCTCAGGCCGTCGCGGCCATGGCCTACGGCACCGAGTCGGTCAGCAAAGTGGACAAGATCCTCGGGCCCGGCAACCAATTTGTGACTGCCGCCAAAATGCACGTCAGCAACGACACCAATGCCGGAGTGAGCATCGATATGCCTGCTGGTCCATCCGAAGTGCTCGTTGTCGCCGACAAGGACGCCAATCCTGCCTTTGTGGCATCCGACCTGCTGTCTCAAGCCGAGCACGGTGTGGACAGCCAGGTCATTCTCATTGCGGTAGATCTAAGTGATGAACAGCTCAAGGCCATGGATGATGAAGTCCACAATCAAGCCTCAGCCCTACCCCGCGTAGATATTGTCCGCGGCTCGATTGCCCACTCCGTCACGGTCCGCGTCAAGAACATGCAGGAAGCCATGCGTATCAGCAATCAGTACGCTCCGGAGCACCTCATTCTGCAAATCAAGGATGCAGCCAAGGCGGTCGACCAGGTCATGAACGCAGGCAGCGTCTTCATCGGCGAATGGACCCCCGAGAGTGTAGGCGACTACTCGGCCGGTGTAAATCATTCTCTTCGTGAGTGTCCCCCATCTGCTGATGCCCCCTCTTCAGAACATGAAGGCTGATTTTCCCACAGCGACATACGGCTTTGCCAAGCAATACTCGGGCGTCAATCTTGCCTCCTTCATGAAACACATCACCTGCTCCAATCTCACGGCCGACGGCCTGAAGAACGTCGGCTCAGCAGTCATGCAGCTTGCCAAGGTGGAGGAGCTGGAGGCCCACAGACGGGCTGTCGAGATTCGTCTCAAGCACATGGGTGGACAATAGTCATGCTCGGGTTGCGGTGTACAGGTTCAGTAAAGCATGGGGGCGGAGGTGCTCTATTTCGAATCACATATTTGGGAACAGGAGCTGAAACACTTTGGTTCATCATCAGAGGAAAATACATGTCCGTTTGACTACACGTTGTATCTATGTCGCTTTCCGAATCGAAGTGTCTTGTCGCGACTCGGATGATGCTGCGCCGTGGACGCTGAGCCGATCACAGGTGGCCAGTGTAGTCACATTCACGACGGGGGTCGCGAAACGGTCAAGTCACGACTTATACAGCGGACACGAATGATGCACTGAGCAGACAAAATGATGTGATATTGCCAACGCCACGCTATGCCATGCCAAGCCCATCTGCGTCCACGCCTCACCAACCGCTTCAACGAGTATCCCCCGCTATATACTAAATTCATGCATCTCTCCGTCCAGTCCACCGCCTCATTTTATCGACCGTATTCTTCTCCACCATGCAACAGTTAGGTCTCTAGTGAGTTGGAATACGCGCTCTCCGGCATAGGACACATGGCCACCGGCTCCTCAACAAGCGCCCCTTTCCCCGTAGGGTATCGTGCCGCTAGTCTGCGCCGTGTTTTAGCATTCTCTTCCTGACGTCCATGTCAGCCCGTCTTCTGCTGGGATAAGTGACCAACCCCTGTTATGAGCTCTGCCCCGATGTCCTCCTCGACGGACTTGTCTAGGATTTGGGCTTGTGACATGTCGTTGGCGAGCAGGGCTTCTTCGTCAGAGGTGAGCTCGTCTCCGTCGTACTCGGCGTCTTCGTCGTCGTACTCTTCGTCTTCGACCATGTCGCCAACTGATTCGTGGGAAATGTAACTGTCCACGAGTCCGTCGCCGATTTCCTCCTGCTCGTCTTCAGTGTATGTGCTCTCGTTGTCTGCCGGGACACCGGGCTCGTCGCTGTCGCTGGCGGAGAACTCGTCGAGCTCCAGAGGCTCGTCTCGCCAATACTTGAAGTCGGTGTAGTCTTCTCCTCCGCCCTTGACTAGCGTGGCGACGGGCGGGAAGTAATGGTCGACAACTTCGTTAATGTTCACGTAGCTCATCTTGAGCTTGTTGAGGCTGAGCAGATCCAGCGACACCTCCGAGTTCGAGTTGATGGTGAAGATTCTGGTTCTGGGAACGTCTACCGTGCGATAGGAGATCTGGTCGGTCAGACGATTACCGAAGCCAGCGTAGAACGGGCTGTGATCCGGTCCATAGAGGCTGCTGATGTCTCGCAGGGTTGCCATTTTGAACACGTGTGGCTGGCGCAAATACACCTCTCGTCGTAGTGCTGCCATGGTGCGATCTGGAGACAGGATCGTGGGGCCATGGGGCATCCGGCATCCGTCTTGGACAATACCATTGACATACGCCCTGGTTGTATCGGCTTGGCCAACAGAGCGGCTGGTCAGATACATAATGTTGTATCCATTCTGAGCGATATCGCTGTAGAGCTTGGCAATGCCGGTGTGCGTCCAGTCCCGGCCGATCATGTTCAACACATGACCAAGGGCATCTGATTTGGTGATTGTGCCGTCAATATCAGATATCACGACAGGCGTCTCGTGTTTCCACAAGAACATATTGGCGGAGCAGGTTGCTCGATTCACGGTGAAGCTCATAGAGTTCTCCCCAGGCTTGAGGTCTAGAGCCTTTAGTTGATTGCTAGTCAAACGTAACGTCTTGGCATAGTTGATGTTGGGGTTTCCAGCATAACTAGAGCCTCTTGGGGTATGAGGAGGGGTCTGCAAGCCCGATGGCCCGGCATCAGATTCGGATCGTCGGTGTGAGGGTACGTGAGAGCTCGTTGTGACGTCACTACCATCACTTTGGTACCCTGGGTCAGAGATGGCATCCGCGGCCGTGGTGTGGCGATGAGCTTTTAATGAAGACTCAATCGTCTTATTCATGGCAGCCTGCTTGGCTTCTTCGCTGCTGTAGATCCACAGGTTGCCCTCCTCGTCGAATCCAAACAGAGAGCCGATATCGTAGTTTCCTTTCAACTCTTCAGACAGAATCTTTCTGGCAAGAATCTCGGCCTGCAGCATATCCTCTTCACTGCTTTTGAAGCCTGTCATATCGAGCATTAGGTCGCCAGTCTCGGTCACGCGGCTAGGAATATTCGCAGCAGAAAGTTCTTTCGCCAACGTCTTGGCCCGCTCCACCCCCATGGGCGGAGGACTATGCGATCGTTCTGATTCGTCGAAGTCTTTGGATTGTCCTTTATCTTCTTCATGATTACGTACCACGGACCTTACCGATTGCCGCAAAAGGTCTTCGCTACGTGGTCTCGGCAAAGCAGACGACCAGTCGCCAGAGACGGGCTGTGGATTTGACACGTCGGGAGATGTCGATGGTGGGGTTATCGTGCCTGGGCTCTTGTTCAGCCACGAACCGTAGAGGGAAGGGTAGGGAATGCTAGGGGTTTGGAATTTACGAACCGTTTTGATTTGGCTGTATCTGAAGCACAGATGGCCCTGGACGGGAGGGGTTGGCTACATCTTGGTTGAGGTCAAGGACATCTGGGTCGTTGAGCCCAGAAGGTGGTTCCTCAGGACCCAGTCCTGGACTGCTAGCCGGGGATACAAGCGGAGAGGTTTGAAGCGACTCTGGCACGTTTTCCGTTGTTTCGAAAACGAAGAAAGCCTCGCCACCTTCCCCGAGCTTCATGGAATAATCCTGCTTGACGCCGTTGACCTTGAACTCGACTTTCTTCTCGGACGGGCGCAGCAGCGAAAACTTGCCGAATCGCACGTGAAAGGGTGAGCAGGCCAAGACGCCGTCATCATGTTGCACCACTATGACATCGATGGCACCACTGAGAGTTGCCGGGTTGATCGAGTTCCATGCTGTCGAGACGGAATCGCTGAGGTTGCGAACGTACTGCATGGTGCCACGACGGCGAAGTCAGGCGGAAAGGATGAAGCGCGTTGCGGAATGCGGTTGTCTGGCCTGGGTAGTCGAGTCGAGTCGAGTCGAAGCGAGATTTGCTTGCTTTGCAAGAGGAGCCACGATGAGCAACGGCGTCGTCGGTGGTGGGAAAGGGGTAGCTAGCTGTATGGAGTACGGAGTATATGGAGTATACGGAGTAGCTGCTGCAGCTTTTCGGAGAGCGCCTCCAGAGAGCGCAGTCGGCGGAATGCGTCGCAAACACAGGCAATATCCCGAAATCGGTCTCAAATCGGCGTGGACAGCCGTCGGGGGATATATGCGTCGCCGCGAGTTCGCAAAGGTGAGGAGCACGATGATGTTATGGGACGGTTGAAAGGCTGGGCCAAGAATGAGCAACGATGACGCTTCCTTCCATCCGTCCATCCATCCTTCCCAAGGTAAGGGCGGCTGGCGGTTGGCGGTTGGCGGATGGCGGGTAGCAGTAGCGGGCTGGGGCTAGTACATACACAACGGGATGTGGCCAGATTAGAGCGTGTCGTTGTCGTTGTCGTTAACGATGGCAATTGTTGCGGATGTTTCCATTTTTCTTTCCATATCGAATCTCTCTCTCTCTGTTGGTCGCGCGCGATGGCTGGGGCGATGACTAGTAGCTGCGGGTCGGTCGGGGTGCTGTAGGGTATGTACACCCACTGTACAGTATTGTTACAGCCCAACCAGCGGCCCGGCAGAACGTTAGTCCGAAGAAGACCGATCAACTAATTACATTGCTGCTTACTACTCTACTAGTAAGCAGAAAAGGCAATTACTACTTAATAGAAGTAAATAACACTATTAATTACTACTATTACTAGTAAGTACTTAGCTATATAAAACTTTATTACTTAAAACTATTTTTTTAGCTAGTTTTTAATAAAATTATTAGTTATAATTATAATTATAACTTAGTATTATATTACTTAGCTTAAACTACTTTATAGTTTTACTTATATAAATTAACTTTAATTATTATATATTAAAAACTTTTATTTAAAACTATACTATATTACTTTAAGTAATAACTTAATATTATTAAAAATAGCTTTTTAGAATTTTACTAATATACTAGCTAATAAAAACAATTAAATAATAATAAATAAAATTATAGCTTTTTAATAGCTAATTACTACTTTTTAATAATAAAACTAATAACTAAAAAACTTTAATAAAATTATTAAACTTAAAAACTTAAAATTATTTAAAAAACTTTAAAAATATTTTAAAGATTTTTTATATAACTTTAAGTTTATTATTATTTTTTTTAAATAAAATATTTAAAGCTTATTAAAAAGTTTTATATATTAAAAAATACTTTATAAAAGTAATATTAATATAGTTTAAACTTATTATAAAAAATTACTTTAATAACTTTTATTAAAATTAAAAAAAAAACTTAATAAATCTTTAAAAATTATAAAAAATTTAAAAAAAACTTAAAAAAGTATTTAAAATAGTAAATAAAGTATAAGTTATTATTTATTACTTTAATAACCTTTACTAAAAAGAATTAGTATTAAACTATATAGTATAATTCTATTAATTAATATTATAACTAAATTAAAATAATAAGCTATTAATATTAGCTTTCTTTAAAAAATTT
>JFZS01000004.1:0-241011 GCA_000709145.1 Balansia obtecta B249
GGGGGGTGGTGGCGAAGGATGGTTGGCAGCCTGCAAGTTGTGTGCTGCTGCTGGCCTGCCAGGTGAAGCGACGTGACGAGAGCGATTAGAGAGGCCAGGAGTCCAGAGCCGCGTTGTTGAGCGGGTGCAGAAAAATGAAGAGATTTTGACCCCGTCCCGTCCCCTGGTGTCGTGGGACAAGTAGAAAAAAAAAATTAGTCGAACCCGGCAAACTGGGGACCTCGGCGGGATGGGTCAGCTAGCACGGTGAGCCTCTAGATGGGGAAGAAAGGGTATGTACGGGATAAGGACAAACTGCAATTAAGTTAAGGCGTAATAATGCGAAGTTCTCGTCAACACGCGGCCCCGGCCTCGAGTTCAAGAGAAAGAAATGAGGGAAAACATTCAGAAAAAAAAAAAAAGTTGCCCGCCGGGGCTGGCAGAACTCGGCTGCTTGGAGCCAGCTTTTTGGAATTAATTAATGGATCGCCTGGGGCAGAAGGTGCATTCCCAGGCCAGGCCCCTTTAGCCCCCCCCCCCCCCTCCACCCCCTACTCCCCCCACACCTGGTCACTGGCTGCTCAAGCGCTGAAGCGCTGCCACCACAGGCTCGCTGTTCGTTGGTCCCCAGGACTGTCCAGCCCAACCACGACGTCCCGTCCAGGGCAGGCAAACCACGGACAGGCAAACGGATGACATGACAGGTAACGTGACGAGGAAGCCAAAGGGTGCAGGCATGCAGGGTGCAGCATGTGGGGGGTTCATGTTCAAAACAGAGGCAGCTGCGAACAGGGAGCCGTGGCCCGTGGGTTGGCGATGACAGCCAGGCAGACTTTCGTGGGATGAACTCGGCGCTGTATGTGGAATTTGGTTCATGTGGTGCATGTAGACAATTCGTCAACATCATTGCCCTATGATGGACGCAATGAAAAAGAGAACTTTGACGACGCTGCGTCAATGGCCGGCCACGATGGTCGCGATGGGCAGGCGCGATGGGCAGGCAACATGGCAATGGCGGCTGGCTGCACTGCTCTGCCGCTCGCTCAGGGTCTCGACTTTGCACATGCAACCGTGGATACGGGCCGTCGAGGCAGGCTGTTTGCATCCTCACGCACATCAACACACACAGCGCACAAATCTTATGTGTTTTGAAATTTGTAAATACAACAATGCTCAAGTCATGGCAAAGTAGGGGACAAGGGGGGGGGGTTGGATGCATGCAAATGATCGGGTTATTTCCGCCGTAGCGTCAACACAGAAGGAAGCCAATATGCGAATGGCAAAGCTAGCGATCCGACATCTTGGGAGAGGAGGCATGAAAGCGGCAGGGGGATCTCATCCTGTAACCGGAAGCTGGCGCAAAGTGGGTTTGGGTTTGGGTTTTTGACCTTTAGCGGACGGCCGTGAAACTCCAAAGCAGTTGCGTACCGTGTACTTAGACAGGTAGGAAGGTAGGTAGGCACGTATGCGTAGTAGGTACATCTACGGGGAATGTAGGCGGTGCGAATGCAGATACAGGACATTGCGCCATGTAAGGGTTGTTGCTGTTGCTGTTTGTGTGTGTGTGTGTGTGTGTGTGTGTGTGTGTGTGTGTGATTTTATTTTATTTAATTTTTCCCACACCATCTACCTCGAATCGTCATGACCCATCGAGAGGTTGAGCCGGAGGGGCCACGGTTGGTTGCACAACGAATCACGCACGGGAATAGGTTATCTAATCAGCTCGGATAGATCTCCCATCAATTTTATCTGCTGCCCGCCCGTCTACGGACTACACAACAACCCAGGCTTCGAATTGGCCGGCCGGTTGGGGGGGGGGGGGGGGGGAGGTACCAGGACCAGCGTGGGTTTGAGTATTTGTTTGAACAGAATTGTCTCCGGCACAATCGCATCAAAAAGGCTGAGGGGGGAACAAGGAACAGGGACGGAGATGAATTTGGCTATTGGAAGGGTGGACAAGAAGAAAGAAGTGTGAACTGCGAAAAAAAAAATTTTTTCCAACTCGCTCGGCGATCGAGCTTCCAGATGGGGACACCGACGATGAGACGGACAAATGAGTGAATGCATGGGCTGGCAAACTCGGGAGGGCGGTGCATGCAAAGCAGAGCAGAGCAGAGCAGAGCAGAGCAGAGCAGAGCAGAGCAGAGGCAAAGCAAAGCAAAGCAAAGCATGGCGAAAGAAGGGTCGCAGAGGTTTTGAGGCCGTCTGATTTCATCCCGGAAGGCGAATAAGCGGCCGTCGAAATCTGATTCCTAAAGATGGCGGCGACCCAGACAAAACCCAGCTCCTCCCTTGCCAACGTGATGATGATGTCCTTCGCACTCTCTGGCCCCATCTGGATTTTTCAACAGGGTCTGTCTATCCGATGTGAAAATTCAGTGGCGGAGAAGGCTTTTTTCTTGTAACCCACCTTGCCTGCTGGCCGTCGCTGTCCCCGCTGCTCGTTCCTCATTACGACCGACAAAGACCGGAATGGTGGACGTGGCGACCTCCGTCTTTCTTGGCTTTCTCGGATGACAGACCCATGGGGGTGGTCAAATTACACGCCGGGTCCTGACGAGACCAAATGGGTTGCGGGACCCGTCATATAATCTGTCCCCTCCCCGCGAGATGCGCCAGATGCCCAGATGCCTAGGTATCTACCGTCGCCCTTCCTTTGCCATGCCGTCTTCTCATCTTTTGTCGCAAGGGTCGAGGAAAAGTGCTAGCTCGGGAATTGTGGGTCCCGGCCATGGTCATGGCATCCTGTAACAAATGGTCAAACGAAAGCGAAAAGCCGCCGTCATCATGGAACGACAATACGGAGTGGTGCGTGTGTGCGTGTGTGCGTGTGTGCGTGCGTCGGCTATCAGCCGTTGGTTCTCGTCAGCTGAGCTCGGCATCCGTTCGAGAGCGACAAGGAAAAAGCGAAAAGGCCGGGCCGGGCCAGGCCAGGCCAGGCCACCGATGAGCATGTCGGCTAATGAGAAAATGAGAATCCTTTGTGTCTTTTCCGCGCATGCATCGCGTGTATCGCTGAAAGAAAAACGCACCGCCCGTACCTGGAGCTACCCAATTATTCGGCGATTATAGTGGGCTATAAGCCCCCCCCCCTGCTGCATAATTCAAGCCATCTCCTGTGTATTGTTGTGTTTTGTATTGTGCCAACGTGGAGCCCGCGACCGGGTTGCCGCCTTCCCACACTCACATAACCCTGTTCGTTTGTTTATACATACTTCCCCGAAGCTTCTCGTGTAGGTGAAATGTAGGTGAATTGTATCGGCTACAGATCGCTGCAGCGCTGCAGCAAAACCAGACATGATGAAAGCGGCATTGTAAGAGCTGATGTGCAGCACTACACTCCGGGTGGTACAACCAGGGCTGGCAACTGATTCGATCCTTCCATCCAGTATCCCAGTAACCAACCAGTGCGTGCTCCGCAAAGATACATATTACTCCGGGTCGCTCTTTTGCCTGCAACATGCCGGAGCCGATTGCGCCGTGAGCTAGGGTCGTACTGCCGCCTTCACGCCGGTGGCCTTGGGAGACTGGAACTGCAGAGGGGCTCACTCAGTATCATCATCTTCTTCTTCACCACGCCGCCCTCTGTTCGGGGTTGAGAAACAGGCAGTGCTTCCGAGATGGGGGAAACTCAACTACCTGTACCTCACCGGGATTCCATTGTGACACTCGGTGTGGACTCTTATGAATAGCCCGACAGTTCACAGACAAGTTGGGCTGCTGGCTTACTGTGCCGAAGATGGATCCCTCCCCCGGTACTCCGTGGTTGATATCATGGACAGCCGCGCGGCCATGATCAACCTTCAGGTTTTTGCCCGTGAATGCCCACTTTCTCTTTCTCTCAGCATGTTTGTCGTAAAGCAGGCTGTTTTTCACTGTGATACGCTCTCCGATCCCAGCAGGTTTTGACCTTGTTTCGTCAGCACCTGTGCGGTTCCAACAATCTCACCTTGGGCCGAGGTCGTCTTTTCATCATGGTCTATGGTAGTGCATGACCTCGAGCAAGAGCAGCTCGGTGCGCTCCAATCGATTGCCAGCACCATTGGTAGTCTTCGTGGAACCCTTCGGACCTCTCTCTCCATGAAGAATGTATGGTCCAGTTGCGCGCACGAGACAAGGAGGGTGTGAGGCTGATCGCCACTGGCTGTGGCAAGGGCATAACAAATTACACGATGGGTCCAGTCTACGGAGTAGTAGCACACAAGGCAGGGGCCCGTCGTCAAATCTGTCACCCGCCTGTGCGGGCACCCCTTGTCTTGGTTGGTGGAGTGGGGGGTTAGGTTCTTGAACGCAACCTTGACGTTGTCTGCAATGCCCGTCTTTCCTTTCCCAGCTGAACATGGAAGACTCTAAGATCCGAGAAAAAGATTGGAACGGTTGAACGACTCGATCCGGGCTGTCGCGTCTCGTCGGGTTCGTGCCCGGCTGCATCCCATTGTTCCATCGAAAAAAAAAAAGCGACGCAGGAAGAAGAGAGACACCGACATTTTTCCGCCGCCCATACCGCTGCAATAAGTTTTTTCGGAGATGCGGACATGTTGACAATCTGATACGTCATCGCGGATATTGTAGATGCCCCAGCCTCGTGCTAGTCCGATTCATGTCCTCCACAAGCACTCTGCAGTGGGGGGACGACCAGAGTCATTACTTTGTAGCGAGCATGTCTCTAATGGCACGTTGTTGCTGTTGTTGTTGTTGCTGTTTTTTTTTTTCTTTTTTTTTTCTTCTTCTTCCTTTTCTTTTTCTGCGTGGTCCGTGTGGTGTTCATAGGACCCGGCCTGTTGGTTCAGACGGCTGCGCTAGTCTGTGTTGCACAAGAAGTGAGCCCTCAGCCCTCTAGTGCCCTTGGTGAGAACGGTTCCTGACCCAAAGATGTGGAGGGGTGGGTTTGTGGAGTTTAGGTTATCAAGTATTGGCCGCGCGTGGGCGACAGACGATGCGATGGATGGATGTATTTTGTAATGAGATGTCGACGACGTATGTACGCATTATGCCACCTATCGGACCGACGAAGAGGTAGGGACCAAGCGACGACAGACAGACAACAAGCAACGTCGAATGTACTGCCGAGTTGCTCAGCAAAGTCAAATATGAAAAACAGACGGATGAAGGTGACAGGCAGTTCAAAGAAAAATAACGTCGGGGCTGTTGTCGTGTCGCGATGCACGCACAGCGCAAAGTCAAGGGTCTGACGCTGGGTACCAAACCAAGGTGCTGCTGCTGTGTGCTGTGTGAGTGTGAGCGGGACGTGGCCCTAATGCCAGTGTCAAAGTCGGGCTGTGCTGTGGGGTTAGCGCACGCCGTCGGCGAGGGCAGGCAATGTGCACGTGCAAAGGGCCAAAATGCCTGCAACTGCGACCGCCACGGCGTCAACATGCAGATCGCATGGCTCCAAGCTCCACCGCTGCTTGCTGTTCTGCTATTGACGGATTGTACATGCTGCACAGTGCAGGACAGTGCAAAATGGTGCAGCGCCGTACAGTCCCACACTGTGCTGCAAGGCCGGCCCAGCGGAAGCTACACTACACACTACACACTACACACTACACACTACACACTACACACTACATGTATCCATCCGAGGGAATCTCGGCTCCGTGCCCGGTAAAACTTTTTTTTTTTTTTTGTTTTTTCAAATCCACAGAGCAAAAAGGTCCAAGGCCATGGCAGGAGAGAAGCGACCAGCTTTGCAATCCGGCTTTGCGGCCTTGTCACGTGGCAGGATCCCCCGATTCCCTCCCTTGTCGAGCCTGGATGAGAGGAACCAAGGCTTGTTGTGTGGGTTTTTGACCTTAATCGGTATCACTATATCACTATGGATGGCTGTTGCGGTTGGCCCTCGCTAACGTCAATAGTTTCCGCTTGCTAACCCATCTAGCGGCCGGGAGAACGGGCGCCAGAACCAAGTGTGTTGTTTATGGACTGTCGTGTGGGGGGGGGTGAGGATTCCTGGGAGTTCTGGGAGCTATAGGACAACAGGGTCTGGCGGATACCGTATTGTTAATACGGCGACTCTGGCCGGTTCCGACGGGGAAGATGGAGAGAGAGGGTTAGCGTAGGCCAAAGGAACGCGCTCCACCGCGGGCTGGTAGGTAGAACTGAGCGATTAGACGGATTGGGGTAAGGCCTCTCATTAGGTTTGGCGTCCTGGCATGGTCAAGGGAAAGTTCAGGGTTTAGGGGGCGGGATTCCTAGTGTAGACTAAGGTATCATAACAATGCCAATAAAATTGCCAAATTTAGTCTTGTCTTTTTTATATATTCTTTATTCCTTTATTGCTTTGCGGGACTAGTCCTATTTCTTTGGGGGGAAGGGGGGAGGGAAAGGGAAAGGGAAAAAGGGTGAGGGGGGCGCAAAGCGGAATGGCGAATGCGTACGACGGGATGGGGTACCAAGTGCAGGACAAAAAGAATCAAGTAACGACTTAATGAAACCAAATATATATATCTCCCCCCTTTGTTCTATTCCGTGATATCTGCCTGGTTCATTTGCAGCTCCCCTTCTACTTTACAACGTACCTCGCAGGGCACTTGTGTGTGAGAAGCTGCGGCTCAGCAGTCAGCACACACTCTGCTGCAACGTCGGTCCCTTCTGCCTTTCAATTAATGCTTGATGCTTGAATGTCTGATGTTTTGTATTTTCTGGTAGTTATTTGGCTTGTAACATCACTACTGCCAGCCCCACCGTCCATTGTTACATTAGCTCTGATATACGGAGTAAGTTCTGTGTTTAACCATCGGAGCACACACGCAACAAGGATTAAGGATTGCTAGCTGCCTAGCTAGTTAGCTAGCCAACTAGTTCATCACCGAGTTCAGATGAAGTGGGTATCTGGGTGCTGAACGTTGACGATGCTTGTCAGCCTCGGCAGCGTCGCATCGACTCTTTGCATAGTGTTGCATTCCTCCGCACTTTCCGTACTTTGCTATGTGAAATCATGTGTGGATTCATCTGCCCTCTTATTGGTCTCGCAAACATAAAATTTCGTGGCTTAGCTTGTCGTTACGGCACTCGAGGCGGGATGATGGTCCTTTGATCGGCCGTTCATTGGTCGCGGCCCTCTTGAGACAAAACACCAAGTTGGGATTGGAGGCCTGAGGAGATTTGATGTTGTGATCGAGTAGTTCGTCGAGGCGTGCTCGGCAGCCCTCTCTGGTGGGTATCAGGCTCAAAACGCCAATTTCAGCAACACGATCTGACCCGTCCGCTTCGAGGAACCAAACGTTGATCTGTGTTGGGCTGCATGGCAGTCGTCGCTCTGCCTGTTATGACTAGCGCGGGCTGTTTTTCTTCGTCCGTGTGTGCTCTACACTCGGGGGTGGCACACGTACATACATACGTACGTGCTGTTCTCGGTATGTAGCACCGCATTGACGGTTTTGGTGAAGAAAGATCTGTGACATCCGCGATTAGCGGCCGTTCGTTCACCTGAGGGCGGAGCTGTGGGGTTCTGAGCCCAAATTCAAAAATGCCATCCCGAGGGCGTTGAACTATCTTTTCGGAAGTACCCTGCTCCATCCTTGTTAATATCATGGAGCGTTGTCAGCTTCGAGATAGGAAGCCGGCAGGCACGACCACGACACCGGAACTCTCTAGTCAGCCAAAGAACGTATCCCTGCTTTTGAAGCATTCGTACTTGACTAAGTCGTTTCCTGGACGAGGTAGCTGCTTTGGCGGCCAGGCTGGGTTGGGGAGTCGACGAGTCTAAACGAGTCAACCCCCCAGGGTTCAGTCAGTCAGCCAAGACTTTCCCGTGGAGCTGCGCAGCAGACTTGCCATGGCTCCCGGCCACGCTCGGCATGCATGCGAGCAAAGCGACTCGATTGCGGCATGCTGTGCGAGACAAAGAATGCATCGGGCTGTGGTCACGTACCCATGACCCATGCATGGGCCCAGCACCCATGTTGGCCTATTACCCATGATGGCCCATTATCCATCATCCGCCTCCCACCACCCACCTCCCACCACCCACCTCCCATCACCCATCACCCATCATCGTGCGCCGACCCGGATTTCGGGAGACAGTCGCAGGCTCGGCTCGGCTCGTAAAGCTCTGAACAGGAACAGGACAGGACAGACAATCAGTTGCCTGCCTGCCTGCCTGCCTGCCTGCCTGCCTGCCTACCTACCTGCTGCTACCCAGGTCGGTCCCCCGAAAAGCTGCCCCCTCACTCTTGAACCATGGACCAAGGAGCAGCATCTTCTCAAAAATCGTATCAAATTGCCGTTGTGGAGGCGGGCGATAATACCAACCATAGCAGGGGCTACTAATCACATAGTCATGTCGACCCGTGAAGTTGATACGTAGTTAGAGAGCTTGGCTTGGCTGCATTCTCACATCTCATGTGCTCGCTCCGTAATAAAATACGAAGGCCAGCCAGGTAAAGCCGAGATTGCCGCTGATTCGCTTGTCGTGCGTTTTGTAAATTGCTTCTTTGTTCACCGCAATATGTACCTCGTGCTTGGTAGGATGGGTACGTACCTCCGAGGTAGGTAGGTAGGTAGGTAGGTAGGTACCTAAGTACTGTCCCAACCCAGCTCGAACGCCCAGGACCCGGGCTGCAGGTTGCATAATCGGCCTCTGCTGCAAGCAGCAAGGTTCTGGCAAAAGGTCTCTCCTGAAAGGGTCCACGTGTTGAGGCAGATCTGCAGCTACGTACGGAGAGTCGGCCAAATGATGTAACAAAGAGGTGTAGCAGCCTGCACCAGCCTGCACCAGCCTGCATTACTGCCCAGATCTAACCCCCGTGCAGCGGGTCCCTGGACGTAGCAGCAAGCAGCAGCCCATGTCGACGCTACACGGAGAGTCATTCCAAAAAGTGGTGCCCTGCAAAGACCAGATGATAAGGAGGGGGGGGCGGGGGGGGGAGCCGGTTCTTGTCGGTACGGATAAATACTGGACGTGCTGTAAGTAGACATTGTCACTCCAAGTCACGGCGCATACAGCCACTGTGACAGCCCTGTTTGTAGGGGCCATGTCCACTGTATTTCACTGTGTTCTTGCCGAGTGCCAGCGGGGAGGGAAATCCCGCCATGTATCGCGGGTACTGATAAGACGGTTTGGTTGTTCGGTTTATCTTATCGCCCGCTTATATGTCACGATCAGCACTTTTGATAATCCCCTTTCAGATGGGTAGTGGTCGACCTGCCTTGTACGACAAAGCCACATGGGATCTTGGGACGTCACACCGAGGGTCTGGGGTTTTGGCCTCGCGGGCTGGCAGTGAGTTCATCAATAGGTTATTTTCTACCGCATTTTTGACTGGGTTTACCAAGCAAGCAGCATACATGGAATTGTTTTTTTTTTTTTTTTGGATGTGTGTTTCATCAAGGGCGTTTTGCTTGGGATTGCTTGGAAAATTGCAACTTGAAACCAATTGCCATTGCACTCGCCCTGTTACTGCCCCTTGGGGATGTGAAAATGAGCAAGAAATAAAATAAAACAAAAACAAAACAAAACAAAACAAACAAACAAGAAGAAGAAGAACTGCATCGTCCCAACTCAAGCCGCAGCCCCAACAAGGTTTCAAGAGCTGTGGTGCTACCAAAATGTTTCCGTCCTATCTCCAAACCTTCATGGCCCCCTCGATCGAGCACCATGCCGACCGCCAGAAGTGTCACGACGCGCGCACCGACTCGTTCCTACATCTGTCAAACCTGCTTTCATCGCGCCTTTTCTACCAATTGAGTTGCGGCCGACCCTCGAACCCCAATACGCACGGTTTGGCCGCAACGTGTCGCAACAAGATCCTGACTTCTGGATGATATTGCAGCAAACACAACCCATGTACTCCGTATTTGTCACCGGCTCCACTTCAGTACCTGGGTAGGTAGGTGGTGCAGGTTGCGGAGGCAGGTGCAGGTGCAGGTGCAGGTGCAGGAGGCAGGTGCAGGTGCAAGTGTGGGCAGGTTGCAGGTGGGAGTGCCAAGGCCCCATCAACAAGGTTTGCGGTCAGCCACCTTACGGTTAACGGCAAACAAAAAAACTGGGTTGTGGTACGCTTCCATCACCAAAACTCTCGCAAGCCATACTCGGAATGGTGCGGACCAAGATCCCATGGTGGCAATGATTGCTTTTTCGCAAAACGGTCAGTCTCAATTTGTTGAGCTGTGCATGATAGCAATTCTCCCGCCAATCGGGGCACTCTTGGCCAGACCTGCAAGTAAGAACGATGATGATTTCAGAGTTTGGGGAAGAAAAAGGAGGCCGGTGAAAGCAAGCAGCCCTCCGTTTATCTCTGCGGTTTTTCGTTCCTTTTTTCCCCTCCTCTCCCTCCCCTCGGCCTTTGGTTGTTACTGTGACGTATACGAATCGGAAATGTCCAGCGAAAAGTGTGTCCAGATGGATCAGGATGTCACTCTTGGCGTGCCTACATCCAAGTAACAACGGAATCATGTCAACTCCCCAGCTCCCTCACAATACAACGGCAATTATTATTGCATACCAGCCGCAGCCGTTACACATACATCTACTCTGTGCTAATCAATGCTCATAGAATCCCTGAGCGCAGGCGGTATGCCTCTGGAATTCTCCTTTGAATAAGGGGTAGATCTAGCTTTGGGCAGCCTAGCCCGATGCTTCGATTCAGCAGCTGTCCAGCTGTCTATTGACTGGACGTGTCAATCAGGGTTTCGAACAAAGTTCATCGAGCCATTCCAGGCAAAGTCAATAAGTACTCCACCAGGTTGGTTGACCTTGACCACATCTATCATGTACAAGAGTGGGCAGTCTCCCGCTAGGTCCTTATTTGAATTTAATGCAGGTCAGCTTTAGATGGCGTCACTTATGAATCTCACAGAAGAGTTCACTAATGCTCATCGTGGTAGAGGCCTTTTGCATGTCAGAGCTATCCGCCGCGCTATTCCCAAAACCTGCTTAGACACAAACCAAGGGGGGAAATCTGATGGCAAGACTATTTGTTATGGATGAGGCGCTCTCTTCCTGCGGAGACTGAGGCGACCACACTTGAGTGGCAAGTTTTGAAACAAACAATGCTCTTTCTTTTTCCCCATGCGCAGAGAGGCCCAATAACAAGATGTGAAGGCCAACTCCTTTTTCCCCTGAGCGTTATAGTGAAAGCTCGTCAGTTAGCCAAGCTTGCTTCGATTCGGCCTGGACGCAAATGAAAGGCTTTCCTCATGAAATCAATGATTAATAAATGTTATATGTAACATACATTTGCAGGATGATTGGTCAATGCTCCCAATTACTTATATATGCACACATGGGTCGTCATTCCTGCTATCCGCCAAGTTAACCCAAACACTCCCACACCTATACTTCAGTCTATCCGACACTGCGCCATTTGGCTGACCACTCTGTTCTACTTGTTTAGCGCCGGCTAATGGTATTGGAATCGGCGCCTTTTTAGTTGTAGGGCCTTTCTCCATTCTACGCGGCGGATCGTCTAACCGCCAGTAGGCAGTGGCTGGACTAGGGGCTAGACCAGAGTGAACAACGAAGGTGAGACGGCATCATGGTGAAATCAACTGCAGGTGCAAAAGGGTCAGCTACACGGACGGCTAGCTTGGTCCAATGAAGCTGGACGAGACAGATGTCTGGAACTGCGCGGGCAAAGAATGTTAACGGCCGAGTGACTGCACTTTGCAACGAGCCAAGCTCGTTGCTCGAGGATTGGTGATATAAGACAGCTCCGATATATTGGTGAGCAAAGGCCAGTATGGGATATCGTACTATGGTTTCATGCCCAGCTGAGCATCCCACAGCCTCTAGCCAACTACCTGTCCCGTGGTCGTCCGCTCGGTGAGCGATACCATCTCAAGCCCCTTGGTAAGGGTAGCCGTAAGCCCGTGGCCCCCGTCTCAGCGCATGCCAGAGACGTTGAACTCATCTCACTAGTTCACAGCTTCGAATTCCAGCCCTTGCCAGCACAGCTTGGTATTTCCGACGGCGCTTTGAAAAAGGAAAGATGCAAACACGGCCCGGGCGATTGGACAACTGCCATGGTCTGTGGCGAGACTCCGGGTTTGCAAACACCTCGTCTTCCTGCTGTGCAGTATCGTCGGGTTGAGCAGTGCCACGTTCACGAGAGGTTGTCCTTTGGCGGTGACGACGACGGATGTAGATCGGGTTGTTCTTCGTTTCATGGGGAGTAGGCGGAGGAATAGTAGCAATCGACCTTCCGAGGCCCGATGGGAGGAGATATTGAACCGGCTTGAGTAGGGGACTGGAACAAGTAAGAGATTCGTTGATGGATAAGTTTTTGATTTTCGACATGGTCTACAATCACCTAGATACCTTATACATTTATGAGGTACATGCCTTGGGTAGGTAGCTACCCATCATCTCACGCGGTTCAATTCTTCAACAAGTTGGACTCGTGGCCTAGCTGTTGGCTTGGCGCATCCAAAGAGGGCAAATGGCCCATGCCAATCACTGGTAGGCAGACTGCCTCCAACTCGGATTGAGGAAGTGCAGCACTGCCGGAGGGATGGAGCGAGGCTCTTATCAACAACCGGTCCAGCCGATTGTCTCGTCCAACGTTGCTGAAGCGGCCAGGGTTGGCTTCAAAGAACGGGTACTCAGCAAAAACCGGGACAAAGGCTGGCTCGAAACAAATGATGGAGCCTTTTCCCTTGACGTCGAACTGGCCCTCTTGATGACAGTCGAGTTGACCCAGGAACACAGAGTAGAGACGATGGCCAGACCGAGATTGGCAGAAGTATCACAGCCAGCGGCGTCGACCAAGCACAAAGCACCACATTGTCTGCGAACTCGCGGGACAGATCCGGGCAACGTTGCCATTCACAGGCCAAGAAGCATGGGAGAAAGAAACGGCGTGTTTTTCGTCGTCTCGACTCAGCCGCGCTTCGATCCTACATGACGTAAAGACGCAGCAAGGCGACCCCGACACCCCCTGTCGTGAACCCTTTCTGGGCAAATGTCGTACTTTTGCAAAAAAAAAAAAAAAAAAAAAAAAACAAGGCATCAAACTTTGCTCACCAACACTTTGATTTGGGTTGATGGGAGTCGAACCGCGGCCGTCGCATCGCAACGCATCCGGCAACAGCAAGCGAAGCGAGAAAGAAGGAAATTAGGAGCAAAAGGTAAAATAAAAAAATAAAATCAAATCAAAATTTCCCCCACTCTACAAATCACTGCGAACACACCCCTAGCTCCGCTTCTGCCGTTGTTGAGACTATCGCCGCACGCCGTGACGAAGGGCGAGAAGCTTAAGAGCGAGAAGGGGGGAAAGAAAAGAAAAAGGATGGATGGAGAGTATCCATGTTGTTCATTATTTTCCTGCCATTTTTATTTATTTTTTTTTCTGCTGATATTACCGCTGCAACTACGACGACCATGGAGTCCTGGGTGGGCGTGGGTGCAGTGCGCTGCGTCCAATCACGCCACGGGACTCCAGACTGCTTTCGATTGAAGAAGTGCGGACCCCGTTTTTTTTTTTTTTTATTTTTTTTTTTTTTTTATGGTCCTTATATGTTATCTGCACTGTACGTATGACTCTTGAACACTGTGCTTTTTATGAATGTCAGGGAGAAAGGAGTAAAGGAGTTAAGGGGTCTAAGAGTCCAGGAGTCCAAGATGGACTGGCAATCTGCCATGTACATATGTACTCATTGCTTCGGTAATACGGCTTCGCCGTTCTACATGGCCGAATCTTTTCGGGATGGGGTCCGTAACGGTCGTCTGCTATGCCAGTAAGCTCGGAAGGAGCGACCGAGCCTTGGGTTCTGAGAGGGAGAGGGAAATCCCAACTCCCAAATCCCATCTCACCCCTCCTCCCTCCCCCCTTGCCTCCCCTTGCCTCCCCTTGTCTTCCTTCCCTTGCCTTGGGCCGCGGGCACTGTGAAAGCCAAGCAGCTTGACCGCATCCAGGGATTCGCGTCCCTCGGCACGTCAGTAAGTAAAGCTCGCCCTTTTCTTTCTGGCTTTCCCGTCTTCCTGTCGAGGCATGTCCTCTCTGTGGCAATTGGCAGTCGCGTCGCCTGGGAATCGCCCGTCTTGGAGTTGAATCACAGGTTGAACCTGGATGCCCCATCGGATGACAAGATAGAGCTGATGTACATGTAGAGTCGAGCTGAGACTGGGAAGGGAGGGACATTGTCCAAGACGAGCAAAAGGCGAGCAAAAGGAGGCGTGTGCACACGGCCACGTGGTGGGTGCCCTTTGTCCGCTTGGCGTTGAAACCACGTACTTATACGACGGCTCCTGGTACCCAAGGGAGGAAGATGACGACTGTGCGCGATATACCATGTTGATGGAGTGACGGGACACTCTCGTCTAGCCAGCCAGTCTGTCTGCCTGCCTGCCTGCCTGGATGGATGGTGAGTGTCGCCATGTCGCGACGCTCAGCAGCTGTCCGGCAGCCTTTGCGAGCGCAAAGCAAGCGTGAGCGACTGTAAGACGAAGCTGTGACGAGACGAAAATATACTGCCCGTCTGCCCAGCAGACATCAGGGCACGGGACTGCTGATTTTGATTATCAATACCGGATTTCCATCCAACAAAGCATTGCGTATGTCGTTGGCGTGGGCACGGTCTCCTTTCCCCTTTCCCCTCGCCCCCCTATTTCTTATCTTTTCTTTTTTTTTTTTCTTTTTTCCCCCTTTTCTCTCCTTTTCCCTCGTCAATTCTTCCTCTAATCATGCCGTTCAAGTCATCCATCCCTTTGCTGCGTAAATGCAACATCCCATCCGAGTCAAAACTCCACTTCTGCATGGAGAGGGGGGCAAACCTCAGCCCCCTTACAAATGCCGATCAAAGATATACATCACATTGACTGTAATTGTAAGCAAGACAAGACAAGGAAAGCAAGGGCGCCATTCAGTTTTCTCGTGGCCTCTGCACGTGGGAAATCGTACGGCACTCGTTGTCCCCGTGTTATTCGATTGGTCGACGAGCCCTCCCGATCCGCGACGTGGGCTCAGGCCAAAAAAATAAAAATAAAATAAAATAAAATGCTATATACGGACATGCCATATTAGGCCTGCCGCTCCGCGCTCCGTAACTCCCCTGAATTGCATTTTTTCCATACTCGGTACGGAGTACATTCCTTCATGATGCATTCATTACATTGTGACGGCCCGGCAGCAGGGATTGATCAAGCCAATAAGGCCGGCGTCACGTGTTAGGTAAGGCAGGTTCTAGACAAGCCGCGAGACGGGGCGTGGCAGTTTCGCGTATCGTGATAAGCGTCGATCCTGCGCCCTACGTGTCTTCCTCCTGTTCGGGGTTTCCTCGTGTAGTCTCGATACCAGCCGTGCCCGTAACTCTGCAGGGGGCGCATTCACGTGCATGTATGTACATATGTACAGACGACACGGAGTTATGGAATGGATGGCGCACACACACACACACGACACTGAGACAATGACGAATAACCGACTCGGCAACCGAGAACGAAAAAAAAAAAAAAACAAAGGTGAAAGGTTTGCTTTTTTTCAAAGCCGTCTGTGCTCAAGAGTAAAGCGCGCACTTCTGCGCCCGCCGTTTCACCCGATGCGATGCCCTGCTCCCTTGCCAACTTGAACGGTCAAGAGGGCGCGTGTTTCTGAAAATCTCGACAATCAAACTCGCCTCTGTCTCTTCCTCAGCCCGACCTCGACTCAGCTCAGACGCAGCTCGTCTTGCCTGCCCAAACCTACAACCAAGTAGTAATCCATCCCCCTCCTCGGCCCCCGCCCCTTTGTGCACGCCGACATGCAACACCAAAGAATTGTCTTGGACGCAAAACCTGCTCTTAGCATCAGTCACTCCCACGGCCGTTTTTCCTTCACGGAGAGACATCCGCGTGTGCAGAGATGAGAAATCAAAACTTGTACGGCGCCCGCCCTCCTTCTTCGACAAACGCCGAAGCAGCCACGGCCCCCCCCCCCCCCCCCCCCGTGCTGGGATCCCTTTTGCCTTTCCAGGCCAAAACTACGGATGCGTAGCTGATTTACGCGGAGAATTTCTAACCCTCCTGCGCTCCGGATGTCCTGAGCTCAGCTCGGCTCAGCTCAGCTGGCTGGCTGGGTGATCCCATCTGTCATACCCTCGTGCGGTCCGCGGTCAAACTTGCCTGGCGTCCATGTCCCCGACCTTGTGTGCTGTTCAACCGTAAAAGGAGTGATTTGCTTGCTCCTCGGCCTCTCCGGCGGGCAGCAGTAGCTAGCTCGTGTTGCTCTCGGCCCGCTCTCGGTGCATGTATCCATGACATGGCCCCTTTCCAAAGCCGCACTGGGCTATTTGCAAGGCAGAGAGCAGCATGTCCACCGTTGATGTTCTGACGAGGCCATCGTGTTGGCAATGCTGCCCAGCGCCGGTTATACAAGAGTTTGCAGATCCACCGGAAATATTGCAGCTTCTGATTATCCATCACACATGCTTCAATCAGCAACGAGGGGAGGGCTCTTGCAAAATCTTGGCTCTTCTCAAAAAATGTCACTTACTTTAATGTGACTGCCATTATCTGTAAAGACGCAGGAATTGAGCGGCAAAGGTGCTACTATTTCAACTCGACTTTTTTGTTCGTCCATTTTATCTATCAAATTACATCTGCAACTTTTTGACGTGATACTCACGTCATTGCTAATCTAGAATTAGCTTTGAAACTGAAGATATGATTCAAGTGACAGAAGGCAGCATGGAAAAATAAGATCCCATGAGTGATACGGAACAGAACAAAGCGTGATACCGTGAGTGCACAGACTTTGCACGCCTGTCTAATTATGAGGATGAAGGGGGAAAAGAAACAACGAAAAAATAAAAAAAGACACCGAAATCACAGAGTCCTCTATCAAACGCCGTTGTGTACCGTGTACTTTGTCTTTTCTTTCATGCTGAGGTTTCAACGTGAAGTTTAGAAGAAAGCCCTTATAAGAGCTGCCTTTGCTCTCGGCCGGACCGAAGACTCTTGGTCAAGTTCGTCAAGAGACGTCTTCTTACCACCGTCGGTGACCAAGTGGCTGATTATTGGCGTTGGCTGAGAAGGACGAAGTCAGCTCGTGGTGAAGCTGCCACCTTGATCGCTTTTAACGACGTCGAAACCCACCTCTACCGCCGCCGCCGCCGCCGCCGCCGCCGCGTCCACGCCCCCAGCCTCCATATCTATTTCCACCTCCGCCACCAAAACGTGCCATTTCCGCAAGGCGAGGGTCAATCTGCTGCTTCGCTTCTTGCAAAACATTAACCAACTCCCGAGCCTGCTTCTGGTCTACAAGCTACCGTCAGCATCATATCGTCAATGTGCGACAAGTCTTCAACCTTGACCCGACTTACTGTCAGTGGTAAAGAACGTAATAGCAGTTCCCTTTGCACCGGCTCGGCCAGTACGACCAATTCGGTGGATGTAATCCTCAGAATTGTTGGGATAGTCGTAGTTCAACACATGAGTAATGTTGCGAACATCTTCATCAACAAGGTTAGCAGGCGAAAACGAGACAAAACGACGTTTTGTATAGCAACATTCCAGCGCAGTTATGCGTCAAGGATGGCCCTAAGTATATGCCATCTACACATAGTTGACGTCACTCTCTGGCAGAGCCGGGGCAATCCAATTGGGGTGCGATAATGCCATTCATCCTGTTTCAGAGAATTCGTGGATCCGTACACCAGATCCTCGATTTAGGGAGCCTTGGAAGACAGCTTGAGCTAATCAAGAGATGCCAACTTCCATGCCAGTACCACGGGTAGAAACAAGGTACAAGAGCAGAAATGCCAGCATAGCTAACAAGGAAGCTATGCACGGTATCAAGACTCCACGGCTTTGAGAACCAAGTGGACACGATTTACATCAGGCACATTCGCGCAATTAAGATATGGCCCCTAGACATTAAGAGTAAAGTACAGCAGATGCGTTGCTGGAAGTTGCACAAACAAAAAAAAAAAAGGGGGGGGGGGGGGGGGGGGAAGATGGGGGGAAAGGGGTCATGATACTAACCAATACCACGGGATGCCACGTCTGTGGCCACCATGATGGGGCTCTTTCCGGTCTTGAATTGGTCAAGGACCCAGTCACGTTCGTTCTGTTGCTTGTCGCCATGGATAGCTAAATCGAGGCGTCAGTCTCTGGTACAGTATTTGATAGGAAGACCAAGGAGATGAAGTACTTACAGAGTGCTGGCCAGCCGTCTTGACGGAGGAATCGGGTAATCTCATCTGCCACTCGCTTCGTGCCGACAAAGATCAGGATCTTGTTCTCTTTGTTTTCCATTGTTCTCTCCAGGTGCTTGATCATTTTGTCGCGTTTCTCCGACTCGGTAACTACCTCGACGATCTGCGTGATTCTGTGGTTGGCAGATAGATCCATCGAGCCAATGTTCACCTGAATGAAGTCGGTCAAGAAATCAGTGGCCATGGCCCGGACTTCTTTGGGCCATGTAGCGGACCACATGAGAGTCTGTCTGTCAGGTCGAATCTGCTCAATAATCTTGCGGATCTGGGGCTCGAAACCCATGTCAAGCATACGATCAGCCTCGTCAAGCACAAGGTACGTAACGCGACGCAAGTTCGTCTTGCCGGCCTCGAGCATGTCAATCAACCGACCTGGAGTGGCAATGCAGACTTCAACACCGCGAGAGAGATCCCGGATTTGAGGACCCTTGGGAACACCACCATAGACACAGGTGTTCCGAATGCGTGATGAGCGACCAAACTTGGTGATCTCCTGCTGGATTTGAACTGCAAGCTCACGGGTAGGGGCGAGGACGAGGACAATGGGGCCATCTCCGGGCGCCAAGAGAGGTTGAGCATTAATGTGAACAATGGAAGGAAGACAATACGTAAGAGTCTTTCCGGAGCCCGTTTCTGCAATACCTACAACGTCACGGCCTGAAAGAGCCATGGGCCAACCTTGGGACTGAATAGCGGTGGGAGCGGGAAAGCCCTGGGCCTTGACCTCGTCCATGACATAGCGGGGGAATCCAGCCTCGTCAAAGGTCTCGACGGGCTTCGGAACGTTGCTGCCAGCAATCGTCATTTGGTGCTTGCGACGAAACGCGTCAACCTCAGCATCCGACCTGTTTGTAACGTCGGGGCTTTCCTTATAGAAGGACTTCTCGAACTTTGGAAGGGCAGATAGATCTGCCAAAAGTCAGTATCCCTCCCAGGTGGCTGCTTCAACTGCACGTCATCTCGACTTACCCCATTCTTGTTTCTGCAGGCCAGATCCTAAGTTGTTCATTCGGTCACCTCCACCAAATCCGCCGCCATGTCCACCACCATAACCACCACCATAGCCACCGCTGCCGTAACTGTTGCTGTGGCCATTGCTGTAACCGTTGGATCGTCTAAGTCTGTTAGCGATGCTACATAATCCGGTTTTTGCAAAGGTGTTCTTTGACGAGGCAGCGCCGTTCAGCATAACCCACGGTGCTTTGTTTACAAAGTATTCCATGTGCTACATCAAAAAGCGAAACCAGTCAAAATGTTTCAAAGGACTTACCCTCCACCGTAACCGCCGCCATAGCCATTGCGGTCACCTCTGTCGCTTCGGTCACGACCGTAGCCTCCATAGCCGCCGCCGCCGCCGCGACCACCTCCGTAATTGGACATCTTGAAAATGGTTGTCCTGTGACAATTGCCTACTCACTCGATGCTGCCGCGATGTCGGATCGGTCGACCCTGGACGATCTTCTGTGAGCGAAAATAGTTCGTGAGTTTGCTAGCGAAAGCCTTGGGACAGATGAACAAGAATGCAAGGGTAAGTGTTGAGACGTTGGGGTTGTGGTGCGGGTTTGCAGGAGGTAAGTTTTTCTGCTTGCGACCGGGCCCTTCTTTTTCCCTTGACTTTAATGGCAGGTTGGCCCTTTCCCTTTCTTAATTCCATTTTTTTTTTTTTTTTCGTCTCACAATAACCGCGCTAAGCAAAATCTTTTTCCGAGGAGGGTGGGGCCTACCGTTTGATTGGCTACTATGCTTGGTTATGTAATCATATTACCCTATACATCGCTTTGTGGAAAGTTGAATTAACAAGCAGTGTTATTGCCTGCCTAACTGGTGCTCTGGAATCGGGGTGATATCAACTGTGGCTATAGATCGCGACAAATCTGTATATATATATATATATATATATATAAAGTCTTTACATTAGTATAGCTCTTTGTTTATACAATTATCGCGTCCTTTGCACATCTTAAGGATGGTCCACACTGGCTGCAAACCAGGACGTTTGAAATGCATACTTGAAGTCTTGATGTGCCGTTGTCGGTTATCTAGCACACACAGAAAGTGTTATACCGGAAAAAAAATGTGAATTGAACCTTGTCGAAGTCCGGTTCTAACGACCACGTCCAGCTACTGTATATATATGACGACTATTCTCGCCTCTAAAAGATAGCAATACAAATAGAAGGTTACAACCGAAGAAAAATAACGCGAGAAGCCTGGATAAAATCGTAAGGCATGCCCATATCCCATACATGCAAACCCGTTGATTGGTTCGAGTCTATGTTTTACCATTTTTTCATGTCCTGTCCAGGACAACACTCTGTTCATACACCAACACTTTTATTCTCGAGACACGTCTCGTCCAAAGGCCTTCGATTTGAGCCAATCCAAAATGACTAGAACCCGGTTGCGAGCTGTTGAATGGCGATTAGACTGGAACAAGGAAAGACGAAGAGAAGATCGGAGAACAAAATCAAAATCAGGGAAGACTCACTGCTAAAGCACATGGACAAGTAAGCACTTCTCCAAAAGAGGTACGTCAGGCTGCCACCAGTGGCGAGATTTCCGTTCCACCAACTGACATCTGCAACAGCCTTTTCGCTACCAATATAGGCCAAGCTACCTTGATGACTGTACCGGAAAGGCTTGATATCTTTGATCTTGCGCAGTTGCTTCTCCAATTTCTCAATCTCCTGAGCTGCTTCGGCCGAGTTGCCACCCTGCAGATTCATCTTGCTACTCAGCTCCTGGATTCGAGCCTCGAGATCCTCAGTTTTAGCCATGTTGTTGAAGAGGCGGCCCAGGAAGTTGCCCTCCTGAGAAGCCACCTGCGCAGTAGGCGCGTATCCGGCAACTGCACAATCACCAATAGCCCAGATGTCACGAGCACCCTGAACGACAAGGTACTCGTTCACAGCTAGACCTCGGCGCGAATCTTTTTGAGCCGGAATGCGAGACATTAAATCTCTGACAATTGGCCGAACAGCATTTCCAGTTGCCCATACCAGCAAACCGTAGGGTATTTCCACTCGTTCTTTATCGCCATCTGGACGCGAAATCTCGGCCTCGACCGTTGTATTGGTAACCCGTTTCACCATGGTCTTAGTCATGATGTCAATCTTTTCTTCACGTAAGGTGTTCTCCGTGTAGTCTATCAGCTGCTTAGAGAAGGACGGCAGAACGTTGGGCAAGGCCTCAATGAGCGTGACTTTGAAGCGAGGGCTGATTTCCGGCACGAGCTTCTTAATGTCCTCCTCGAAGAAATCCTGCAATTCACCAGCAAATTCCACACCTGTAGGGCCACCACCAACCACAACCATATGCATCAGCCTGTCCACCTCCTCTGGAGTCTGACCCTTGAATGCAGCAGTCTCAACACAGTCCATGATCTTTTTGCGAATACGCTGGGCGTCGCCGATTTCCTTGAGGAAGCAGCTGTTCTCGCGCACACCGGGAATACCAAACGTTGCATTTTCTGCGCCGACGCCAATCACAAGCATATCATAGGGAATTTCGGTCTCCGATGTCGCACCCTTGATTTCTGAATTATCGACGATCTTGATGACCTTCCGATCAGGATCAATGGAAGATGCTTCTGCCTCATAAAACTTGACGGCAGCCTTTTTGTGCCGGAGAATGGCCCGAACAGGCTCCATGATAGACCTGTGCTCAATGGTTCCCGTGGTACACGAGGGCAGCAAAGGAGTGAACAAGAAGTAGTTGCGAGGAGACACGACGACGACATTATAATTTTCGGTATCTAGTTTCTTGAGTAGAGCTACGGAACCCCATCCAGTTCCTGATGACAAGAATTAGCAACCTGAAGACCAATTGGAAGATGGAAGCGATGGTCAACATTTTGCTCACCTAGAATGACGAGTGTCTTCTTGGACGGGTCTGGTTGGAACTGGGGCTCAGGATGACGATCTTGGTAGACAACGAAGCATGTGTAGCCGATAAGACCGGCGGCAGACAAGTAGGTCAACCTCCAGGTCCATCTCAAAGCCCTGCGCAACTTGCCAGGGACCGGCTTTGGTGCTTCATCGGCGTAGGCTCTGCGGAAAGCAATTCTTTCCGAGGTGGCAAGCTTCATGGACACTGACGGCCGCGATGCTGGGCGAAAAGCATGGCTTCGTGTGGCGGTAGAGAAAGTCCTAGACGCAATGCGAGCTGTATGTGTCAATTGGCTCGTGAGGCCGGCAGCGGCCAGAGCTTGACGAGAGGACGCCATCTACGGCAGAGTCTACGGAAGAGTTCAGACTGCGCAGGAAGTCGAGATTCTAGCAAGGAAGGTTGTGCCAGGAGAGAAATCCGACAGTGGAGCCGCGCTGGCCGAGAGAAGAAGCAAGTGAGAGGGACGAAGAGAACATGACAGGTGGTGCTTGTGCTCGGTAGGAGATGTGACTTTGCGCCGCCGGATCTCTTTTTTTTTTTTTTTTTTTTTCTTGTCAGACCGACGTCCCTGTCAGCCAGCACAGGCAAATTGGGCCGCCGGAGTCGAGTCGCTCTTTCCTCGGGGGCTTTTGGTTACAGCATTGCAAGAACTTTTGCGAAGACCCAGTCTAGACCGGGCAACTCCTTTAGTTATTTAGTAGCTAAGCAAAGGCCAGCCCACTCAAGTATGATTGACGCTTTTCATATGCATCTCGAGAACGATGTGCTCCGATATGCGCGCATGTGCTTGGCTCCTGCGACTGCAGCCGCAACCGCTACGCTACGTTTTCGCTATTACCGAACCGGATCGGGTTGGGTTCCCCCAGTGTCTCGAGCCTCCAGCATGAGCGTTCCGACTTCAGCCGGCACAAGTAGCCACTTGGCTTTGCCAGATCTGTCACTGGCTTTTCATTGATGGAATCCAATATTACGAATTGTGCCTTCGAGCGCCGTTGCATGGCGCCACAAGCGATGATAGCGATGCAGCGCGTGCAGGTCAAATAGCAAGACTTGATCGATTACAATGACGTGAGATACGTAGAGCGTAGAAACGGAAACGCATCAACTTTTTCTGCGTATCTGATGTTTTAGCCAATTAGACGGCGTATGCTGAGTCACTGTAGGACGGTGTCAGCCGCCACCCTCGAGATACGAGCAGCCTCGTGCACACACTTCACCGGCTTGTCTCTTCGACCATCGACCATCAACCGTCACCCGTCACCCGCACCCGTCACCCGTAAACCGTCAACCGTCAAACCCTGGCTTGTCATCAAGTCATCAAGCTCAATCATACATCATGCATATATGCAATGCACAAGCCAACTGTTTCTCCTCAGCCTGAAACCGGGCCTGCTTGAATCTGCGACAACGTCAGCAACAGACAACGCCCCTTCTTACAACAATAGTCGTCGCAGGCGTCGATGTGCCTGCTACACTCACGTCCCAATATGAATCCGCGCATTTGATTCTGCTCGTCCTTTTCAGATCTCCTGTCGGTGCCGGATTCTTTGTCGAGCTAGTAGCGTCGAGTCCTGTAACAAAACCTTCTACGCAAGCAAGGGCACAGCATGGAACACCTGCTTGTATCACAGAGCGATAACGCCGCTTGGGCAAAGTCTCCAGTCAAGAACCTCTTTTCAAAGCCCACACCGGCCAAAATACCAGACAGGCTAGTCATCAGAGGCCCCAAATTGTTTAGCTCTGAACACGTCCAGTCGTGACCATGAAGAGTCCAGACCAGCCGAACTGCTTCTGCCCACGGCTCTTGATCTTGTAACCCCCAAGTGGCACCCAAAGCCAATGCAACACTCCTTGGGGCTTCCAAATCGTCTCATTATGAACAAGTGCCCTGCCGAACCTGACGAGTCTCGTGGCCCCGTTCCGTCTTTTGCTCTTTTGCTCTTCCTTCTTTCCACTGGCCTTTTGAACTTTGGTCTTCCTACATTGTCAAGAGTCGTTCCTTAATGATATCTTGGACATGTGACATACTGACGGCCATTGTGGACGCAGATGAAGATTCTACTTCGTCACAGGGCTGGCCCTGTTTCTCATTGACTAATTTATTCTCCTTTTAATCAAAGAAGTCTAAGGATATTCTGACTTCTCCGAACATTACACCCAGAGAAAGTTGGGCGACTCCGGATCCCGACGCCAAGTTGTGATGACGACTACAAGACCAAGGGTGCGGGACATACCCCAACGGTCGCCGAGCACTTTCTCTACGATTGTAAGTTGCTCTCCGCATGAGGCAGAGTGGATGAGACAGCATGATTGAGGGAAAGAAGCATAACACTAACCTGGCTTTGCGTAGCTCAAGCCCAGAGAAGTTATACACACAGAGCAGCCGCTGCTCCCACCGGAAAGCAGCCAAACCCAAGACGTAGAGTTCAGCACACTGTCACCGTCTTCTACAGGAAGCACCCAGACAACGATAAATGTGGACAGGCTGTTACCTGCGCTAACGCCCATCGTCACGGCCCATGTTCCTGCTCTGTCCTCTGATGCCAGGAAAGAAGTAGCTTTCAGCCCAACGAGGTTATCCGGTACATATCCTACGCAGCTGGATGGCCAATACTTCGATGAACATGAACATGAACATGAACATCATCATAAAAATCTCCTGCGCCCCGAGGTTGGAAAAGCTTTGATTGTTGTCGGTTCGATAGGTACGTTCCCTTCCCTAACACCTATACTGAGTATTCTTTGACCTCTCGAACAATATACTAACAGCCGGGCTCAGGTGGAGCGATTATTCTCGGTTTCCTGGGCTGGCTCGTCTGGAGAGTGTACAAACGCGGGCGCGGCACTGAAAGTACTAAAACATGGCGGCCATCTTCTCCGGGTAACGCGTCCTTTGAGAAGCCCAAACTCTTCGTATCACAGACCTTGTCGCGGATCTCGGTTCTGAAGGATCGCATCAATGACAAGGAGCGCGGCTGGACAAACCTGGATCATTCAGATGCGGGCCCTTTCAACGAGAAAGCACATGTGGCGTCATCACTTGGCGCTCAGCAGCCGAGCTCTCCGGCAATAGTGGCCCAGGCTGATGTATTCCGGAACAGCGTCGGCGATGACAGTCACCACCTACTGAAGCCATCCGCATCATCCACCAAGGCTCGGTACAGTAATGTCCTTCAATCCGGAGCGCAACCGCTCGTCTCTCGTTTCAGTGATATATCTTCAGTTTCTTCTGGGTTTGGCGACGGCCAATTCGTCATGATTACTCCGAATAATGCCGCTGTCGAGACTACACTCCAGGCGCCGCCGCCCACAGCGCAGCGTGAGAGCCTTGCCAGTCACACCCGGGGACGTGACACGGTCTATACTGAAGCAAGTGAGGACTTACCGACCCGTTTCCGCACCGTACATTCCTGGGTCAAGCAGCAGTCCAGCAGAGCAAAGCGTGCAAAGAAGGGAGACCAGTCCTCTGCCTCGGAAGATACTCCGCCCGTGCCAAACTTCCCCCCCGAGGAGGACTTTGGGCTGATGATGCCAGATGGACAGGAGCCTCGTAGGGTGGAATCAGCGATTGGGTACGGAATTGCCGGGGGTTCCCACGCAGTATGAGGTGAAGAGATTACAGAAGAAGCAGCGAGAATTAGTGCGGATGTCAGCCAAGGTACAACGAACACGTTACTTGAGACAGAGACTGAACAAAACAAATAGACATTCTTTTTCGTACCCCAGCTCTAAATCCAGATCGTAGGAGGGGATGATCAGTGTGTATATTCAACCCATTATATCGAACCCTTGTTGTGCAACATGTTTGGTTCCGCTCTTGCTCTGATTACTCAACGATGACCCTGGGCCTGGAACCGATACAGGCCAGTATTACGATCAGCTAGTGTCCTTCAAAGCAGCGAAGTCGGACTTCCCATGTTGACAGCAACCAGAATGTAATGCAGATGTTCGCGCCCGCTACTAGCTACTACGGTCAAGACACTCGCAATGCCGCACGCCAGGGAGCCTCATTTCTCCACAGAAGCCCAGGGAAACATTTCCCAGAACCCAATCTCCATCTACGCCCGTCAGCCATGTTGAATCGTCAAACTAGCGATGATGGATTAAAGCTACGCACCCTTGTCCCGTGGATGAAGATCTTGACTAGTTCCTCCACGCGGCTGGGCGATTGGAGCCGCACGTGCTTCTCTAGCAGTTCTGCGGAATCGCCGCGCGGTTAGCTCTCGACTGTGCGGGGATCGGGAGGACGATCTGCGTACCGGAGCCCGTCTGGACGGCTTCGATGTAGCTGGCTGCTGCGTAGTTCTGGATCCAAGCCCGGTAGGGATTCTCGTGCTCGCGACGGGTCGACGAGTGGGCGAGGAGCATCTTTGCTACGGCGCCGTAGCCGAGGAGGCAGGGTGCCAGGGCCATTTGGAGGGCCAGCCAGTCTTCGCTCTGGCCAACATCGAGTATGTAGCGCGAGTATGCGGTGCAGGCTTTACATTTGAAAGACACGGGGGCACTTGTTAGATCGCCGAATGCCAAGTCGGTCGTGAGAACGGGACAGCACGGCCGCTCGTGTACACACACCTTGCTTTTCTTCCGTGGCTTGGATTTCGGCTTCGGAGATGCCAAATGATTTGCAGTAGTCTATATGCAGCTTCATTTCTCGCAGGATGTGTCTTACAATGTCATTTGCCTACAGTCCCCGGGATGTGGAGGTAGCGTCAGGAGGATGTCATGGCGCGTGAGGACGCAAGGCATATTTACCTTGTTGATCTCTCCGATGCCCCTTGATTTGTATGCCGCCAGAGCGTGGGCTCTGGAAAAGTGAACCTGCAAAGAGATTTGAAAACCAGCGCGCAATCAGCTATTGTTGCTAATGTGTCAAGACCATGTCGACTCGGCAGTCGTTTTCGGACGTTTTGATGTGAAGCACGTACCAGGTAAAGGTAGTCTTGGATGATGTAGCCTTTGAAGGACTCGAGTGGCAGAGTTCCGTTGCCAATAGCCATCACAAAAGGATGATAAACGAATTCGTCCCACACCTGCTTTACGTCGGGCCGTTCGAGAAGATACTCGATGAAATAACCTCTAGTCTCAACTGTCAGAAACGGTTTCCGTGCTAATAGGAGCCACCAGCCACCCCTTCTGAGAAGCATGTCAACTGAGTCTACCTACGATGCCCAAGGGAGAGTCTGAATCGAGTGGAAATGGTCTAGAGGTCCATTTCCGTGGCCGAGTTTTGGTGCCGTCCTGATACCAGCTTCGATGTATCGGCATGCGGAACGAACTGCTCCCGGCACATCGACACCCTTGGCAATGCCAGCCGAGATAGCCGCTGAAGGCGTGTTCGGATGATTTTATTAGTGTACTGTGATTTATGGGATGAACGCTTGCCTTCTGGTGGCATCCAACCACCTTGCCAGGCAGGCTTATCACTCACAAGCCAAAGAGCATCCTGTACCATGGGTACTGCTGCTCGCCTGGTACGGGCTTTTGATACGCATCATCTGATCACCCGGCCCGGCCAAAACATCGACCACAATGTCTTTATCTTGGTCAGATTGGGCAACGGTCATGTCTGACCGAAAAGGCAGATGACCTCCCTTGATGAGGACCCATTTCGGACCCAGGGACTGGATTCGACGAGCAATTGCTTCGATGTCTGCAACGCTCTCAATGCTTTGGGTTGCTGATTCGTCGAATCCGGTTTCGGATAGAATGAGCTTAGCCTCGGGGATGTTGGGCGTGAGGACAGTGGTTAAGGGAAGTAGGTGTTGGGAGAGTTCTTGTATGGCTTCATGAGGGAGTAGTTGGGCCCCGGATGTTGACACCATCACCTAGCATGTAACTGCTTGTCAGCCTTCAACAGACACGCCTCCAAAAACAGGAACAGAGAGTACACATATATTTCATGACGTACAGGGTCGACGACAAGCGATGAGACGGAATGCTTCACGACCTGCTTCGCAACCATTTCGACAGTGCTTGCAGAAGCCAGCATGCCTAGAGCCAGTTGATCGATGATGGGGCAAGAATTTAGTAACTGGGGTTCGAGCAAAGAACAGCTCATATCGAGCTTCTTCTAACTTCCTTCATACACCATCTTCATAAGGTACAGTAGTCGGACAAACCTGTTTTGATCACATCGACACCTACATCGTCGATACACGCGTCGATCTGCTTTTCCACGAAATCAGAAGGAATGACGTGTATAGCCTTCACTCCCATTGTATTCTGCGCAGTCAAGGCTGTGGTAGCTGTCATGGCATAGCATCCATGTGCGGCAAGGACCTTTTGGTCAGCTTCCAGGCCTCTAGACAGGGAACGCGACAATCAAACATGTTAGTCCGGGAGCTTTACATATATGGTTGCGAACTCCTCGCACAGGGAGTCGACCTTATGCACAACAAGTTGAAGGGAAGGAATACTTTCTCGTTTCTTGATTGGGAGACGCAAAATGAAACATGGGATCAAGTGCCGGAAAAGAACAATGCTGTTGATGACGTTTGTGCTACTGGGCACGCACTCAAGTGTGGCCAACTGGGATCGAGGTGACTTACGCGCCGCCAGAGCTATCAGACCCTGCTATAAGCAAGACTCTGCCAAGAACCATGGTCGCGATATGGGCGCGATGGTGCAGAAACGCCAGGGGGGTTCGCGGGTTCGCGGGTTTGCGGGTTCGGGACGCTTGACGAAGCTGGAGAGGAATAGAGAAAGAGAGGAGTAGATGGATCGTCACCTCGACATCCGCCAAGTCACTCCAGATTATTTTCTTTGGTGGGTCCCGCGCGAAGCAAGCCGGCGTAGGCCAGCGTAGGCCAGCGTAAGCAGACCATGGCCACGGATCCAGTGTCAGGAATTAAGCCTGGACGTCATCCCGTTTAATTCAGCCCACTACCCATTGACTCCTCGCTGAGAAACAACAAAGCCATGACTTTTTCTACAAGTTGAGTGTGTATGCCAATCCCATTTCCAAATGTGCTTACCTTCGGAGTCGATGCTTCCATCCGATGCCGCGAGGCACCGCGGATTACAACACCTCTCATTTCATTCCAAAACAAAAGAAAAGCCAAGTTTCCGCCCAAAGTCATTCGCATCTTCTTCTCTCTGAATGCCTCCGACGCACAAATACAGCCAAGGAACGTGCCGCCAGTATCATACGTCTTGTCATGGTAGCGAAACCGGTGGTTGGCCATCGATCGGGTCAGCTTCCAGATGGCTAACCACGTGTCCTGCTGTCTGCGTCCAATTTGAGATGAGGGAGGCGAGCGCGTCCTGTATTACCTCAGTACTCGTAATGGCGCAGGCATTAGGTCCGAGGGCATCTCGGCTGGTTCGCTGATGCTTCTTTGTCTTTCTGTCCGATCATCACCAGAACTGCCCTCTGCCCCCTCCCCATCGTCCGCTTCTCCAGGACTGCTGGTCCCGCTGTTCTCGCTGTCGTCCTCGCCAAAAACAATTTGACGCATCACATTCTTCTCAAATAAATCAATCACTAGCCTGCGTACCCCTAGCCTGTAGTGATTCCATTCCATCAAGCCCATGACATTTTTGAAAAAGTCTGTGCTTCGGAAAGCTGCTGGCTTCCGCCGCTTGATCTTTTGTAACTCCGTCAACGTCTTTTTGTACAGAACCATATTGCCAAGATCGACAATAAGTTGTAGTATGTAATCGTTAACATCATTCTCGTTCAGCATGGAAGGCATTTCCGAGGATTCTAGAGGTGGCCGAGCCCGCCGAACTGGGGGTGGTTCTTGGATTGTTCGTTGCGTCTCGGGAACTGTGATCGACGCCATATTGACGTGCTTCCACGGAACAACCGAAAACAACCTGGCGAGATCGTTCGGTATGCAAAGGCCTAGAGACGTGCCCATAGACGTCGTGTTAGCGTCCCACCCATTTTCTGACAAGATCTCCAAGCCATGCGTAGACCGAGATATCAATCCCAGCACAAAGAAGGCGGTGCCACGGAGACTCATCACTTCATGAGTTTCGGCAATCTTGACAATTTGACGAACGACATCAGAAGATTCCAGAAACGGAGCACCGAGTTCCATTGATCCGACATTCCCCACAGCCCAAAGACATCCCTTGACTTTGGTGATGAGCTCGGGATCCTCTGTCTGCAAACCGTGTTCCAGGATCGTAGCCGTAAACTCCTCGAAGTGGCCCTTGTCACTCAAAAGTTTGCACCCTTCACGGGTTCTGGTTAGTTCCCGATAGAAATGTGGTGGCACATGGCTGTCATGGAATTCGGCCCCCGCATCTGTGTCATCAAAAAAGCTTATGCGATGACTGCTGTCGTCAGGATCAGAGAGGAACGCCCGCGCCAGACTTGCCTCGATGACTCCAACATACGAATCGTTTCGACCGAGAAACCAGTCATCCATCTCATTGCTAATATAGTCTAACCCGTCCAAGTAGTGGTAACCAATAGATGTCGACAGAAATCTCAAGAGAAGGGGAGCTCCGATCTCACCGAGGTGATCTAACGCTGGGCGACATTCAACAATGTACTCGAGAAACACTTTCTTGTTGCACGCGCTTTCCAATATTTTTATAGCCGTCGAACAGACTTCGATTTCTGGATCATACAATTGAGTTACGAGAAGTCGTATGGCCCATTTGGAGTCACTAATCTCGTTGTCGCCAATCATGGCTGCCACTGGTCCTATGGTGCACTTTCGGAGCGCGTTGGTGGCATGAATTCGAATATCTTTCGTGCCTGCGGTCAGGGCTTTAGAAAGCAGAACTCGTGGGTGGCCCTGCAAGCCATAATCGAAATTAGAAAGCAGGAGTTTGATAAGGTCCGGTCGTTGTTTAAAGTCAATGATGTGGTACATCATGTTAAACATACGCCATCTTTCCAGCAACCACAGTCCTTTAGGCTCACTGCTGAGCACTCCGAGCATCGGAAAGTATCCGCCACAAAGTGTGTCTGTCAGCCGATCGCTAGAAAACATAGGAAACTGAGCGCTAAGGCCGCTCGTCTATGATTAACGTTAGCAAGTTGTTGCACATGAACAAATCAACCCTGAACGCTTTTCATGCCACTCACAGGATCGCACTGAGCAAGACATTCGGCAACTTGTCTCAACAACTTGCTATCTGCTAGAAATTTGATACCTTCGGGAGACTGTAGCAGTGAATGCATCAAAATGCACCCGGCTTTGACGTATTTCTGGGCATTCTTTGTATTCTTAATCTCTGAAAACTTGTATTTGAATGGCCGATAAAAGCTCATCAAGCGTTTCATGAACTTAGATGCTTTGGTTGCCTCATCTAACCGCTTGCCTGTTTGCAGTGGCCCGTCAATCACTTTGACAATGACCTCCCAGTTCCATTTGGCGAAATTAGAGCTATTAAGCACGCCAGAATCAATCAGAAGCTGTCTAAACGTGGCATCATCGAGGGACACTGCAGCGTTGTTCAGCTTCGGTTGCTCGTCAAGCCGTCTTAGGTTCCGCATGCTGTCGCTAGAGGGGAGGGCTCCCGTCAGAGACTCTGATGGAGCACTTCGGTAAAGAGTGCGGCTGACGCTGCTGATTTGGTAGACTATGCCGGAGGCGATGAAGTGCTCTTCATTTCTAATCTCTGCTGCTGCCGAGAAAAGCTCAGGCAGCAGCTGTAACTCGGCGCTCCAAGACGGTGGCAATAGCCGACTTGCAAGCTTCAGAACTTCTCCGATCAATAACGTGGATTTTCTTTTCAGCATCGGATCCGCCTCGCTTTGCGCAATTTTCAACAAGCTGGACAGCAAATCAGCCTTGATTAGAACGGCGAGCAGTAGAGCAGTGTAGTGGTCTACAAAGCTTTGTTCACCAGAGTCTTCTTCCAAGATCAGAGTGGCACTTCGGCCGCGGGTCACACCAGATTTCAAATTGGCTACACGGCCATAAGTAGTCAGACGGCGCCCGGCTAGGAACGACGTCGCCCAGGCTGGGGGTTTGATTCGCAACAATGAGAACAAGAGGTCTAGAACAGTTTCTCGAATAGAAGGATTCGGAAAAAGTATGCTGGCAATAAGAGAGCGGAGAGGTCGAAAATTGTACATGCTCAAGGTCATTAACCCGGACCACGATCTCATAGCTACCGAAATAGCACGAGAATTTTGTTTGAGGATACCTTCCTCACCGGCCAGTTGATCTGTGAAGGCAGTGAAAACGACGTCCAGTCCGTAACCAGGAAGAATATACTTGCGTCTTTGCGGCGCATCTAGGAGAAATAGAAACGCTGAAGTAAGACTCTCTGGAGACTTATACGTTCCCTCTGCCAAAGCCTCTGAAAGCGTGCCGAGACCTCCAGATGCGATTAGGAGCGGCGGATCTCTAACGAGAATTTCAGCGAGCGTCTCTACACAAATGGGGCGCAATCGATCAAGACTCTGGTCGGCCGGCGCCATACCTGGGCGCCGTTCTTCCCCTTGCTCTGCCACGGCCACGATAGTTCGCACGATGGCCCTGGAGACTTCTTTAATACCCTCTTTGACATCCAGGAACGCACGCACGAATTTGAGAGCTTGCTCTCTTTCTACATCAGCTTTGCGGTAATTGCTCAAAGATCTGATGACTCATGTTAGATATGCTCTGTTACCAACTGATGCAAGTATTGTAATCGACTTTTTACCTTATGACCAAGAAATCAGTGTTGAAACTGCGGATCTTCTTGATTGACGGAGCATCTGAAATGGCATACCGAGCTACGCGGTAACCAGCCGCCACGACTTCCCGGCTTTCACTAAGCAGCATCATTTGCATTCGTAGTCCGAAAATTGCCCATACTAGGTCGTATTTGAGAGCAGGGTGGCGTTTGAAAAGATCGACTAGCTGGTTCGCTCGGCTAACGTAGTACTCTGGCGCCATTCCCTCCACCTCGAGTGCTTGAAGCAATTCCGCGAGAGCGAAGCTCGGGCTCTCGAAATTCTCGTCAATGTCTGATCCGGCAATAGACCTTTCAATGCTCGGAGGGGATTGTAAGCCATTCGCCTGCAATGATTCCTCTTGGGTTCGATTTCTCGTTGGTGTGGTTGGTGGAGCAGCTCTTGTTCGTTGGGCATCTGATATTTTCTGCCGTAGTTCTTTGATTCGAGAATTACTGGCACTTAGCTCCGCCTCTACCCTTTGCCGTTGTTCTTTGGTCTGCTTTGCTTTTTTGGTATTGAGGGCCTCCAGCATGTTCTCGCTGCCTTCTTTGATTTTCATTTCACGGTTCAGCTTTTGTCTCAATCCAGAGAGCGCCTGTTGTACGGCTTTGTCCGCACCGTCTTCATCCACTTTATCCATGATGCTTCCAGTGTACATCGATCCCACATCAACTCTACTGCCCGCACGGCTGGACATCATTTGACTTCGTAGATCAGAGCTGAAACTTCCCGGGCCAGCGCTGGGATTCAAACTGCTGCTCCGTGGAGCAAAGGAGACCGCTGATGCCCCTGCGCCAACACGACTTGAAGAGACGTTTGGAGGCTGATGAACGCCTCCATCGCGGTCTATACTGGTTCGTCCAGCTTGAGAGACAGTCTGATTATATAGATGTTGTGCATTGTGCTGAGATGATGGTGGGCCAGGCATCGTTGAACCGTCTGGACGAGGCGAAACGACGCCTATGCGAGGACGAGGGACCTTCCTGCCGATTTGGGCCGCGCCCTTTGTCGAAGTGTGTGCATCCGAGCTCACTTGTGGTTCGAATTGGATCACAAACGAGTTTCGAAATATAGTCGTGCTAGAATGGCCCTGGTGGCCTTCAACGATTCGAAGAGAGGGGGTAAGGTTTGCTCAGGCAAGGCAAGTCGCTGTGTGCTATTTGGTACGTCACGAGCCACTGTTGACTTTCGCGTCCCAATGAGCAATTGAAGCCTTAGTGAGCGTTAATCTACAAGTGCCACCCAACATTAGTGATATTTTCTTTGTAGATAGTCGCGAGAGGCGGGAAGCCGGATGACGGTCAAAGACCTGTCTACGTGCTGGACTGGTTGGGACAGGTTGGACAGGTGACAGTATCATGGATTTTCCAAGCCTGGTTGATGCAATCTCACCTCTGACAAGGCAAATATAACGAGACATGGGCACAAAATTAGTGAGCAGGCGACTGATGGCAGGTGAAAGACGTGGGAGGTGTGCGTCCATAGAGCACGACGACTCTCCGATGTCCATATCCGGACAAGTGCTAATGACGACGCTGTAGCCAGCTGGCCAGGTGGGACTTGGATACAAGTGGAGCTGGCGAGTTAAGTGGCATAGTGGCCCACATTGTCGAGCTGGCAATGGCTTCAGTAAATTGTCGCCAGGAATAAACTCAGCGCATGCCAGTACACATATTATATGACTGATGCCTTATTACCGACCAGGCTTCCATTTGTGAGGATACGTCTGTAATTATATGGATCAATCTTTGTGTATTACTACATCGAGCATCCATCTACAGCGCGAGTCGTCAGATTATATACGGAGCACTCCAACCCCTGTTTTACTTTGCAAGATACTTGCTTGACGGGGCATTCAAGCCGCGCTTATCACGATAGCCGGAGTAACCATATTAATCTCAAAGGTTACTAACAGGTATGCATGTATATGTTAACAAGGCTCCCATGTAACTTTGCTGCACCTTGCTCTGTGATTTTACCGTTGCGCAATTTGAATGTGATAGCCTAGGTACGTCAGCCGAGATTATTAACATAGTAACTCGTCATTGACTGGCACTTTTGTCTCTGCAGATATCGACCGACAAAAACGGATGGAAGATAGAAACAGGAGTTCTCACAACAAGGGGTCTGCCTATCTGGCTTGTGGTGGTTCGTGTCGGAGAGTATGTCCGGACCCATGCAGAAAATTGTCATGTATGGCAGCGACATCCGGTCTCGCGGTGTTTGGGCCGTAAGCCTCTTTTCGTCGACAAGTAACGAGGGGACGGGCAAACGGCGCTCGGTGTTGTTCTGATCGAGGCAGGGCAGGGCATGTCATGGCAATGGCATGGCGGCCACCGGACCCCGACGTGGAGCTGCTTGATATGATGATGTTTGGTGTCTGCACGTGAGCTGGGTGCACGTGCGAAGTTGCGATAAGGCAACAAGCAGGCCACGGGACCTATAACCTTCTTTGACACATGTGATGTACTCCCGAACAGTCCCAACCGCGAGCCCGAAACGCGCTTGCTGCCATGTTCTTCCTTGTACGGACGGAAATTGCCGGTACTTCTATCATAGTGACATTCGCTCATATGCCGCTCGTCATGAATCTGCTTCCAGCGGGCTTCTGACGCTGCTGCTCCCTTGTCAAGGCAACCCTTGTCACGAAATGCCTTCCTAAACCAGCATCTTGACCACATCTTGACCAGGATCTTGAACCAACTATCAAGCCACTAAAACAGACGTTTGCCCTTTACGTGTGCGAGGACAGAACCTAGGCCACGGGACCCACCTAACCTTCGATACTTTGCAGTTTCCTAAACAGCTACAATAGCTAGGTCTAAATGCCTTTAGTAGCATTCCTTATATAACAGGCTCTACAATATCTTCCAAGACTAATAATAGTAATCTCTCTAATAGTATAATAGACTTGAAGCTAGTCATCTGCATTAATAACTGCTGTTAAGAGCAGCTAGTTAATGCAGGCACCTTAATGTATATAATGCACTGCTTTGTACAACATCACACTTTACATGTTGTGATGTGAGTCTCGATCTAGACGGACAACGGAAGAAAAACTGAGCTTATGGGAAGTAGGTCTAGCAGCAATTTGCTGACAAGATCGAAGAGGTCCGGAAGAAACTACGTGACATATATATGCCTTTTGCCTGAACGCGCGGCACAATATTGGGAAGAGCGATAAGGCTGTGATACCAGATAGCCCAGTCTCAATCACTTTACGCATGCGAAGGCAGCGCCTCGGTCACGAATTAGCTAGGTAGTAGGCTATTATTCATGACTTGGAAGACAAGCAATCCTTTAGTTTTATATGTAAACCCTTTCTATGATAAAAGTACTGGCAATTTCTAGTTGATCTGCGCCTCAGCCCAGATTCCCCACCACCCTCTTCTTCTTCTTTTTTTTTTTAGGCCAAACTTCCTTCATTCAAAGTCCGGATCCTCCAGTTTCTCGGCCTGGCCCCCAGCTCACTTTCAAGTTCTACACTTGCAGTGAGACTAGAAATCTCGATTTTCTCTCGGAAGTAAACCATCATGACTTACGTGTCTGCCGCCCGTTACGGGAAGGATAATGTCCGTGTCCTCAAAGTCGATCGTGACCGGGCGACAGGCGTTCAAGACGTCACCGAGATGACCGTCTGCTGTCTTCTTGAAGGCGACATCGAGACCTCATACACTAGGGCCGACAACAGCGTCGTGGTCGCCACCGACTCCATCAAGAACACCACTTTCATCATGGCCAAGCAGCATCCTGTCAACCCACCGGAATTGTTCGCCTCGATTCTAGGCCATCATTTCATCCAAAAGTACAACCACATCCACTTCGCCAACGTCAAGGTCATCACCCATCGATGGATCCGAATGGATGTGGATGGCAAACCCCATCCTCACAGCTTCGTCAAAGACGCTGGTGAGACGCGCAGTGCTGAGGTTCGCGTCAGTCGCAAAGACGGAATTCGTATCACCAGCGCTATCGAGGGCCTTTCTGTGCTCAAAACCACAGGCTCCGCTTTCCACGGATTCATTCGCGACGAGTACACGACGCTGCCTGAGACCTGGGACCGCATTTTGGCTACCGATGTAGACGCAAGCTGGAAGTGGACCAGATTCACCGACCTCGGAGCTGTCGAGAAGAGCTCCGCCAAATTCAACAGGGCGTGGGAAGCAGCCAGGACCATAACCCTCAAACTCTTTGCCCAGGACAATAGTGCGAGCGTTCAGAACACCATGTACAAGATGAGCGAGCAGATATTAGATGCTGTTCCAGAAACCGACAGCGTGACATACTCTCTACCCAACAAGCACAACTTTGAACTTGGTACGTCTCGCAACCGATGGATGAATTCTGCTGTTCTACTTGACCGACTTCAACACTGACAACTGAGACGTAGATCTCTCTTGGCATAAAGGCCTAAAGAATACGGGCGCTGATGCCGAGGTATATGTTCCTCAAACATGTCCCAATGGTCTGATCAAGTGCGAGGTTTCTCGGTCAAGTGTGGCCAAGCTGTAAGAATCGTTCTCTGTGGAGATATGGCATTGAATATTCGTATAATGTTCAATGTGTACTTTACATCCTTTGGGATGAAACGAAATATAAGGAAGAGACCAGAGATATAACGAGGGATATTGACGTAGAGGCAAGGATTACCATGAGTTTGATGACTGTAGTACTAGGAATGCCGTTGGACATTTTCATAGGCTTGAACGAGATATGACCTCAATGGATATAACGTACATGACAGTTGGCTGTGTATCCTTCAAACTTAGAGGTGCAGGGACCGTAGTATATTGAGCGGAATTATGTCCGACGTCCTTGATGCAGGTTAGTGCATCGCCGAACATCACGCAGTTTAGTCCGAACTAGTAACAGAGTATAGTGAGGGGCGCAGGTCGTTGGGCATACTTTGCGCCTGTCCCAGTATCTGTATTATTTTCGCAACTATTTTTGATTGGAGAAATATGGAGCGAGGCACATTGGTATCAACGAATACTTATTAATGACAGCATTGGACATTGGTGGAACAAAGCCAAAATTTCCAGTGCTTCTGCAAGTGGTGTGTAGCCGCCGAAGGATTCGCTTCGTCCGCTTACGCAGGCTGTGCCTGATCATGATAATTATCCAAGTTTTCAAATAGTACAGAGTAGTTCTCAGTTCTAGGTCGGCGCCAAGACCTTTGCGTGCTGCCGCCGATAATATACACTCATAATCTCCTCTTGTCAGACTCTCGGATCTTCTCCACGGCGTTCTCCCATCCCTCACTGCCAACCACAACGCCGCCGAATCGGACGAGGTTCTGCTTATACGGGTGGGCATCGCCTTCGAAAGCTTTCAAGCGTGCTAGTCGCTTGTCCCTCAGCCTGTTTTTGGGCAACATGCCGCGCACTGCTTTCCGTAAAATCTCACTTCCACCGTACTTCTCCATTAGTGCATCCATTGTGAGGGCCTTCAGGCTGCCTGGTCGTGTCGTGTGTCTGTAGTATGTCTTCCGCCACATCTTCTTGCCCGTGGTATGCAGAGCAGCACAGTTTGTCACGACAACATAGTCTCCACAGTCTGTCGAAGGGTCATATATCGGCTTGTTTTTGCCCATCAGAATTACTGCAATGCGCGAGGCCAATCGACCGAGTGATGGAGGGGTGACGTTGGGTTGAGTGGTGAGAGTCGGATGAGGCGCGGATGCTGATATTTGATGCCATACTCGAGAGTAGGCGAGACGAGTCTAGTTAGAGGAGCATTTCGAGTCAGCAGATGGTCACAAAGTCGGCAGGAGCATGGAGGGGTTTTGGTGTATTCTAACATACCAATCCCAGCGTCTGAGACATGCTGAATGACTGCGACGAGTCGGCAGTTTCTCAATCGCAATCGCTGAAGACGATTGGGTTGTTCCTCGCAATTTGAGATGATCAACAAACCGCTTCTCAAGCTGTTTCTGCATCATGTCGGTGTCAATGCTGACTAAGCACAATATGTGGGTTCACCTAACACCACGTTAAGTGGCCGAGCGAAAACTGAGAGTGCCCAAGTAGGCTGGAACTGATAGTGGATTCCAAAGACCCTGTCGAGTATAACGTCAAGGGCTTTGCCATTTCAGATGTGACTACTTCGTTCGGACTGTAGCAAAATACCTACTTGGGTAGGTACTTGATCCATGTACTAGCACCCACCGCTCGAGTCTTGACATCTGCTTGGACCAACGTGTAACTCTTCGGCTCGCCAAAATGACGATTGATCATTCTTTCCAAGTAAGGGACTTCCTAACCCCTCCCGGGCTCCGCTAGTCACTGATATCTTCACTCCTGATCGGGTTCCTTTCAACGAAAAAAAGAAAGAAAAAGATGAGCAATTTTTTCTTTTCCGTCTCATATTTGTCTCCACTCGATTTCCCTCTTGCCTACTTGACGCAACGTCTGGCGCTGATGAAACACAACAGACTGTCTTTGCCGTTCCATTGTCTTGTCAAGGCTGTATCAAGGCTGTTTCAGACTCAGTCTACAAGCTCGGTGGCATCACGAAAGTCGAGGGGAGCTTGGAAAATCAGCTGATCTCCGTGGAAGGTTCCGGTAGGTATGACCAATTGTGCAAATTACTCTCACTGCATGTTGCATTACTGAGAAATTCATTGTCGCCACCTAGCCGCACCTTCAGCTATAGTTGAGGCCATCCAGGCTACAGGCAGGGATACAATTTTACGAGGATCAGGCGCGTCTGATAGTACGTAACCCAAATAAGATACGTAATTTTTTTTTTGGTTTTTTTAGGTTGGGAGGACGGGGTGTGGTAGGCTGGTTTTCTTTCCATATCGCGGCATATCTGCAACGAAGTGACAGAGTCTGCGTCAACTGAACTCCCTGCGGCTATTCAATACTTCTTGCTTCTCCCCACGCTAACATGCAGTCAAATCAGGTGCTGCAGTAAGCATCCTTGAAACGTTCGCGGACAGAACACAGAGATCCGAGGACCGTGAGGATCATGATGTTAGGAATGTTCGGGGCTTGGCACGAATCGTGCAAGTTAGTTCCGGCAGGAGCCTCGTTGACTTGACCGTTCGTGGAGTTGCTCCCGGAAGGTATTATGCAACCATTCGTGAGTATGGAGACCTCAAGGATGGGGTCAAGTCTACAGGATCTGTCTGGTCTGGAGGGGGGGGAGACGTGAAAGGTGTCTTGGGTATAGTTGATGTCGACGAAAATGGACTAGGAAGCACCTTTGTGGATCATCCTTTCCAGGTTTGGGAGATCATCGGCCATGCAATGGTTCTCACTAAGCAAGACGAAACAACCGGGCCTCTCACGAACGACGAGAATACCTTGGTTGGAGTAATTGCCCGGAGTGCAGGCGTTTGGGATAATGACAAGACTGTATGCTCCTGTACTGGAAAGACGCTGTGGGAGGAACGCAAGGATGAGGTGCGTAAGGGTATGCTGTGACAGAAGGAAAGCGCTCCATAGCCTAGAATTTGCGATGCGATGTACTCATTACGGTTTGGTAGAAACAAGTAAGACAAACAGTATGGGGAAATATGCTTGTAGTCACACGCCACATGTATGTTTTGCCGCCCTCGAAAATAAGCTCAAAGACAGACATAGACATGGCCACGTAGGCTATATATCCTCGAAACGACTCCTCGCAAGTGTTTGACTTCCGTCGAGAGTAGTTGATTGCTTGGATCATGAGGTACTGTTTAACAGTCGAGGCTTGTCGGTGGCGGTTTGCGTACAGACGTCTTCTGGTCCTGCATATAATTCAGTAAGACTAGAATCTCTAGCGATTGATTGTGCATGGAAGAAATCTCAAGCAGGGATCAGAGTCCGCATCAACATGGCAGGTTGACAAGCAGCAGATAAACAGAAAGATGACGGGCCGCCGCTTGCCAACATGTTTCTACCCCAGAAGATCGGTTAATATCACTGCTTGCATGATGCATCTGGTCATATTCCGGATCCGAACATCCCAGAAAGTTTCATACTCGTTATTTCACCCGCACATATTTCCGTCGGACAACCGGAATTTGGTTGCGGACCAGAAGGTGGGAGTGATGGTAATTGGACGGCTTTGACCTTATTCTAACTTTTTTGATAGCGTGTGATAGTCCGGCTGCACTGATGTGATAAAGAGACACATGCCGCATCAAGCGACGATGTGGCAACATCGAATCATTGTTGTAGAGTGTGTGACGATGCATGATACAATGTGACAAACACGTCATCTCTCCAGCACCTGCATTTGCATCTCGCTAATCAGATTCACCACCAGCCCCATTGATATTGATGCGGCTGAGCTAGTCGGGCTATTGTGAGAATTAGCGCAGCATGCGGAAAGCCTCCAAATACATACGCATACCTCCAGTGTGAGGGGGGATCTTTCCATAACGTCCACTAGCGGTCTTGGAACTCATGATGAGGATGCCGTTCTCTATCACGTGGGCTTGGCATTGCCAACACAACTGGTGGGTTAGCTTGTTGACTGCTCCGTATAATACGGAGTAGATGCCAGCTATACCTTGTTTACTCGTTGGGAAGCTGCTGTTGGCCGAGAAGGTCAAGAATGACAATATCGACGAGGACTAGCACTGAGAAGTTGATGCCGTTCCATCGACCAGCCAACACATGTGGACTGATGCGGTTGAACGAGACTGTTGAGGTGGTCGGGCAAATATGATGTCGTCATATCAGTATGCAGGTACTCTGGCACTTTGGACAATGGTCCAGCAAAAAGGCGCGAGCGAGCATGGCATGGGCTTGTGGTTGGGGCCAACAGACGTAGGTACCTTGAGGTATCCAGCGCATCCCATGTCCACGCAAGCGCCCGAAGGTCGGCAAAAAGGTACGCGCCGTGGCGGGCTGGTGCTGCTGGAGCCATTATGGAATATAGTGAAGCTGTTGGCCAATGATGGCTCGTGACCAGGGTCTCAGATGGATGGTGCGGTGCCAAGAATCGCAATCGCACCAGAACCAGTCAAACTGTCGAAACTTGGTGCAGAAAGCCCCTCACATGGCCTCATATGACGAAGAATCTGATCTGATGCGGAACATGCGGAGCATGCGGAGCCAAGCAAAAGTCGGAATGTGGCCAGAGTCAGGGGGTTCAGGCAAGTCAGGGTCGGCCACCACCGCCACCACTGCCACCTCCAGGTAGGTACTACTGAGACAGTCCCTGACTAGTATCACCACACTGAGACGGTCACGCGGGACATGGCAGGAGTCGTCATTGGGAGGGCGGGGGGGAGGGGCATGGGGGAACATTAGGGGGACATGGCGGGCCTCCTGCCAGCCCCTTGCACGCGTTTTTGCATTCTGAGGCACGATGATGAAAGTAATTATTATTTTATTGCTACTTCTCTAGTTACCGAGAACGGAATACGGCGTGACTAATTGAAAATTCTAGAGAGAGCACTGTACAGTGCTTCGTCACCAACCCGACTTTTGATTGACTCGATCGATGACGCGGGCTGTGAGGGGAACATGACACTGGTTATAGTTAGTAACACAAATCTGGCCGACCCCAGAGATGGATGCATTTGCTGGCCGGAGCTCTAGGTACTACCAGGTATCTGCAAGGTACCTACTCCGTACACCCCGCGCGAACCCGGTTCTAGGGTTCGGGCTATGCACCTAAGGTACCTGAGTATGTATTGATATACTCCGTACGACATGTAGATACCAGCCAACTTTAGCCCGATAGGACCTGTTTGACTCGGAAGCAAAACGTGACTGCCGGACCACGTTCCACCGTGACGAACAAGAAAAGACGCGCTTTCCCTGGACACGTGTGCTATTAGGAACTTGGAAGAGGTCATCGCCAAGCGCTCCTCGCGGAGCAATCACAAGAATCCCCCCAATTCCCTAGCCTAGTATTGTGGTATATTCCGGAGTAACATTGTCGTGAGACTTAGATTAGGGCTACCTTTATCCCGTGTCGACCCAGTGGAGGTGGTCACCTCGAGTGACCTGCGGTACACCTGCCTTTCAACAAAAAAAAAAAAAAAAACTTCTCCGCACAGCCATCAGAGGATTAGCAGTCGTCGTGTTGATTGAGCATCATATCATACAGTATAACAGCAACAATCAGCCAGAGACCAAAGTAATTCCGACATGGTTGCCATGATGCGCATGCGCGCGGCCCCAAGTCAGGTCTCTTCTAGGCGATGCCACCAACCAATTGCTGCATCATCATCAACGTCCCACCCGTCGTCTACGGAGCGGATGCACCAGACATTGCGGGTGACAGACTTCCTGACCCTGCTCCTGCTCCCACACCCATCCTGTTGCCAATGTCACATTGCTCGACGCAGTCCCATAGCCTGGCGGGACACGGCGGCTTGGCTTGATCAGAATGGGTCAAACGGGTCGAATGGGTCGAATGGCATCAGAGCCTGGGCTGCCGCTGCTCCAAACCCTTGTGGTGGGCGGCTAATGCAAATGGGTGTCCTCCTTCATAGTTTGACTCTCCACTCCTTCCTATTCAAGACTTTGCCTGCCGTCTTTGTTCCGCCGTCTTTGTCCGCCGTCTTTGCTTCCAACCTGGATGGTCTTGGGTTTTGCATAGGCTCAGGCTCAGCCCCCTCGCCATCCACGCGCAGCCCGGACTCGCAGCCCAGGTAATTTCATCATCATTATTGTTATTATTATTATTATTAGTCCGTTTTCCACGCCTGCACGCCGTTCGACCCCATCATCGTTGGCTGAATTCTGGTCTGCAGCTCCAAGCCTTTTCTGCACAAACTATCTACCCGAGTACCTTGGTAGTCTAGATACTCCCACCACGCCTGCTCGCCTCCTGCCTCTTGAGTGGTCCGTCGAATATCCAATTCCGTTGTTTCTTGGGTCAGATTCCAGCTTTCCCATATCGGCCCAGAGCAAGCAGGAAACCAGAAACCATATCGAAGTACGAGCGTTGACGAAGACACTGGGCACTGGGTGTTGGCTCGACTCCGGCTCCGTTAAAATCACCATCGAGTTAGTGACGATACGCGAATTGCGGCCCGGCCGCCAATCTTATCCTCTCTAGCGATCGCGAGACGCAATCACTTACGTCTTCCCACCCTCACCAACACGATATGCCCTGGAGGCTTATAAGGCAATAACATTACCGACACTATCATCATCACAAGCTACACACCGCCTCTGCACTCGCATTCTCATCACACTGCTAGTTTTCGCGCTATTCGCTGATGGACCAGTCTGGGAACTGATTCTGGGCCATCTAGCCAAGACTGGGTCCATTTTTTCGTTACTTGACGCGGAATCCATTGCGGTCTTGGGCTCTAAAGTCCTTGGCTTGCAAAGGATTTCCCTGCGTTGTGGATTAATCGAAACAACAGATAAGTCGGACTGGCCCTGCGCATCAAGTTGCAACTGCATGCCGCCGCTTTTCGTACAAGCGCAGTAGGGTGCTCCTCCACGTCAGTAAGATTGCCTTGCGGAGGAGCGCTTGCTAAGTTCGCCGGGATCAATAGTCATCACCTACGACTCTTGTGGAGAGAGAGAAGATAGACGTCTCTTCATACCAGCCTTCTTACATCCCTTTTCATTGGCCGCGAGCGTGTCTTGAGACGCAGACCAAGTATTATTGTCAAACATGTCGCTGAAACTGGTGAGGATGCCTTGCCGTTACAAGGCCCCGTTCACATTATTCTGACCTCAACTCATCTGTAGGAAATCGAGACATGGGTTGCAGCCCTGGCGAGATATGACAACAATGAATTCGACGATGCGCTGGCCGAATTCGATAAGATTTCCGACACAAGCAAGATTCTCTTCAATATGGGTGTCATTCACGCTACGTTGGGCGAACATGAACAAGCTGTAAGTGGAAAACTTTGCCATTAGTAGTTGATGCTGCCATCCTTGATATGATCTGATTCGGAGCCTCTGTATATCGATACGTTCAATAGACTGACTGCGCATCTTGCTCTAGGTTGAATGCTATCAGCGAGCTATTCGTCTCGATCGATATCTAGCTGTCGCCTATTTCCAGCAAGGTGTGTCCAATTTCTTATTGGGCGACTTCGAAGAGGCCCTCGCCAATTTCAACGACACCCTTCTGTATCTGCGAGGGAACACCATGATCGACTATGCTCAATTAGGCCTTTTATTTAAACTATATTCGTGCGAAGTACTCTTCAACCGAGGCTTGTGCTACATCTATCTTCAACAACAGGAACTTGGTATGCAAGATTTGTCATATGCTATGAAAGAAAAGGTAGTGGAGGACCATAATGTCATAGACGAGGCAATTCGGGAGCAAGCCGAGGTGAGACAAGTTCATCCTATGCGCTAAACTCTGCGACTTAGCTGACGAGTCAATGAAAATGAAGGGTTACACCGTCTTTTCTATCCCCGTAGGTGTGGTATACAGGCCGAATGAAGCCAAGGTTCGAAATTTGAAGACAAAGGACTATCTGGGTAAGGCGAGACTAGTCGCTGCTTCTGATCGGTCCAATGCATTTACAGGTTTTGCGGGTTCCGAAATGAAAAACGTGAGTTGAATGATTTTCGCCTATAATCTCTATTGATGATGAACTAACTTTTGCGCAAGGCTGGGAGGATGGAGGGCAAGGACGACCGGCCCCAAGGCAATATTTCCTTCGCCGCAAGTAATCTTGTTAAGCCTGGAATTCAATCTAGACGCCAACAGTCAGAGCCTCCTGCGAATCGCAGTGTCTTCCCACCGACCCCACCCCCTGAGAACGACCGTCTCAGTCGAGGAAGTTCTGTCCGCAGTGGTTCCAGGCCGATGCCCACAAAGCTCACTATCCAAACCCAAGATTCATATCGCAAATACGAAAAGGCGCTGTCACCGGATGAACTTCGTGCAACAAGATCGGCAGCGTCGTCTATCCCATCACAGAGTTCGTCTAGAAGAGACTATCCACCCTCGCGACCTTCTCGTTTGCGAATCGATGAAGTGGACGAGGCCGAACCAGGTGACCTCTACGATATGTACCATGAAGGAAGTCATCTACAGCCGCTCAGAGACAGCCGTCCCTCAATACGTTCTAGACAGCAGCCTCGCTATTACGATGACGACGATGGATCAGACTATGATGACGGTTTGCTCGACAGTGCTGAGTTCGAGATGGTATCGAATAACCACCGGCGTCATGGCTCGAGGTCGGACCCCCGTTCGTCATCCCGTCGTCCCGAAATTAGCAAAATCCGCGTCAAAGTGCACGCCAGCGATGTTCGTTATATCATGATTGGTACTGCAGTCGAGTATCCAGACTTTGTGGACAGGATTATAGACAAATTCGGTATGAAGCGGCGCTTCAAGATGAAGATCAAAGACGAGGATATGCCTGACGGTGACATGATAACCATTGGAGACCAAGATGATTTGGAAATGGCCATCCAGAGTTCAACCAGCCTGGCAAGGAGGCAAAGGCAAGATATTGCCAAAATGGAGGTAAGCTACAAGATAGTCCCCTAATCTGGCAACCTTTGAGTCTTTTGCGTCGTGATGTTATAGGCTGTGCCTAACTTGGCGTGTTTGGTAGATATGGATTTTCGAAACTTAGACTTGAATGACCCTGGGCCAGTACAGTCGCGGTCGGTGGTATCTGCCCGTACTCTTGCATCCTGCTCTGTCCTTTGTGTACAATGCTGTGCTCAGATGTACAAGAGTGTCAGGTTAGGTACAATAACGAGGCAGATACCTACTTCAGACCTCCCATCCCTCTCAGCTGTGTGAACATACTTTCAGCAGCCAGGATCTGCAACACACATATTCCTTGTTTTATCTCCTTGATTTACTGTCACCCTTTATTTTTTTTAATGTTTCAGATGAGCGGCGTTATAGGTCTCATGTGGATTGGCGTCAACAGTATCACATCCATTAGCGATAGTCTTGTTTTTGTTGTAGGCTGGGAATTTTCCTTCTGGGAGGGGACATTGACATCCTTTCTTGGATTGCTCATGTGTCGTGCTTTCTTGTTTCTATTTCATCTGGGTTCATCACTATCTCTAACCTGTTAATGGGCTGGCACCCCGAGGTGGGATCACCACCGGCAAAGGTCTATGGGCGGTGGAAAGCAAGTCGACATGGATTATGGCTGATGTATGTTGTTTCAACACTATTACTCGGGGCAAACTATCTGCTCACGCGACCTCGACACCGTCTGTCATTTATGAAAAGCGGCGCAAGCTGCCCTTTTATTTTGGAACTTGTTCCATTACTGCCGTGTAACTGTTAGAACTAGCGTACCGTTCTATGATAGATTGGAGACGTCGCTGTTCAATAAAGGCTCCTGGTGCCAAGATGGATACGAGCTTCGGTAGACCTGTCTGACGCCCTTGTAGCACCTTTGGACAGTCAGTAGGCCTGGGGCTGTTGCTGGACCGGAAGAATGAAGACGGCGTAATCATTTCCGCGGCATATAAATGGACTGGGCATACGGCGGGGGAACCGAGACAGGTGCCTGGGAGAATGGGGGGCGTATCGGTGATCGAGGCCTTGGACGAGCAGATTGCTCTACCAGGTGTTGATGGGCCAGCAGCCTTGTTTGTACATGTTATTGCTGCGCGGTGCCTCATGCTGCACTTGTTGAAGCGAGAGACGGAAGAAATGTTTTAATAATGTAGCCATTTTGTATTATCTACGTCGAAGAGACAAGTCTACACAGCCAAGTGCACTCAAGCGGGTTATGGCCATCATTTCATCAGATAGCCTGCGTCAGACCTTGATGCCAGCATCACCTTTTTTGCACGTCTGGCCGTCAGTCTATCTTGGGGCAACGGACAAGACGGTTTGGCAATCAGCCCTCTCCATGTTGTAACGAACAAACAGCCTATCTAGAAAGTGCGAGTGGCGTATGCCGCTAGGTCTCGCGTGGGCGAAGCTTTCGATTGCCTCTTCAACTCCAAACCCGCAACGTTCGACAAGATAGCAGACGATGAGGTAGCCAGTTCGGTTGAAGCCGTAATGGCAGTGTACACCGACGACGCATCGTTCAGGGTTGTCCCATTGCTCGGCGCTGGCTCGCTCGGCTTGAACCTCGCGCACTCGGTCCACTAGCCTGATGAAGGATTCTACCTCGTGTGGCTCGGGTGGTGTTTTGGAAACAGTGGGAAATTTGTGGTAGTGCACGCCGCCTCGTTCGAGTCCTCGGGGATCGTAGACTGGCTGATCTCTGGATATGTCAATCACATCTTTGATGACAGCTCCCCATTTCTCAATAAACTGTGATGGGCTGTGTATATCGTCCGCCTCGCGCAGCGTTTTCATGGCTCGAAAAATTGGCTGGCCTTGAGGCCCTATCGGCTCCGACACCGGTGTAACCGACTTCCACTTATTCAGGTTTTTCACGTCCCATTTACCCTCGCGGGACAAGTACTGCAGCTGCCAGGCTACGGACAGCCGCTGTGTGACATGGTTTGCTAAAAAATCTGAAATAAGTCCAGCCAGAACTCTTGAGCACCGCGGCATGTACAGAAGTGCGTGGTTCGCTGGAGATGGCATGATGAATGACTGAACCACTTGAGGCGGGTGTGCAGGCTGCGCAGGCAACACGGCAGGTGTCTCATGAGGCGTAGACGGATCCTCTTCATTTTCAGATGTCGCTTTCATGGGCCTGTCCTCTTTGGCGCCTTCTTCACATGCCGGATGATCGTCGCCGTTGCTGGACCATGCGACCCCTTGGCTAGCCTGCCGGGCAGCTGCCTGCTCAGGTACATTGGCGCGCGTTTGTTCGGAGCATGTAGGATGTGGGCTGCTCTCTGCTTTGGCTCCTTCTAGGACATGAAGGATCTTGGAAACCTCTGTGGGGGGCGTCAAGTGATCATCCTCCCCAGCTATGAGGCATATCGGAACTTTTATGCTGGCCCATACGTCAAGTCCCGCTAATCCTCCTTTTGGCTTTCCATCTTGGTAGATTGGAAGTAGCCCGTAGGCCATCCGTCTCCAAACAGGAGTCCTGCTCTGTTGGTTAAACCGGTACTGCATGATCTTAAGTTCTTGATCTGCCCCCTTGCCAACGAATCTGCTCACGCTTGGACTTTCAGGACCTCCTATGCCATCCCAGGCACGCCAAAGAGCAAAAAGCCAGCCGGGGATCCACAACAACCGTCGAAAGAGGGCGGTCTTTTGCTCATCGGGCGGCCCTGCTGAGGGACATATGGCGACAATTCCTACAACATGTTGCGCGATGGACGTCTTGTGATTCACGCTGGTACTTGCAAGTTGTGCAACCAAAGCAGTCCCCATAGAATGGCCTATTAGCACAACTCCTTGATCAGATTCTGCATCGCGATGGTCCTCAATGATGATCTCGAGCAATTCTCTTAATTCCTCCTGCTTGTAAGCGTCCCAGGAGGTGTTGGTATAACGTGAACAACCACCTCCAGGGAAGTCGATGGATAAGCACGGTGCCATGTGGATAAGACTTGTCAATAAAGGATAGAACTGGGCAACAGACCCCCCAAGCCCAGGTATACACACCAAGAGTGGCAATGGTGCTGGTGTCTTCGGAAGTTCTGCCGCTTTGCTGTGTGGCCGGAAGAATACCCTCACGTCCTTGTACTCATGGTGGGTTGTTTTGTATGACTTGAGCTGCGAATTGTCTCGCAAAAGAGGAGGGTCTGTCAAAAATGGATCTGTCAATAACGGCTCCATCTTGGAGATATTCTCATCCGGCACAGAAGAGTCGAGATGTTCAGTAGTCAAAAATAAAGAGAAAAAAAATTGTGTTGAGAAGGGGGGGAGAAACGCTTTGCTGCACACCTGGCAGATAGAAATCGAGTGACGGATGCAGTAGTAGTGCGAAATCAATAAATACTGGGATAATACCCTGGTGTTCTATTTCCAGCCCAAGGTCAAACAACTCTCTCACTAATAAAAGAACGGCGCCTATGGGGTATTTCCCCGGTTGTGATATACTATCCCGGAATGGCTGGGCGAGATTGAAGATTTGGTTACGTTCAAGACGTGAGCGTTTTCGTCCCTCTGGCAGAGCACGGTTATGACTGTACGTGATAAGATGAAAGCTTGCCGATCACTTCTGTATGTCGCGCCGGGAAAGCATCTGGCAAATTCTTCAGAGTGGTAGTCATGGGCAATATGACTGTTTGTTCTTGTCAGCTTTCAGGCAAAGGGACGCAACAGGCAGCAGCAGAAGAGTTGTTCGTTATTGTGTGCGCACTGGCAGCTCAAAGCCAGCATCGAGAAGAGCGACGCCAAAGTATTGCCAGTCTGGCCGTCACAAAACTGCTCTGACAAGCTGGATTTGTAAATAATCGTCATGGGGGCATTTCGTTAGCATCCGGAGGTGGAATGGGTAAGTGTCTGGTACCTGGGTTGGGTATGCGACTGCACCTTCTCTACCATGGTTGTTGGGGAGCCGTTTTGGGGATCTTGACGAATGCAGGTCCTGATGTCTGGGCCAGGCAAGAACGTGCCCCCGCCATGTATGGTACGGCTCTTATTGAAACAGACTACCCTGTAGCCACCCGCCAATTTCAATCGTCCACGATGAATGCGACAAGATGTAAGAAATCCATTCACTGAGCAAATATGGGATTCTGGAAGCTCGTCCAAGCCCTTCTAGTTGGTTCAGGGACCATTAGGCTGCCTCTGAGGATGTGCGTTGCAAGAAACGTCGGCTAACAAGCCCACTGCTAACTACTCATTGCAGTAGAAACTAGGTGCGAAGAGACACTGCCGTAGGTGGCGCAAAGCTGTATGAGTTGTTGCTGGTGGTGGTAGGTCCTGTTGCTGCCAATAGATATTGTTGCTTACAGGTCTTGTTGCTGCTAGCAGGTCTTGTTGTTGTAGTTGATAGATCTTACTGCTGCTAGTAGGTCTTGCTGCTAATAGAATGCAGCAAGTAAGCTGCTTCTTGCACTACTAAACACCACAGCAACTATATCGTGAGGTACAGGTACGTACCGGCTTCAATTTTCCAGCTAATTACAGCAAAATAAGGCCTTCTAGACCAATTAGAATACCAATTTAAATGACATATAGCTAGTGATTGTAGTAGCGCAGAACCTTGGACCTCATTAAAGAAGCAAAGCTGGCAGGCACGCCTTTGCACCTTCCGACGCAACGCTGCGCCTTCGGCACAGCTTTGCTTTAATAACCACGATGACAAACCGAGATCGTCATAGAGAACATGGAAAATCATCTACAACTCGACACCAAGACCCTCCTGCCAGCCCATGGGTATCAATGCTGCAGCAACTTCAGAAACCCCGCGCTCCGTGGCCAGCAAATTGAATTGCGCGGCTGCGTTTCTTGTATCTAAAACCTCAACCCTCATACCAAGCTCAGCTATATGCTTCTTCGTTTCTGGGCTGAGTGGCAGATTACTTTTGCCGACACCGATGACGAGTAGATCTGAGAATACCAAGTGTCAGTTAGTCACAAGAAGTAGCATGTACGGGATCGGGCACAAAATCAGGACAGAATGAGTGAATTGATTCCACGCAGGCACTTCAACGCAGAAAGAAAGCAGTCCTTTGGTGTGATGTGATACCGGAAATGCAGGCCCGCTTGCTCACCTGGACGCGGCCACAAGATATCGAACACACCAAATGCTTCTTTCGGAAGTTCGAATCGACCTTGTTTATCCAAGAGCTCTAGTGACCCCTTCGCTTTCCATGGTTTCCACCTGAAAGCCTCCCCATTGATCAATAACGCACCATCACCACCAGTGATGGTGATGCCACTGTTGAGACCAAAGCCGTCGTACATGCAAACGTCCACCGAGGTGGACGGCACAGGCATATCTCCAAGCATATTTAGCTCGTTAAAGTCTGTCCGCGGTGGCCCAGACGGTGCTTTTTGCCGCGAACGACGCAGGGCTGGTTGTGCTTGAAAAAAACGAACATGCCGAGTTGAATTGCCGCTGGTTCGCCTTTGAAGCCCCAAAAACATGGACCCGAAATGATTTGGTGGTTGTCGAACAAGTTGTGTATTTCTCAGTTCGCATTTCGTAATAAGGCGTCTGTAGCATTGTCGGAGGAGGCTAGCCATGGCGCGCCTTGGATTTTGAGTAATAGTCGCGTCTGCAGTGCGGGCAGGAGATGCAACAGCTTACTTGCCTGCCCTGTCCTGAAAGGAAGATATTAGGAGAAATGAGAGGAAGCAGGAAAGGTGCAGATGATAAGGACGACATACTGTACAGGCAATTACGTTGGTAATGTGGAGGGAGAAAAGTTGATGGGTCGGTTCTTTCCATGTCAATCATCGGCCGTCACACATCAAATCTAACATCAGCAACAACTTACAAAGCAATCACCTCGTTTGCACCATTCAAATATATCGGCTTTTTACATTATTACCCTAAGATGCTCAAATTGGCTTTTTTTTTTCTCACTTTTGTTAGGAAATTGAAGTGAATAGGTGTTCAGATTTGTGTTGCGGAGAAATTAATTTATCACGTTACTTCGGAACAGCATGATTGTGAGAATCACATAGCAAATGGACAGAGCATGACTGAAATAGAAAGAGTAGATGCCACCTGATGCTTTTATTTCAATCAAACACCAAGGAGGAGATGCAGCCCTAACGACAGCAGAGGACCAGTACTTCCAGCCCAGTTCCCAATGTATCATGCTGTCCCTTTTGTCCTATTGAACACCAATGCAACGAACCATTCCCTTAGGATAAATCCTTGTCATATCGCGCAAAAGTCCAAACCATCGCCGGCGCGATGCGACCAAGTCTTATTCTGAGACATTTATTTCTTCTTCTGGCTTTGCTCCTGCTCCTTGAGAACCTTCTTGACAATCTTTTGCTCCTCGATCAAGAAAGCGCGAATAATGCGGTCACGGACGCAACCACCACACCTCGAACCACCGTAAGCACGCTGCACAGTCTTCTGTGGCTTTGAGATCTGGGAGTATTCGCGAGGTCGGAGGGCAGGAATCTAAACAGGATATCTCGTTAGTCGATTTCGCTCGAGTAATGCTTTGGCGAGATCGACACAGTAATCGAAAGGTGGTAGTTTTGACCGGTCACTAATACAGCTGGATCATGATTAAGGCAGGGCAGCGATTGATCACCGTATCCAGAGTAACTTGCGTCCCATTTGTGCGTCCCAAACATGTTCATCGAATCGTCAGATGGAACTTACGCCGATCAACTTGGAGCCACAGTCGCCGCACTTGGGAACGGTACCGCGCTTCTTGATGTGCAACAATCGTAATTCACCTCCGGGAGTTTTGACGACACGAGTGCGGTTGGATCGGGTGTTGTAGCTTATTATTATTTGGTTAGCTGGCTGCTTGAAGTTGTGATGCACGACTTGACCATTGAGTATGATGTTCGGCATGCTTTGGGACACAGCTTACCCGTTGCGGCGGCGGTACGTAACACGTTGGGTCGCCATTGTTGCTTGCTGTGCTGGAAGTGTGCAATGAGGATCTCACCGAAGAACTAGGATTTTCGAGATTTGGGCAAAATTTGTGTGCGGTAGATTGTGCCCGCTAACTTGACGAATCAGAGTGGATGTGTGGTTAGAGCTGGTCTTGATAGCCAATTCACGTGACTTTAAGGCAACGACTCTATGTGCTTGGTGGGCCTCGGTGACAGATGGCAGGAGATAAAAGATCTGTAGAACTTCATTCATCGTTCTTCGCCAACGTATGGTATCATATTACAAGAACGTACTTTTGCTTTAATCCATCACCTTGAAGAGTCCTTTGATTAGGGATATGTTCTGGCGTACATGAGCTATGCCAGGTTTATTGTGGCCCTGAGGAGGAGTGGGTGACAAAGTTAGACAATGAAAGGTAAGGTTGCTCTAGGTCGACATGTATCTGAATTTGTCTTCATCTCAAATAGAAATCATTTTAGTAGTCTATACTATGCCGAAAAATTGCCATTCATTTCAAACGTATTATCGCTGTTATGCCAAACTCCAAACTTCAAAATCTGATGACACGATGATCACTGGTTTGCAACTTATACAGGATTGGCCGAGTTGCGCCGAAAGCCTCATCAAAGGATACATGCGCCATAATTATAGTAGGAGGAAGAATGTTATCATTCCTTGTCCATCTTGAACCAGTCTGGATGGTCTTTATGTCGCCAGCGCTTTATGCCCAGAGGATTATCTTGTCGACTCTGCTCAGCGTGCGCAAATATTTGCTTGGTGGCATCATCTCTCATAAGGTCAATGAACTCTTTGACATCGAGTTGCGCGTCGGTGATTGCCTTTGTAAAGGCATTGAAAAGTGCATCGGCTGAATTTATATCATTAGTCAGGCAGGCGCCTTACTTTTTTTTTGCGCACGTCAAAGACACTTACGCGATGGCTGTTTCTGAACCAAAGGGTCGAGCATTTTTGGAATCGTATCCCGGAGAAGCCGTGCCTGGAGCAGGAAAAAAAAGTTAAACCTCCGGAACCAGAGAAATTGAATGCTACCATTGAGACGCGGCGGGCTATACCTTGATGTACAGGAGTTTGAGTCGTTTCATAGCTAGGTTAATCTGCGCCTCGTCCATCGTTGAAGCTGCCTTGCTGGTGGCCGCCGTGTCAATGGCTTCTGTTTCATGATCCATGATATGATGCGCGCAGCGGGATGTAACCGCGTTTCGTGATTGACCTAGTTTGACAAAGTTGAAGATGGTGGATTTGTATTGAAATATTGACAGTTTGGTTGATGCCCTTTGTTGTGCCAACACCCTTGTTTGAAAGTGTGGGTGTGGGGGACCTTAACCACTCTTCACTCAAAAGTCTGATCTGATGTCTGAGGTCAGGCTGCAGAGTGAGTGGCCAACTGAGTTGTGGCTGACAGCGCGGCGCAAAACTTTAACGAACCTCCAGCGCAACATAACACAGGCAGCAATATTGTTCCATTGCTTTACTGACGAGATCATCGGATTCTCTCATCAAAATAACATTTGTTACGCGGATGAAGCTTCGCCTTGTTTGTTTGCTACCATCTCTCGAGACCCAGCTATCCCATCTTTGTTATGCATGGTCCTCATCCATGAATCCACGAATCCACGAATCCACGGCCATGGTTCTGGTTTTTCCGGATGTCACCGGCTTAAGACCGCACTACGTAATACCATCTGTCTGCTGCGTGCCAAGTCTTCTTGCACCAACCCACCACATGCAACGTGACTGGCTGGAATCTACTCCATTCTTTCCCCAAGGTCTATTGACAGTGCGGATTAGTAGGTCCTCACAGCCCAGCCTCTTGTATTTGCGTATTGCATCAGTCGCGACTCTGATGCAGCGGCTCGAAATTGGCGACATTGCGCCTGATATTGCTCCCACGAACCTGCGAACAAGGAAAGACAGAACCAAGCGTAATCTCGACTTACGATTTTGGCGATTTCATCGCGGCTCTGTCTCATACGCCAGAAGTCGCGCTGTCGCGATCCAATTGTTTCGTCATGCCGAACACGCCGCCGCCAGCCCTTCTGCCACCTCCAGAAGGGATATTCCGATCTTTTGATGACCTCATGGCTTCAGTACAAAGGGTCGCAAAGGACCAGGGATACGGAATTGTCAAACTTCGTGCGTCGAATTATCGCGATGGGAAACCCACACGCTATGATCTGGTGTGCGACCGAGGAGGTGTTAAATACAACAGCACGGCCAAGAAGCGCAATCCGTCTACACGCAAAATCGACTGCCCTTTCCGAGCTAAAGCTGTGTGTGAAGTACAGCTCGGGAACCAATGGAGATTTGCGTTGCAAGAACCTCGCCACAACCATGAGCCTCGAGTGCCTTCTGGGACTCCTGGACAGGAAAACGCACCGCTAGCAACAACGATTCGGTCCTTTACTAATAAACTGGACCGGCTCAGCCATGATATGAATCAAGGATTTATGCGGATTGAGCAACGACTCGAAAATATCGAAAAGCGCATGGATAACCTAGAGGCTCGAGCTAGCGGATACGAACCACGATTTCAATCAATCGAGTCACGATTGCAAAACATTGAAGGGCCGCGGATGGATGCTATGGGGATGGATGATGTTGAGACGCGTCTTTTAGCCTCTTCGGTCATGTAGGAAAACGGCCGGGGCCCTCATTGAGCTGTGTATTGACGCCGAACTTTTCACCAACCTCGTTCTTATCTCAGCATGGGCGAGAAGCATTATCTCAATGTTTTGGGCTACGACATAGGCAATACTCTGTCACATGCCTGAAATATTGGCACAATGTGAAATTTTGTTGCATTGCTGAGAATCTGAGCATGGCGCACCTGATTCATGTTTTTCACGTGCGCCAGGAAGAGGTTCATGAACCTGCAGATCATTGTCCTTGTTCATTTTCACGAGTTTTTTCTACGATTCCCAGGACAACAGTTATGAAGGATATATCATGGCGTTCCGGAACATTTTTTAAAATTTTAATGCTTTTGTCAAAATCGCTTGGTCAGGGTCATTATTTCACTGTCTCGCTGGCCTATTTGGAGCAGTTTTCCTTACGATCCTCCGAAATGCCTCCAGTCTTTTGAAAATCTGGCAACGCTAAGATAAGGGAGAAGCTAGTGGACTTCTGTGTAAAACCATGTGTCTCTGAGAAACTCTCATTTGCCTACATTACCACATTCCACGAGCTCGTGTATCGAATCGTCATTTCAAAGTCAGACAATGGTTATTAGGTGCAGCTTGTCAAAATGATACAGACTTCCTTTCTAAAGCGAAGTCGCTAGGGATAGAATACTTTCCAACACACAGTGCGGGGGCTTACTTTCTAAAACATGCCTCACGAAGATGTAGACAGAATTTCTCTCCTCGCAACCAGGTTTCCTGAGCACTGGCTTTGCATATGCTATGAGAACCGACAAAGCCATCACCCCGACTGCTGCTTTAAGAACTGATACTTGGACGAAATACGTTGAATTAGTCATCTTGCTCTGGGGAAATGCCTACATGGGCCTCAAGACTACAAATCAAGGTTCTTTAATGCACCAGTCGCACGAGTCGTCCTGTTTTTCCATTCTTCTTTGAAGCGAGGCCATCGTCTATACTCGCGAAGCCAGAAATAAATGGGATTCAATATTGGAGAAGACAATTTTACCTGTTACTTATCAAGCAAGTCTACATGGCAGCATCGAATCAGTTAAGTTTGATTTTTATCAATTTCTTTTTGTGGCGGGCACTGCATGAGGTAAAGCCGAGCTGAACACCGTGTGCCTAGTCTATACACCGACCAGACAACCATGAAATACCAATGAATTAAAGTCGATTTATAAATTTCTACAAATGTACTATCCGGGCTTCAAGTTTTAGGCGAGACTATACTCGGTCCTGGTGAGTTGAACCACCAAGTCAACTTTCCATTGGGGCTTGGACGCGGTCAGACCTCATGTTGATAATTAGCAGCGATCTCTCGTCCAAGTTTCTGGTTTCAAGGGATCCATGCGCGCTACTCCGAGACACTAAATTCTACCCCTAACCGCAAGATTTAGCCATGAAAACAGAGCGTTATGAAGCGTGTAATGTACGAGCATCACTGATATAGGGGATATGTCCATGGGAGGCTATAGTCAAACATTCATCATACTCGAGACGGCTTTGTCTGGTGGGAAGGATACTTGTTACGAAGGTCTTGGCCTGCTCAAATTTGGCAGCTCATGATTGTTCATTCCCACATCACGAGCAATGCTTGTCAATGATCAATGCATAGTCCGACGTTGGGCCTGCTCCTGTTTGTCGTCGTAGTTGGCGCGACGTCTGACAAGTGTACATAGCGTCCCAAAGACCAGATTTCTTGTTTGCGGCAAGAACGAGCCACAGGGATATTCTGATGATCTGCGGAACAGAAGAAAGGGCTTCGAGTATGACGCTAACCCTCTGGGAGGCAGCCCATCAGGTCTAGTAGTAAACGGCTATTGCCATAACCTGACCAAGTATGTAGTCGCCAATTTAAACGGGATATGGCGCCCTTGGGGATAACGGTGTGGGTGGCCACGATATCTCGTTCCAATTTTGCGAATTATTCAGTGTGCTTCTCCTGCCTTCCGAATTTATAGACAGAAGGAAGTCGCTTCTAGGAGTCCGGGAGAAGAAGTTATAGCTATATATTTTTTGAGTAACTTTTTTCCTCTTTTCTATTCTCTTCTTATCTACGCCTGCAGGCCCCAATAGCGCGTTTTTTATTTTTATGTTTGAACTTATCCTAAGTGACAGGTATGGACGTAAGACTTTGCCTCTATTATCGTCCTTCTTCGCTGTCGGTAAACTTAAGCTTGTATTATTTTGACTGACATGTGCTAGGTTCCGTTGGATTTTTTCGACGCTTCAACCCGTCTTAAGCATTTTATATGCATAGCCTACGTGCCCTTCCATATTAATACGCTCCTCCCCAATCACGCCAGCGACAGCTATAAGTCTATTTTGACGCTTAATGGACAATGATGAGGCACGAAAATTATCTCGGACTACGATTTTGGCGTCGAGTCCCAAGTCCCGACAGCCAGGTAATACTCTCTCCTCGGTCGTAGTCCTACCAAACCCGACACAAGCTGAAAACCAACCAGCTACAGGGATCACGTTGGCTCCACACATATGGACGCCAAGGCAGCACCTAGGTCACGGGACCCACCTACCCAACCTTGATACTTTCGCGGTACTCTTAAATACCTAAAGATGATCTATGTATATAATGTACTACTCTATATAGCTAGAGATTACTAGTACTTTTATCTTATTTGGACTTATATATAAATTAAAGTATCTCTTATCTTTCTTTATCCTAATTAGCCTACTAGCTAATAATTAGTCCAGTTGTTGCCTTTGCGCACTCAAAGGGATAGATAGTGTTGACCGTAGCACAGCCTGCGCACACACCAACAACAAAGGAGGCTCTATTGGTATTATCGCGCTCTGTTTGTTTTGATCAGGTGATTAGGGTAGAAGAGTGGTCCATGCATCAGACAGGCATAAAAGAGGCTAACTCAGGAGGGAAACATCCCAGTTTTCTTTTGTACTTTGTACTAGTTATCCATAGAAATCCAATCAGGCCTAGTTCATCCAACCGTCTGACCTATTATATTCATCAACAGATAGCTTACGTAATATTGGCTGGGGGATGAGTACTACTATATGTGGACCATTGTGGCGACCCTGAATAGAAGAATCAAGGCATCATCATCCCTCCAACTATCGAGCATGATTATAGCACTCAGTGCCACTGTCATAGTGATAGTTAAGCAATTCAATCACTATTACACATACCTTAACAACACGATCCATAGGCAAGGCTATATTACGCAGGACTTTGTGGTTCGCCAGCCTCGTTGATTCCCTCATCGTGATAACAGACTTTACAAACTAACTTGCCCTAGTGTTAAGGCATTCCAGACAGCACCTACAGACTGAGAAATCGTGCCGCAAACATGGGATTCTCCTTCTCTCGATTCTTTGGAGGCAAACACTTCGGGACGAGCGTGCATATCGACAGGCATGGCATGAGGCGAGGGCCATGGCGATTCTCCCTTGGCAAATACAGCTGTTTTCGGTCCTAGCCAGCGCCTGCGCTTCGTGTTGATTCCGAAACCCACCACGGATCGCCGCGAGCCAGTCGTAAAGCTGGCCCATTTCGACGCTTCAAGCAGGCGTTCCAACAGGCTGGCGTTGGAGTGCTTTGCCTCATTAATAAGAGGTCTCTAAGGTTTTACGCTACTACAAGCATTAGCTACATATCATTTAGACTTATGTTATCATTTTGATGTAATTAGGCAGAACAGTAAGGCTAGTACGTACCTTGTGATTTGGTTGCTGAGCTATTTATTGTTGCAAGAGGCAGCTTACATCCTGCCAGCAACAAGACCTCTAAGCAAGCATTATAACTCACACGGCTTTGCGCCACCCATGGCAGGATCTTCCTCGCTGTCATCGGCCCTAGTACTCACAGTATGCGAGAACCGTGCGGTGGCGCTATCTTACTATGATGAATACTTCCCTTACCAGAAAATACTTAATAAGATAGCACCGAAATCCCGAAGATGAACCGTATATGTGCTGCTTGTGAGATGCACCTGTTTCAATCATCGGACGTCGAGTACAATAGTACGGCTTTTGGGACCAGCCGATATGTTGCATTGGGAGCTACGACCCGCTCTTGCCACGCTGTATGCTGTATGCATCTATCCGGACAAGACTTCACCAGATAGGGTTCGAACTTCAGCAGCCACAGCCACTACGCCGTCCATTGAGCCTCATCTCGACCGTGCAAAAGCCATTGCTGCGGTCACTGGGACTCTTGCGTCTCTTGCTTATCAGCGTAGAATATCCGCCGATGCCCTTCGATCAGATATGCTCAATGATTCACAAAAACTGGGATCAGTCAATGCAGCCGACAAGAATAAGTCGCGGATTTATGCTAGCGAAGTCGTAATCCACGTCGCATCGGCATGGCTATTCTATCATTCACCCTCAGTGAAGAAGGCGTATCTGCGTTGCGAGACGCCCTCATATGCCTAAGTAAATTTAGCGAGGATGTCTCGCTGGAAGCAAGGAAAGATTCAGTGAGCGATCTCCTGCATACTGCTCATCGAACCTAAAATGAACTAATTCCGACTGTGCACAGTTTGTTCTCACCACCTTGAACAGTTCTAAATCTGCATATGCCAGCTTCAGATTTGCTACAAATCGTTTCTTCTCCAAATACCAGTTCAAACCTTTTGGACAGTTCCGGGAACGGTTTTACTGCACGCTCTACATTCGAGTCCGTCCGAAGTCCAACTTTGACTGCCGCATATATTCTATGTCTCTGTTTCGCGGGTTCCGCCACTAGAGGTGAATCGGCGCTGACGGTTAGTATCTAGGCCCTCATTTCCCTTTTTCGCAGTCGATCTGGCACAGATAGTCAGCGGGATGCGGAGAAACAAACCCTCATTGACAGATGCGATGTCATGATCGAAGATGGTGAAGGAGTTAAAAGTCGATTCATTGTCCGAATTTTGTTTCGAAACGGACTCACATCAACGCATCGCTTGCCTTTCGAGGTTGCTGTCCCTGTTCATGCCAAATTCAGCAAACAAGATGCTCCGCATCACTGGACCATTTCTTCGAGAACACTTCGTCAGCTTATGGATCATTTTGGACCTGGCATAGAGTATTTGGACATCAATACCGACGGAGATCATGTCAATTTCACTTGTGTCAGTGAGAAGACTGTCAGTGAGGATGGTATGTCATTCTCTGGGACCCCCTTATGACGGCTCCAACTACGTGACTAACGAGAGCGCTAGCGGTACTGAAAAAGCCTCTGCAGACGTCCATTGCCGTTGAGGCGGACGAGTTCGACGACATTGAAGTCGAAGATAAGCTTCACATCGTCATATCTGTCAAAGACTTCCGTGCGATTATTCAACATGCAGGAGCTACAGGAAATGCCATTTTTGCGCGTTATTCTTTGCCTGCTAAGCCAATTCAACTCTCCTATTCTGGCGACGCCTTGTCGTGTGAGTTCCTTGTCATGACAGTCGGCGAACGTGGCAGTAACCCTACCCAGAAAACCAAAAAAGGGCAAAAAGGGGCTAGCAGTATTGTAGGCCCGCGTCTGGAAGCTGCTTCCCGTAGGACGAGTGTGGCGCCATCCGAGAACAACAGCCATGCAAGGACTCACCACGCTTCTCAATCTACATTACAGCCACATAAACATGGCATGGCTCATGCACCCTCGCATGCAAGTGCTGCTAGAGCCAGCGCTTCGAGGATAGGCGCTTTTGACCTACGGCCGTCTCAGAAACTGCCACCTCCAACGATACGTTCCGAGAGTCTTTTTATAGACGATGATGGGTGGGAACCTGTCAGAGACGAAGACGAGGATGTCGAAGAAGATGCGAGGCTGGAGTGGGACCATAATGCTGATCCGGTACTGCAATTCCACCGTTGAAGCGTTTGATGCCGTATGTGGAACTAACATGAACCAGGACCGATCCGAGATCCGACTAAGTGGGATGGAGGAACGTCATGCCGCGGATCAAGGGCACCGGAAAGAATCTGAGACGCAGCCAGAACCAGCAGCGCAGTCTATGTACCTTGAACCGACGCAAAAGCTTGAGGATGTGCAAAATTTTGCCTTATTCTCTGAATAAGATAACTGAATACGGGCATGGAGGAGAGAAAAGGTATAAAATCAATCAGCCCGTCCAACAATTATCCAGCTAGTGGCACAACCGGCTCCAACCATCGCTATGCAAGAATTGTCAGCCATTAATCCAGACTCAATAATCACATTCCAACGCCTTTTGATGTCATTATTCTCAACCTGGAGACCGCAATTTCCATGTTCTCCCCAACCCCATGCAAGCATATCGCCGTTTTCTGATAAAGCAACAGCGTGCTCACTACCGATGGCGATTCGTTTAATGCGAGGTAGGTTGGGTGGTGGAAGCTGGCCATGATCATCCCTTCCCCAGCCTCGCAATGTACCATTCTGCATCAGCATATAAACAGCCCCCCATCCGGCCCCTATGTCAGTCCATAATGGCACTGTCTTGGGACTGTTGGCCACTATTCCCCATTTATCAGATCCCAATGTACGGACACGGCCAACCCCCGGGTCACTGAACAAACAAGTTGCTTCTTTGGTGCACACTACACGAACCGCCTTGAATCCCACATTGCTTATCTTGCGAGGTTCGTGTATGATCCCCGGAGGCTCTCCAACCTGGGATTTGCGACAATTGCCCCAGCCGTAGGCGTCGCCGTTATCGAGCACAGCGACTACGTGACCCATGGAGGCAGCCAAGTCGACAATTTCACTATCTTGCGGTGGAAAATTGGGAATCGCGGTGGCTACTGAGGTCCGGATCATCAGCTCTCCGGCTCCAAGCTCTCCTTTCATACCTGTCCCAAAACTGAATATCTTGGCTCGTTTGCCCCTACTGTCCCGTGACACAATGAAAGAGGCTTCCCATGTTGCTGCAATCAAAGCAATGTGGCCAATGCTGTTCTTTTGATCGTCCTGAACGAGGCGAGCTGGCTGGAACACTGGAAAATTCGGAAAACCACTGGTATTTCCGCACGCTCCGCTAGTGCTATCACCACTCCAGTATAACTCACCAGACTGGGTTAAGAGGAGAGTGTGATTGCCACCAGCTGCGATGCTAATGATGTCTGAGTCTGGAGGCTTTGGGTAGAACCGAACCGGTTGGGGTACTGAAGCATCTTCCTTGTGGCTAATACCCAATTGTCCAGAGCCGTTGGATCCAATGGCGTAGGCGTAGATCGCTTGCATTCTATCCGATTGACGAAAATTATTATGATAGCTGGTTGACAAGTTGGGGCTTCACACAGGTGGACCACTGGAGGATAGTGCTACCGATGCGTTTTATCCGATCGCAGTGCTCTCCTCGATACAATTGGTATGATATATTCCGAACCATATGCAGGCCTAAGCTTCGGCACTTAGTCATGACGACAACCTTTCTTTGTGCTTATACTTGAACATAATACGGAGTAAACACCCAAGCAACCAGGTGGACCCGGTTGATACTCCATGAAGCTGATGCTTACATAAGTGGAGCCCACCCTGCGGGCACCTATAATAAGGAAGGCTTTTTTTCAAAGCATACTCTTATTTCTGTTCCCTTTCGACCTCGCCAACATAACGACCAATCTTCGCCGCATTTACTCCTTGCGAGACATTCATGCGAGTTGAAGTGGCTTTTAGAATGTGCTAATTCTTCTTGTACTTCTTAATTCTTGTTGATGAGCAGTTATATACACGATGGCCACGTCAAACGATGTTCCAGTTGAGATGAAGGACTTCGTTGTTGGACTTATTGGCATGGGCGACATGGGAAGCATGTACGCCGACAAGCTCTCTGCAGCAGGATGGAGGTAAGTATAACTGAAAGGTCAATTTATGGATGCAGCATCTCTTGCTCTGGACCAAAATGTAAGTCGTTATTTCCGTACACTTTGTGCACACGCTGCCGGCTTCAATGATGACTAGAGCGCATTTGGCTCGAGTATTGTACGAGGCGGGCGTGGAGCCGTTCCGGTCCCATGTCTTAGCCTTGTGCTGTCACTGATGTAAACGCTTGCTACCTAAACAAACTTTTTGTCTGATGAAGTCTTTCCCAACACATATTCCCCAAGAACCTGTTATCTCCCATCATTTCTGATGAAGCCCCTTTCCGAGCATGTAAACTAACATCGCAAAGGATAGGAGATTGATTGTTTCACCATATCAGAATTCTAGCCTGCGATAGAGAAGATAGATTCGATAGCCTTAAAGCTCAATACAAGGAAAAAGTACGACCCAGCAGCTCTTTTGATTTGCTTCTAAATAGCTCTATGCTGAAGCTGGGTTCTAGCCGAACATAGAGATATGTCGGAACGGTCACTTTGTCTCTCGAGCTAGCGATTACATCATATACAGCGTCGAGGCTGCTACAATTGACCGTGTGATTGCCCAATATGGACCCTGTATGAACTATTAATTCCATCAGTTTCTCTTTATGCAAACTGCTTTCCCTGCTCTGACCTGCATACTGCTCCCTGCAGCAACGAAGATGGGCGCCATTGTTGGTGGCCAGACGTCGTGCAAATCTCCCGAAATCGCCGCCTTTGAAAAATATCTGCCACAGGACGTCCATGTCATATCATGCCACTCTTTGCATGGCCCTAGTGTCGACTCTCATAACCAGCCGCTGGTCCTCATTCAACATCGTGCGCCAGATGAGGCATTATGGAAGGTCAAAACAGCTCTAAGCTGTCTACAATCCAAGTATGTCTATCTGACGGCGCAAGAACACGATCGCATTACAGCCGATACGCAGGCCGTTACTCATGCCGCTTTTTTGTCCATGGGCAAGGCTTGGCATGCAAATAGCCAATTCCCATGGGAACTGAGTCGCTACGTCGGCGGAATTGAAAACGTCAAGATTAACACCATGCTACGTATTTACAGCCAAAAATGGCATGTATATGCTGGGCTCGCCATCCTCAACCCTGAAGCCAAGAATCAGGTGGCTCAATATGCCAAGAGTGTGACTGCCTTGTACAAGCTAATGCTTGAGGGAGACTTGGAGGGCCTGCGCAACAGAGTCTATGCCGCAAGAGACAAGGTCTTCGGGACGGCTTCAAGCTGGGACTCTCGTCCCCTCATCGAGCCCTCGATCTTATCTTCATTTTCACTTGGCAAGCCTACTGATGCTCCACCTCGACCAAATAACCACCTCAGTCTCATTGCTATGGTAGACTGCTGGGCTGCACTTGACATCGTGCCCTACGATCACATGATCTGCAGCACGCCGCTCTTCCGGCTACGACTTGGGGTAACAGAACACCTTTTTCGACACACAGCTTTGCTAGATGAAACATTGCGGACAGCTGTGGAAGACAAGATGTATCGTAGTGATGATCTCGAATTTACTTTTGCAGCGAGAGGCTGGGCGGAATGCGTGACACTTGGACACTTTGAGACGTGGGAGAAGCGCTTTGTTAGCACCCAGGAATTCTTCCAACCTCGCTTTGCCGAGGCAAAGAAGGTTGGCGACGATATGATGAAGAAGGTTCTGGAAAGTTGCAAGGAGAATGGCAAATGATGCAGAATGAATCATTCTACGTGCACGCCACGAAAACACGCAAACCAACCAAGTTGGATGATGATTTTGAAGTAGGGAGCTCTTCCGGTCATGCCTCGAAAGAAATCGAAAATACTCAGTGTCCACCTTGAGCATAGCTCTTGATGTCGCATCGTGAAGCCGTAGAATGGCCTTCCAGGCCCAATCATGTAGAAGTCCTCACAGGGCTCCGACATAATCAGCCTCATGAGCCTCGGCGCAATTCTTCACAACGTAACCGCCTTGTCGGATCAGAAGACTTCATATACCAGCTTTGGAGCGTTGCGTCATTTCTGGCGTTGAACCTCGCCATGGCCCCGCCCTTCATGCTGACTGGGCCAGCTATAACTGGTTCTGGATCAGCTTAGATGGCAGGGAATGGAGCCGGATCGGATCGAGGGACTTGTCTCCTTGTAGCCGCTCACCATTTCCATCTATAGATAGAAGTCCGTAGTTGACGAATTCCGCTGTTATTGACAACTTATTGTTGTTGGCGATGGAGCCAATACCATAAGCTTGCTCTGTCCCATTACTTGTGAACACGCTATAACGCGCGGGATATCGTTCTGCCGTTGCCCTGGAGAAATAACCTCGGGATCCTGCATAGAGCACGGCCAATGGCGCGCGGCACGGATCCACGCTAAATGAGTCAACCACTTAAAAGAAAAGAAAAAAAAAAACGAAAAAAAAAAAAAAAAGAAAAGAAAGAAAGAAAGAAAGACAGAAAGAAAGGGGTGCTGCTTCCGTAAAGACTTGGAAGGGCTAACTGGCTGGGCTCTGTTTATGACCCAACATTGACGCGACACGGGCATCAGTCAGTCCACGTGCTTCACAGCCTAAACGCAAATGCCTTTGCCTAGGAGATACTTTGCTCTTCGCATAACATAATGTCTTGGTGTCTGCGTCCGCAGCCAACGGGGCCGAACCACATGTGCCCACCCGATTTTGCGCTTGCATGACAAGGCATCAATTGCAGGAGGCCCCACATTCGAGCTTGGGTACATACCTGCCCCAGGTTGTCCCGAGGTGTAAACAAATCCATTGGCCAACCCTTCTCCAGTAGCCTCCACGACACACGTACCCAGCCTTCCCACTGCGATCCCACCGACCTCTGTTTCATCCGTCGCTGTTTCCCAGCTCATGCCGAGCTGTCTGTTGGGGATTGCCAGCATTCCTTTTACCGTCATCGTCACTCTCGCCGCCGCCGCCGCCGCCGCCGCCGCCTCCGCCTCGGCTTAACTGGGTCCTTGTTTCGTGTGCACTTCGTTGACGTCTGGATACCAAAACCCCCCGTGCCCACCGACTGCATACCAGAAGCACGGCCTGCCTACCGCAATCATGTCCGTCAAATTCGAAAAGGACACACTGCGACAGACGGCGCAAAATGTCATGACCAGCGCCCTTTCTCAGGACCCCATTCCCGGCACCAGCGGCAAGCATCCTCTGGCCGAGAAGGTTGGCACTGCCTTGACAGGCGGAATAAAGAATGCCGGCACCAAGGGTTATCTTGCTGTATGTTTGTCGATCCCACCAGACTCTTTGTGAAGCGTATATTGTCGTCGCGAGACTAACCAACGAACCTGCGCCTTTACCATTCATATAGGCATATATCAAACAGCTCGAGTCGAACCCCTTGCGAACCAAGATGCTTACAGCTGGTTCTTTGGCCGGTACTCAAGAGCTAATTGCTTCATGGCTTGCCAAGGATCGCAACAAGCATGGCCACTACTTTACTTCGCGTGTCCCAAAGATGGCAGCGTACGGCGCTCTCGTCAGCGCGCCTCTTGGCCACTTTCTTATCTGGCTTCTGCAGAAAGTTTTCCGGGGTCGCACAAGCCTCAGGGCCAAGATTATGCAGATTGTCATTAGCAACCTGATTGTATGTATCATGTTCCCCCCAATCCTTGCAGCTTCTTTCTCCGAGAGAAGGCATTTCCTGCGTATTATTACCGTACTAACAAGACGCCCTCTGTTTCTCCGTTGTCTTAGATCGCGCCCATCCAGAACAGCATCTACTTGGTGGCTATGGCTTTGATTGCCGGTGCCCGCACTTATCACCAAGTTCGGGCCACAGTCAAGGTTGGCTTTTGGAAAGTCATGCGCGTGTCCTGGGTTACGTCGCCCATTTGCCTCGCTTTCGCTCAAAAATTCCTCCCGGACCAGCTCTGGGTTCCATTCTTCAACGTCATTTCTTTTATCATTGGTACTTACATCAACACCGTGACCAAGAAGAAGCGCCTCGCCGCTCTCCGCAAGAAGCACTTTGGTGACGGACGACCAAGCGGAATGGGCCGTTCCGATGACTACCCCGCCATGGGACCCAATCCCTCGTATTAAGCTCACTCGCGGTGGGAGATGCTATCATGGTGTGACTGAACTCTGGGCATAAGAATCAAATAGCGTACACATATATGTATATGCGCTTCTCAGGAACCTGCGCTCACCTGGGCCATGGATGTGGTTGATTCTTGGGCGCGAGATTCAAGGGTAAGTTGGCGGGCATGCGAAGATAATGACGGCCTGGACGCGTTGTTTTGTATACAATTTTGATATTTGTGGGACTCTGTTCTTGCCGGCTTAAATATGGTTGCTGCACATCTATTCTGTGTCTTATTACGGACTAGATAGCTCAATATAGGATATAGGGAGCCTACATCCTATCACACGCTCACTTGATCTTCCCGAGTCGGGACACCAAGGTGGACTGACTGGACGATTGTCAATAATAGGCAACCCATCACCATGCATCATGGTTATCATCAGGACGCCCGCCTAGCAAGACGTTGTGAGCGTTTTCCAATTTGAAGCGTCCGAAGACGGTTACATGTAGTCATATTTACTAGTTTAGTCGGGTGACAGCAGGAGCAGATGCCTCCGAATCGGCCATGAAACCAGGGCTCCAATACTCCCACTCTCCGCCAGTCTGCTTGTCAACCCACAACATGCCCTCGGCAACCAAGTCATCAATCACGGTGCAGCAGCGCGCTCTTTCCCAGCCCAGATTATCTCGCAGCATGCTCACGCTCACGTAGCCCAGGACCTGAGCGGCCTCGACAGCCGCCGCCTGGTCGTTGCTCAGCTCTCTCGGAACGCTGCGGATGTACTCCTTGCGACCGACCTGAACGATGCCGTAGCTTCCGCCAAGCGGGCTCAGCGTCTCGACAGCGCGCCGGACATCATCCTCGGTGACATCACCCCTGCTGGGCGCGCCGTCGGCCGCTCGACCGCGGGACAAGCGCTCGCGCACGTCTCGCAGCCCAATCAGGCCGCCGTTCTCGCCTCGCGTGGCGCTGCATATCTCCACGACGCGGACCGCGAGTTCGAAGTAGAAGTCGTTGACTGTCTTGCCCAGGAGCTGCGCCCAGATGGAGCTCCCGCCGCCGCCGCTGCTGCTGCTGGCCAGGGGGTCTACGCCGATGGCTGTGCACATGCGCGCGAACTGGGCGCGGAAGGACGGGTCCGACCGGATGTCTTTGGCGTGCGTTTGTGCGAATTGCTGGAGGAGCGAGCGGAAGACTGCGAGCTGCGTCTCGAGCGCTTGCGCGTTGGTTGCCCGCAGGGATGACCCGTGGGATGCGTAGTGGGCGGAGGTCAGGCGGGACCTGTCGAAGGCGCCGATGCCGACGCCCTTGCGTGACATGGTTGCATTGGGGAGATTGGGCCAACGTCAGCTCAGAGTGTTTGACGCGATGTTCATGTTCGGTGATGGTCGGTGATGGTCGGTGATGGCACTTCAGGAAGGAAAAGTGACGGACGTCCGGCAGAAGAGGGGCGACGACAACCAAGGAACGAAGGCGGGGAGACGTCAGCGACTTGTCATTGTAGTGGGGCTTAAGCACCCTTTCAGATTTCAGATTTCAGACCTTGTAGACAACAATCGTTGCGCCAATTCTGCTGTTGGTTTCGACCTCGGCTTTCCGAAAGATGCGGCAGGAGTGAGAGCGATGCTGACCGGTCCCAGAGGATGGATTACGTGATGTAAATCTGTAGATGAATTTTGTCGCTGGTCATTAGTTCGTTCGTCCAACTTTTCGTTATACCCACCCACCACCCATACATCTCTACTACTTATTCCTGTACTAGTCCCGCATGTCGTCATAAGTCATCATCCCAAAACTCATGATATGTTCCCGTTCCGTACAAGGCCCCCCAAAAGAACAGATACAATTGTGGCCGTAACTTCAAACAAGCACTCCCGTCCCAGTTATCTTGCGCTCTATTGCGTTTGGCACTGATTTTGACCTTCATCCAACTCTTCATCTTCCCACTCATTGAAACGAGGATCTCCGGAATTCTCGCCCATCTAGAGGCAGTGTTAGTCTGGTCAGGTCACATCAAGAGACCGAACGGTTTCCGTGTAAAAGAAATCATACCTTTTCCATGTCGGCCCCTTCTTCATATTCGACTTCGTCGACTTCTTCAGCTATAATGGGTGCTTCCGGAGGTGGCAGCATCTTTTGCAGTGCTTCATAAGAAGCATCGTCTTTCAGCCAGTCATCCTCGGGGAAATTGACTGTAACTTGAAGATAGAGATCGCCCTTGGCATCGCCACGTTTCATGGGCATACCTTCTCCAGGGACCTTGATGCAATCACCGGGGTGCAAGATTTTGCCCCGTGGTCGCTTCATGTGAATACCTCTTCCATCAAGATGTTTTAAAACAACGCGAGAAAATCCGGTCAGCGCTTCGGCCAGTGTGACTTTAAGCTCTGCTGATAAGTCGTTGCCGAGTCGTGAAAAGGTGTCGTGAGGCTGCTCAACTAACGTGAAGACGATGTCACCGGGGATTTGATCAGGGTACTGATCAGCCTCTCCTTCCAGAACAATTCTTTCCCCCTGCATAGACCCTCGAGGAATATAGATCTCCAAGGCCTTCTTCTCTTGAGTCGTCCTCTTGCCTTTGCATTTCTTGCAGCGATCTTTCTCTTTGAAGACTTGCCCAGACCCTTGGCAATGGTCACACAGTACAGATTCCCGTCGCATCATGCCGGGCCCAATCTGTCGAATAGCTTCAACCATGCCATTGCCCTTGCACCTCTCGCAGGTAGCTGACTTGGCCTTTTCTTTACCTCCAGACCCTTTGCACTGGCCACAGACAACCTGCTTATTGGCGGCAAATTTGACAGTCTTTCCTTTGTAAAGTTCTTCCAGAGTGACCTTGTACTCCTGCTCTTCGTCCGCGCCTCTTCTGGGTCGTTGGGGCATTCCAGCTTCCCCAGGACCACCCATACTGAATCCAAACATTTGTGAAAGGATATCATTGAGATCGACTTCAGGCCCGCCGGAACCTCCGCCTCGAGAAGAATCAAAAGCAGCCATGCCATGGGTATCATATAAATGTCGCTTTTGGTCGTCGCTTAGGATTTCGTATGCTTGAGTCACCTCCTTGAACTTTGCTTCAGATTCTGCTCGCTGGTCCGCAGGAACCTTGTCGGGATGATATCGTAACGCGGCCTGTAGTTGAGTGAGTCGAAGGTTTAGTGGCATCATCCTGATGTTTCTCGATTGTGGCTGCAAAACGAACCTTACGGTAAGCCTTCTTGATCTCGTCCTGAGACGCATCCTCTCCAATGGAGAGGAGAGCTGATGCAACAGTCAGTGAGCAATGTTGGTTCACTACAGCATATGATTACGCAAGTAGGTGGATGAGACAAAATTGGTGAATGCATACCATAAAGATCAATCTCCTCTTCACCCATAGCTCCAGCCATTTCGCAGAGCCGTCTGACGAGGTGTGATGCTGTGGAGTTTACCGCCCGAGTCGGCGCGAACAGAAAATCTTTTGGTTGTTCAAGTGAGCGCGGGGCTGCGCCATATGCTAGACACCACCGCTAAGGTACCTATACTTACACATCATCACCTGCCAAGCTGGATGATTCTGATGACAGTGACCAGCTAATCGTGCTTTGTTATAATACAGCTTGCACTCTCGTCTAAAAGTCTACGAATATCTTTTCACCGTCTTATCAGAGCTTACTAGCGTATTATGACTGGCACCATAATCCGGTTTGGCGCGCGACGTAATGTAAGTATAGGTACGCAGACGTAAGGATCTATGCTTATCGCGATAAGCACTAGATGCATAACTTCTTTTCGATGCTGGTCCAAGAAAGTTTATTCAAAGTACCGAGGTAGGTTGCCCTAGGTAGGTAGGTATGCAACATGACGGTAATTCAATGACCATCGACGCCAAACAGGATATGACAAACGATTTCTACACCCTCCTTAGTAAGGTCGATAATGCTGCCCTTAGCTAGGGTGTCTCCTAGACCAAGGGCGCTTTTCATTTCTGCTTTTTCAACATGCATATGGGCTTGTTGCCAGGCGCAGGGGCACACAACCGGCAACTTGCCTTGGATCGACATTCGGAGCTACAGCAAATCGCAAACTGATTCTGGGCCTTCTAGAAAGCTAAATCCCAGTGCACGTGCATCAGGCTTGAATGGATTGAGGAATAGGAACAAGGCACTCAAGCAGGAGGCCAAAGCAAATACTCTGACGGACTCGCAAGCGATCCTCGGCCAGAGCCCTGCACTACCAATACGAGCTAGATTTGCTCCATCCCCTACTGGGTACCTGCATTTGGGCTCATTGAGGACAGCCTTATTCAATAATCTAGCTGCAGAAGCATCTGATGGAGGTGCTTTCATTTTGCGGATCGAGGATACTGACCAGGTGAGGCATGGCCTACAATCAAACTCCAAGCGCCAAGAATACTGACGCAGGTTGTAAGAACCGCCTAGTAGATGACGCAGAGGAGCGGCTGATCAAAGACCTCAAGTGGGCAGGGTTGACCTGGCATGAAGGGCCTGATTGTGGTGGTCCATACGGCCCTTATAAACAAGTGCGTTTACTGACCTTCAATGCATTCAGCGGATGAACAGACATTCACATGTTTCCCTAACACTGGAACAGTCGTTGAGACTCGGAATCTATAAAACCCATGTCCAAACCCTCTTGGACCGTGGCCACGCGTATCGTTGCTTCTGTACCTCGGAACAGCTCGAAAGTCAGAAACGACAGTTGCACGAGGCAGGCAAGTCCACCGCCTACCCTGGGACGTGCCGATCTATTGATTCAGCAGAATCGGACAGACGTGCCGGTCATGGGGATTCATATGTCGTGCGGTTGAAAGGTGATGCTTTCGGACGGCCCAAGTTTCGCGACGCCATCTACGGCTCGTTCCAGAAGAAGGATACCGAGGAGGACTTTGTCATTTTGAAATCCGATGGCTACCCCACGTATCATCTTGCCAGTGTGGTTGACGACCACCTGATGAAGGTTACTCACGTTATTCGCGGAGAGGTACGTCTGCAGAACTCGTCGCACCATGACAACGACAATACCAAGCAGGATTGAACTGTCTGTATGGCACTAATGGATTTCTAAAGGAATGGCTGATATCGACGCCGAAGCATTTGGCTCTGTATCAAGCGTTTGGCTGGGATCCGCCCACCTTTGCCCATTTGGGTCTTCTGGTCAACTCTGACGGTAGCAAGCTGAGTAAACGAGATGACAGCGTGAATCTATCCACGTATCGTGAGAAAGGGATATTCCCTATGGCGTTGCTATCCTGGCTCGCGAACCTGGGTTCGTCTTTCAAATCCAGCGTTAAGCCTCCTCGATCGATCAGTGATATCGCCAATGCTGTAAGCTGGGTCAAACATGACGTGGTAGAACAAAATCGGGACGTGTATGCTAACCGTATTTTTTATTTATTTTTTTATCATAGTTGACATTCAAGTTTACACGAGGCGGGATCAAGCTCAACATGGAGAAACTTGATCACTTTCACGCCAAATATCGAGACGCCTTGCTCTCGGACCCTAGACCAGAGCTCTTGGAGCAAGAAGCGAGCTTGATAGACGACTATGTCGTGCGACCAATCTCAAACGAGATTGAGTTGGTGACCAAAGGAAAGAGTGCAAACATGGGACTGTTGCCAGAATTGTGGCGTGGCGATCTGGCACCCGTCCCCGCAATATTACACGACGAAGCTAAAGCTCGATACATTTATGAAGTCTTTGCCAGTAAGCGCGGAGGTTATCTGTCCTTCGAGTCCCTCTTACAGCAGCATCCTTATCTTCTGTGGCGAGTGCCCGAGAGTCTATACAAACGATCTCTTGGACTGTTCTCGCCCGACCAGCGCATCATAAATGCACTGGATTCTGCACTTGAACTTCCGGAGCTGTGGAATCACCAAGGTGCAGAAGTCATGGACGCGATTTGGGCCTCTCTCGACGGCCAGGATGTTGATGGTCTCACGGTATATAACACACTGAGGCTTGTCGGAGCAGGTAACCATGAGGGCGTGTCGCAGAGCAGTTCCCGCATGTTCACGCTCCTGGGCCACGACGAGTGGCGTTTTCGCACACATACTGTCAAGAAACTGATGGGGATTGCTTAAGGGTCTAATGACAACAATTCGTCCAGAAGTGAAGGGCAGCCAACCTGTACAATACCTGAAAACATTTGAACATAGTTGTACGCTGGACTGCTGCAACACTGTACACACCGTACACACTGTACACACTGTATTATAGCATTCTACTCCGTGCAAATGAAGTCTTGAATTCAAACGAAGCAAAGCTGGGTGTGTTGTCTGACTGGGCGCTCCATCGGTTGGAATCGATGTCATCGGCTCGCATCAGTCCCATGTGCATAGCATGTTAATATGGGACTGAAGAGCTGAATGAGTTGGGCTGTACTAGTGTCTAATGAGTGAGTGCTACTGTAATGTCCAGAGTCGGGGATCCTGACGAGGGCATAGACCTGGTTCAGCAAAAGAACATTTATGGATAGCCAGAGGGGAAGAACTGGATATCTCGACCTCCGCACCATGTTCACAGCTGATGGAACCTGATAGAGCCCGCTGAGGGCGCTCAGGAAGCTCATCTCCAGACCGGCCAAGAGCTGACAAGGTCATCAACCGTCTGGTTCTGTTTGACTCTGAGAGCGGTTTAGTTCTTGATGCCCCAGCCGCCTAGCGCTAGCGAAGGCGCCTCCAAATGCCCGCTTCATCCGCGGTTCCTGCACGTACACTACGCGTACCCTCCACGTACCCTCCACGTGCACTTACTGGTGCCTAACTACCTCTAAGTACCCAGGTAGTTACCTAGGTATTCCGACAATGGAGCAGTCTCGAACCGTCGTCATTCTCGCGTCCGGCCAAGAAAGAACACGCGTGTGTAGAATACACATGCCACTGCGAGACCCAGGCAGCCCGGCTTCTTAACTCCCGACTCAGATCTTACCTCGACGTGACGTCGTCACTCGCCGCCTCTATCCTTCATGGTTCGTACAGCAGCGACCCCTTTCTGAAACTGCCTGCCAAAACTCAAATTTTGATATTGATGTTGATTTTTTTTTTTTTAACAAGTTCTCGCAGGTGTCCGAAAACAGCCCTCTTCTTCTGGGGACTGACAATCCAGGCGTGGACCGTGAGGGAAGCCCCGACGCCGCTGGCAAAACTACCGTGTCCAAGAGGTCGAGAGCCCGCGAGATTGGAATCTTTGTCTGGGCACTGTTTGCGACCGCAGCCGTCATCGTTATTGCAGTCTGGACACAACACAATGCACAAAAGTCTAAACCTGGCTTTCGCGCTCCCAAGCGCAATCTCATCTTCATGGTCTCTGATGGCATGGGTCCCGCATCTCTCTCGCTAACCCGCAGCTATCGTCAGCATGTCGATGGGCTTCTGGAAGGAGACACCCTCACTTTGGACAAACACTTCTGGGGCTCTAGTCGTACAAGGTCAAGCAATAGCTTGGTGACTGATAGCGCCGCTGGTGCGACTGCCTTTTCCTGTGGCAAGAAGAGCTACAATGGCGCCATCGCTATGCTGCCCGACTACCAGCCATGTGGCTCGGTCCTCGAGGCTGCCAAGAGGGCTGGGTATGCAACTGGTCTGGTCGTGACGACTGACATCACAGACGCAACCCCGGCATGCTTCGCTAGTCACGTCATGATGAGGCAGATGCAAGATGATATTGCTCTGCAGGAAATCGGCGAAGGGCCATTGGGCCGATCAGTCGATCTCATGCTAGGTGGTGGACGGTGTCATTTCCAGCCCAACACTACTTCTGGAAGCTGCCGCTTGGATGACATTGACGTAATTGAACTGGCTAAGAAGAAGCACGGATGGACTTACACCGACAGCCGCAGAGCTTTTGATGCTCTCAACGGCGGCAAGATGGCCGTTCTCCCTCTGCTCGGCCTATTCGCCTCCACTGATGTGCCCTTTGAATTGGATAGGAAGAACATGGATCATGTCTACCCCAGCCTTAGCGAAATGGCCGGGACAGCTCTGAAAGCCCTCGAAAAAGCAACGGCCGACGGTGACAAGGGGTTTTTTCTCATGATCGAGGGCAGCCGAATAGATCATGCCGGCCACATCAATGATCCTGCTGCACAAGTGGGAGAGGTTCTGGAATATGACAAAACTTTCCAAATCGTCTTGGACTTTATTCAAGGCAGCACAACCGAGACTGTCCTCGTGGGCACTAGCGACCATGAAACTGGCGGGCTTGCTACGGCTCTTCAGGAACCTGGCCACCTACCTGTTTACGACTGGTACCCTCAAGCCCTCGCGAATGCGACTCGGTCATGCGAGTCATTGGCTATGACCCTGCAGGAGCACGTTTCCGACGCAGCCTTCTCCATGGACAAGGACAAGCAGCAGCTGAAAACGTGGATCAACGACGAGCTCGTTGTTCCCGGATTGGGCGTCTCTGATGCCACTGACGAGGAACTGACCCTTCTCGCCGAAGACCCCGCAGCCTCGGTCAATACTTTTGCGGCAATCATCTCTCTCCGTGCACATATCGGTTGGAGCACTCACGGCCACACAGCCGTCGACGTAAATGTTTATAGTTCAGGGGGGTCTGAGACGAGCAGAATTCGTGGCAACGTCGAGAACACCGATATTGGCAAATTCCTCAGCCACTACTTGGATGTGGATGTGGACCAGATAACTCAGGAATTGAGGGAAAAGATGGCAGGGTCATACGACAGGCTATATCCAATTCAAGGAAAGCACCGGGAAATTCCCCAGTACTCCGATAGATATCACCCCCTTCAGGGTTTCTGATGCAGCTATCACACGGTATCGTCTTTAAAGTCGACATGTATTGGTGATTTGGCACGGGCACAGGAGTAGATTTCAGCCACCTTAATGTTTTGTTTGACCTGTTAGGGTTTCTTTATACCAAGTATGATCTTCGTATTGACCAGTATATTATTCGTTTCACTACTGACGCGAGAAGGCCTCTGCAGGACTGGGGCTTCTTGCACATTAAAGAAATCAGTCGACGGTGCTTAATTTGCTGCATCATGTATGACTGGGCATAAGATGTCGAGGCAGAATGCTCCCAATGTGAGCTACCCTAGGGCTACTCTACAATACCTTGGCGTTGCAAACCACATGACACTACCACCTACCTGCCTCAGTAGTCGGGAAGCGGCATTATGCAGACTTCATGTCTGATGCAGGACCGAATCCTGCCATAGTAGAGGACTCATGTCCGCTCTAATTGATCAGATCTTACTTGGACCTGTCACCGACTATGTGCGACCTACTCATCATTGAGCATCTAGAGTGCAGTGCCATATCGTGGAGGTTCAGGCGGGTGTGACCTTGTGCCCTATGTCTTTGTAATGGTATATACATGTATACCTGGTATATACAAATATTGACGCAATTTATAACAAACATATTAAAATACCTTGTGAGGACTCCACGACGTAAGCCATGCTAGCATTGCTACTGCCAGTATGCAGCTGGGCTAACAAGCTCGATGCATCAGCCACGATAACCTGCGTGTACGGCAACAGGCTCGCGTCGCAAATGCATGGCTAAGGAAAAAGCAGCATAGACCGCCCAAATCGCGTAAATCTTGCTGCACGTAGATTACGCGCTGTACCTTTACCCTCGTTCCACTCTGGCAGTCGCTCGATCTGGTAAGAGGCAGAGCAGGGTAATAACTCAAGCTGCCCGCATCCCGTAGATCCGTCATAAATTGAGTCAGATTGCCACTTGTCACATTCGTACAACTCGCTTACCAACTCCGGTTGGTACATTTCCCGATGGCTCCGATTACACCTCCTTCTTCCGGGTTACATGACAACCTAGGTGAAGGTCAGCTGACTTGTCGTGAAGCCTGAAGAAACAAATGCTCCATGTTTTGTACTTACACAATCCCCCCCCTGTTTACCCTGGGGAATGCCCATGTCCTCAAAGGTTGCTGGACCCTTGGCAGGCTTTGCGGGAGCCGTCGTGGCGGGTTTGGGACCTGGACCTGATCCCGACCCACTAGACTGTATACTCCCAGTCCTGCCGCCAACTACACTGGGTCGAGGATAGTTGGAGGGTGTTTGACTGAGGTCGCTTGATGTCCTTGGAGGTAGGGACGCATCATGGTGCAATGGTGAATTCATCCTCTCGAGCCGTCCACTGGCGCCCGAGCCTGGCATTTTGGGAAATCGCTCATGATTTTGCGACCCGGTTCGCTGATCGTGCTGCAGAGATGCATCTGAACCATGACGTGAAGACATTCGAGATGCGTGCTCTCGCCCAGGATCAGGATAGTTGGGCAGCCCTGGAGGTTGCGGGTGCCGAGAAGGCTGCTTTTGCAGTTTGTTTATGGCCACATTTGAGCCCGAGGGTGATTGAGCGCCCGCGGGCCTACCATACGAATCGTCGGAAGCATACGGCCTCTCAACAGGTGTATGAGGACTATGACATGGTTGTCTATGTCCACTGACCGGACCTTGAGTTTCCCACCCAGCAGAGGCTAAGCGCCCGGGGGGGTTGCCAGCTTGAGCTGGTGGCTGCAAGCTTCCCATAGAATGGGATGAAGGCATTTGACGCGGCCCAGGAGAGTGTGATTTAATTCCGAATGCGCTAGAGGGTGTATCTACATGGGGCCTCTGTAAAGGTTTGAGGCCAGAGCCATATCTGATATTCGTCGGCACCCTGACATCATCTTCAGGATAGGGCGCAGTAGAGTGAGGTCGATTCAAATTTAAAGGTGCCGGTCGATCATCGTCTGGATACGGTGCTGCGGAGTGTGAACGCATAGGGACCTGTGCGTTACCATCGAGGCGAATGCTAAAAGCGGGTGGTCGATCTGTGCCAAGTGCCGATACAATAGTTGGTCTGATACCAGGAGATGGTTGCGGAGACACTCGCGGAGAGGCACTTGCCGTCGGAGCTCTGCCATATGGTTGTGAAGCAGCCGTTGCGGTGTTGTCGGTCATTGGCGCCATGGCAGCTGTGTTTTCATCCAGTATAGGCATCGGTTGAGACTGTTTGAATCTCTCGGGCCTCTTCCCTCTCTGCGAACCATATTGGGACTTGATTCTGGTCAAGGTTGTCGTCTCATGGTCTTTTTTGGAAAGGCTTTGATCATGATCCAAAGAATCCAAGCGACCCATGGCATCCTTGTTACCATGGTCGGCTGCCTGCTGGTACCACTTGCGTGCTTCCGATAGACTTTGACTCACGTGTATGCCGATCTCATAGTAGTAGCCCATGGCGAATTCGCCAGTGGGGAGCTTCGAGGCGGCTGCTTCTTGAGCGTATTTGAACGCAAGCTCCTCATTCTTCTTGAAGACACCCTCGTAACCAAACAAGAACCAGCGACTCACACCGAGGGCGGCTTCTGGAAGTCCTTGCTTTGCAGCCAGGCCATAATAATGAAGCGAGTAGGATGGATTGAACTCACATCCGAGCTGGCAGAGTTCGTAGGCCTGTCCCATTTTGAGCTGAGCTTTGGCGAACCCTAGATACGCTGCCTTCTCGACGTACATCTTGGCGGTATCCAGATTATACGCAAGTAAGCCGTCGGGTATCGTTATATCTGGTAGATCACGACCTACCAGCATGCCGTAAACATATGCTCCCTGTGGCGCGTCTTCGTCCGAGCTATCTGCCGCAGACTTTATCCGTTCCAAGCCACCAGAGTAATCCTTTGATTCGCCATGCTGACCCAGCAAGCTCATCATACCCATGCGATACAAGGCCGCAGAGTCTTTCAGGCTCATACCTCTGTAGTAGTGTTCTTTAGCTTTTGACATGTCATTGGACTGCTCGAACAGCATGCCCATTCGATATTCAGATCTTGCATTGCCCAACTCAGCTGCACGCTTATATCCAGCATATGCCGCTCGTTTATCAACTCGATGTCCGAACTTCCCAAACTCTAGCCACTTGGAGCGGATGTACAAAGCATCTGGATGCTCCTGCTCTGCTAGATAGTTGATTATGTTAAGCGCATCCACGCGCAGCTCATGTTCAATTCGTGGTGTGTCTGGTCGAGGCTTTTCTGCAGGCTCACGTGCGGCAGCATCGATAGCAATTTCGGCCCATATGAGAACGTCACGCGCCCAACTAATCTGCATATCCACATTTTGCGAGTGAAGGACATGATTCCGCGCATTCCATAGTATGTCTTCCTTGGCATCATCGGCCGGGGGGATATTGTCGCCGCCGACTTTGGGAAAGGGAGAGAAAGATGGCGCATCTTTGCTCACAGTATTCAGGTGCTGCACCCGACTGTCGGAATCCTTGTAAGCCGTGATATCAACCTCAGAGCCAGGTGTAGCGCCATTCCGAGACTTTGTAGAGTCGCTGCTGGTGCACCAGCTGCCATGCTGGGTTGGGTTTGAAAGGCTCGGTTGGCGGTCACGATGTGGGAGCGTCCCACGAGAGCCCCGCCGCTGGTTGTCCCCTGCCTCTACCTCTAGACGTTGCAGGTCATCTTGCATATTCTGGGGCACTTGAGGGGTTACTCTAGATGTTGGCAACATGGAAGAATTGTTAGCTTCAAGTCCAACATAGTCGGTGCTTTGCATCCCCCTGTCGGGCCTATCGACTCCTGTCTTCAGGTGACCCAGAAGCTTTACTGCAAGTGCAAGGGTAAGAAGTTGAGATAGTTTACGAACCTTCGCGGGGCAGGAGCAACGACTTCAGGCATGTAATAATCGTCGAAGCCTCCAGGAACAAAAGTCGCACCAAGTTGAGGGGCCATGTTCTCTGGATGCTGGAATGATCTTGGTTATAGCACCTATATTTGTCGGGCTTGCGCGCTCATTTCACACGCGGAGCCGGGAACAGAGCGCAGGAGCGTTGGACAGAACTAAGCGATGAGGTGTAGTTTTATGACGGATAGAAATGGAGGGTAGACGGTGGCCTTGGAAAGTGATGGGATGAAGCAAACAGAGACCGTTCCTTAGGCGCTTTGCTTGATCGCAGCAAAGAAACAAGAACAAGACGCGAAGAGACGCATGGAGGCAGTTGGCGCGGGTTCTAAGACGACTAAGGGCGGAGGCGTGGACAAAGTAATATAGCCCAAGCCACCGTGACAAAGACTGTGACCACCCCCAGAAAATTCGGCTGGGGACAATGACAGAATGCAACAAACTTGAGATGATAATAGTTGTCAAGCAAACTTTCTAGTGTCAGATCAGCAGACAGTGTGGCGATGCACTCTTCGAGGGTCCAATCGAGTGGTGACTTGACCGATTGAGGCATGACAGGTGGGGATAAACGACCGACAAGGCGGCGTCAAACGACGTGCAGAAGCGTATGTACATCATCAATAATCGTACATAGCCGCGACGCGGCGAATCAAGCCCGCGCTACCTACCCCCAAAGCGCAAGCCCGAACCCTGGAGGCTGATTCCTGCTCATGTTCAATCATACGACAGCCCGAGAATTTTATTGCAGCGGGCCTTACCAACGTGCCGCGACTGTTCCTGGTCTGGCTTGTGAGAGTACCTAGGTACCTAAATGTGACTGTTACTAGAAACCGAGAACACTTGGGGCGTGGTGGGCGGTGCGCGGTGCGCGTACGTACAGCGGGAGGTTGCTGTCGCGCGCCACACCGGTTTTTGGCTCCCTCCCTGCTTAGCGGTTTTTAAATACCTTGTTTAAAACTAGACTAAGATGATATATGTCACGACAGTGCTTTAAATTCGGTAGTGTCTGGTACCTGATATATATAATATATAATAATAGTACTGCAACTTCTCAGAAAGGCAATAAGTTTTAAGTAGGTACATCCCTGGATTTTTTTTTTCTTTCTAATAATAGTATATCAGGTAGGTACAGTACCTACACCCTAGGTACCTAGGTAGGCAGGGTATTAAAAACAACCCCATGTAGGTACATCCTAGCTCCTAGCCACTACGCATGCACTTACGTAATCCCCGGTAGCAGCCGTGATACCAAGTCCTGCTCGACGGAACCATTGCAGCCATTGTTGCAAACCTGGCACAGCTCTCTCTCTGTGCAAAGCCTACGATAACACCGTCTGCTGACCCCTTTTGCATATCCCTGACCAGACTCATTCGCTCCGTCTGCTGGCCCCTCGTCCGATATCCGTCACCATGGGAGATTGCAACGTAGCCCAAATTCTTGCACAGCTCAAGCATTCTCCCTCAATGAGCTATCCGGAAGCCAATACTCTTCTATCAAAGGCAAAGCTCGCACTTCTCAGCCTCAACGCTCTTACCCCTACTCATTCGTCTTCGCCTCAACTTCTTGCTCTCGCCCGGGAGACATATGAGCAAGGAGCGCTCTTCGCAATTCGAGCTCGCAATCCTGATGGCTTTACGCGTTACGTGCAGCAGCTCCAGCCGTTCTACGAACTGCCTTCGTCAATCCTGACGCCAAATCTGCCAGAGAGGAACAAGGTCACGGGATTAAGCCTTCTCCTCCTCCTAACACAGGGCCGATATGCCGAGTTTCACACAGAACTGGAGGGTCTGGCAAACAGAGATGGCGGAGGCAGTGCCGGCGATGTTGAAGGTGATCGATACCTTGGGTATCCTATTCGATTAGAGAGATGGCTTATGGAAGGAAGCTACGATCGGGTGTGGAAAGCGATGAAGAGCAGCGAGGTACCTTGTGATGAGTATGGGGTTTTTTCCGAGGTAAGGACTCTTGGGGATATGCCATGTAATCCGATCATCCGACTTTGATGCGCTTCAGCTGACTTCGGCGATAGATCTTGAAGAACCAGATTCGGTCCGAAATCGCCAGTAGCAGCGAACGTGCCTATCCTAGCTTGCCCCTCAGCTCTACCAAAAGTTTACTCTTTCTCGACTCCGAAGGTGACGTGATTCAGTTTGCGAAGCATCGAGAATGGGAAGTCAAGGATGGACACATATATTTTCCCGATGCGACAGATGTTGGTGAGGATCACCGTTCAAACAAAGATATCAGTCAGGTGATCATAGAAAATACTCTGGGTTACGCTCGTGAATTAGAGACGATAGTTTGAGTATATACGACTGCATCAATTGGTAGCATCATGGAGCTTGGTGGCTGCTGAGTGCTTTTAAGAGCAGCAAACCGCGTTGCAGCATAGCTGCGATGCGGTCATTGAGTAGTAGTATTGTAGTTGAATCCTTGCAATCGTCTTTTATTCATCGCATCAATGCGCCCTCTACATCCTCTTCAAGTCTCTGGCCCCGTCGCTTCCCAGCAAATCCCATTGCTTCCAGCTGTTTCCTCCCACAATTTTTTGTGTATTCAACAATCGCAAGATGAAGACACGTGAGATGATCAAGCAAAAAGCTTCAAGCCACTTCCATGTTTACCCACCTCGCAAACTTCACATACCCTGCACACAGTTCCTTTGAATTTGGAGTGATATTTGGAACCATCAAAGGCACACTCTTCAAACGAGCTACCACTGTAGATAGGTGTGTGACTAGCAGCACAAATATCGAATTCAGCAAACTGGTCAAATTCTATGTCAACGGCATCGTTAGGATTTCGTTCACATTGCGCTTTGGTTCTCTTGGCCTATGGGAACATGTTAGCCGAGTACTCAATATTAGTCGACATGACAAGAGGCTACTCACATTCTCCACAATTTTGGTAGAACCGCCATTGGCGATAATACGATTGGCAAAGCTCAAGGCTGAGTTGTAGTTCTTGTTTTTCACAGCAAGTTGCATCGCACTCAGCAGTGCCAACTGTCGATGAGGGACCTCAATTTTTGGAATAGTGAAATAAGCCGAAAGCTCCAAGCTCCTCTTCAACTTGGCAGAGTCTTGGGCGACTGATTCAGGGGTTCCAAGCTTCCGCCTGGCAAGCTCGATATCCATGGCCAGCGTATATTCACTTGCTGAAGTGATGAGCTTCCTAGCTTCGGCTACCTCAGCCTCGCTTGAAACAGCATTGACTAGGATCGTGTGCAGGATACCCTTGAAAAGTCGGATTCCATCCTCCAACTTATTTGCCTTCATGGAATCATATCCTTTCTGGAGGTCATTGGTTGCCAAATGTTCCAGGTCACGAGGCACGACAGGGAGGACCTGTCGAGGGTCAATATCGTCGACAGTTCTACGGATGTAATTGACCAAGGCCGGGAGACCAGGGGAAGCAGGCAGGAAGCTTCTTGATGATCGATAAACCTCCAAGAATCGACCTTTGAGTGGGTTGAAATTGACGACACCGACTTGTCTGTTCAAAAGCTGCATAGCAGACTCAAAAGAGCCTCCTGCGACATGGTCAGCAGCTAAAGGCGAATTTCGAGCCCACAGATCCGCTTCACTGCTGCCAGCACCGCCAGCATCCGCACTATCCACATTAACGAAGTCTCCGTCGATTTCCGGAACATCATCGTCGCCCATATCCCAGCCAGCGGCATCTTCGTCGTCATCTTCGGCTAAGCCACGGCCACGTCTTTTGTTGGTTTCTGCATCTGCATCTTCGTCCAAGGTCATTTTATCTGCCGTTTCCACGTCATCCTCTAGAGACAAGCCTTCGACTTGTCCAAGGAGAGCTTTTTCGAAGAAAGACTGAGAGCTGGCCTTGATGGGCCAATTGGCTTTGAAGGTGGGAACAATTGGCTTAGGAATGCTCAACGACTCGCCCAAAGTGGGCATGTTGAGCTGATCTTCAGTGAAGCCAGTGGCATCTAAAATAGCTTGGCATTCGTCGTCTAGGCCATGGGACTTAGCAGTCATGTATGCAAGAGGATCTGAAAAGAAAGTTAGTGGAGGCCATTCCGTTGTACGAGATAGGAGATACATACAAAGATCAATCTCTTTAAACATCTGGATGCGATCTTCAATCTCGCCCAGGTATAGAGCATTATGGAAGCGGGAGCTGAAATCTCCCCGATGTTCCGCAATCTTAGCCATCCTTGCTAACTTGGAATGATCGCCAGTAGTTAGGTACAGAAAAGATAGTTTATCGAACTGCTTGAGCTTTTGATAGCACATTTCAACTATCTGATGGTTGCCGTGTGCCAACGCTTCAGTGCTGAGCCGAGCCCAAAACTTGGGTTTATCCAACTGCTTCGCCATCTCGACGGCAACATCAAGGTTGCCGCATTCGATCGCCAGTTCAAACCTAGTTGTTGGATCCTGTACAAATTGCAGAGCAATCTCTGGGTATCCCTTCTTTTGGAGATATGAGATAATGGACTGTCCCACAAGACTGGAGGTGCGGATGATGTGCAGCATTTCTTCGTAGTTCCGTTTCACTAGTGCAAGCTTGAAACGGTATTCCGTAGGATCGATTTGTAATATTCTTGGTTTGGCCGCACGATCCAAGCAATAGACATTACGACCCTTCACGCGAACCAGATACACAGTCTGGTCAAGAGTCCGTACGATACCATTGTCGCCATTCAAAAGAGTATACTTAACATGATTTAGGGTTGAGTAGAGTAGAACTCCGACGTCATCCCAAGTTGCGCTCTTGATTCTAATAGTTTCATGGAGGTTGCTGACCTGTTCAAGTGTCTTGGTAATGATTGTGACATTATGCTTGCTTAATAGTGCTGCGTATAAGCCGTCAGAAGACCAGACGACATATTTTACCCCGCCGACGGCCAACTCAGCGGTGCTTTTCTTTTGCTGGATATCGTACAAGTGGACTGCTGTTGGTGTAATAATTAGAAGGTTACCAGTCCCACCGAAGTAGATGTCGCTGGCACCAACTGGTGGTTTGAACGATCGAGTAGTGTTGTTGGAGAGATCTTTGATGTCAATGGTTTGATTGGCAACATTCAGGACTGCGAATCGGTTTCTCGCAACAAAAATAGCAGAGTTTCCCGAGCCTCGTTTGGACTCGGATGGTTCAATAGCTCCGGATCCGTCTTTGGGTAAACTGACCAGTTCGTACGAACCTCCATCAGCTGGGGTGGTAACAAGGACTGATCTCTCGGCGGGGTTGTATGACAATGTCCGGGGGGTTACCCATGGACTGCCCAGTTTCTTCAAAGACAGCAAGGTTGGACTTTCCACGTTCCTTTGAAAGTCGTAAGACTTGATTTGCTTCTCCTTTGTGATGTAGAAGAGCATATTCTGGTGTGTTGCGGATGCTGGTCGCTCCCGCTCCAGCTTGAAAACCATTACTCCATTGTCGTGACCTGCAGCGAAAAGGTTGATTTCAGGATGCGCAGCTATAACCCAAAAACGATCATTCTCGCGCTTGAATGACTGAACAGCGGTGCGTTTGTTGAGGTCCCAAACTCGTATAGTTTTATCCTCACCAGCTGATAAGATCAGATCTTGATGTGGGTGGAAAAGACATCCTGATGCATTATGAAAATGGCCCCTGCAAGTGTCAACTTCCCATGCCTTAGTCTCGCTCATGCGCCAGAGCTTGACCAATCTATCGTCACCAGCAGACACAATTAGTGGCATAGTCGGATGAAAGGCAACCCAGTTAACTCCTCGATCGTGGCCTTCCAATACGAATTTGACAACTGCATCAGTGTTGCCAAACATATCTGCTTGATTTTGATTGGCACGGGCCATCTGATCTTCAAAGCTCATAGATGTAGGAGCTGAATGTTTCTTCCTAAGGCCAGAAATATCCCAAACGCGAACTGACTGGTCTAGCGATGCAGAAACAACGAGATCTTCTTTGGGGTGGAACTGCGCACACATGGCGTAGTGATTATGGCCTGTCATCGTACAAACTGCGCGGTAATTGTCAGTAACTGCCTAATTAAAATGACAATGTCGTGGAAAGCCACGTACTGAGAGAGCGGTTCTGCCAGTTCCAGATGCGTATGGTTTGATCATCTGACGAGGATAGAATCCAGGGCAGTTCATGGTGAAAAAAGACAGTGCGGACATAATCGAGGTGGCCATTCAAGGTGAAAAGACAGCGTCGACTTTGATATGACCAGACCTTGATCTTGTAATCGTCACCACCAGACACGAAGAGGGGTTGAGTCTTGTGAAAGTCGACACCTCGGACAGGACCATCATGCTCTTCAAAGCGGTCGATAAGTGTTCCCATTCTGTAATCCCATAGCTGAATTGTTGACGAGTGAAGGGCCACGAGGATCCATGGTCTGTCACGCCATATTAGCAACAAGTGGGCTCAGAGAAGGACTAAACCGTATACCTCTTAGGATGGAAAGCGATTCCTTTCGCCCTCGAAGACTTTGATTCGAACTATTCTAATGTCAGAATCGCAATTGGGTGATGTAAGTCAATGATTGCTACCTTGGTCAGCATGCCTGGGGAGGACTGCATCTTGAAGGAGAGGGTAGGAAGCCGCAGCTTCGTGCTCCAAGAGAACAGAGGCGCAAATAAATCGGGAATTTAGAACCCCCAATATACTGCTATTCAGAGGCTGATGATCTATCAGTGCAATGGAATTTGGTGGCGAAGAGGCTGGCAGGTCAGTATGTAGAGGACGTGACGGTGGTCCTTACTCCTGGCTTGAAGCAATTGAGCATCGTGTCCATCTTCAATTGTGGAAACGACGTACAGCGGGGCGCACCATTAATATTCCGCCTCCCCACACCGCCTTACTTTTCATAATTCCACCACTTGATTCTGCCCGCTGAGCGCTAGTCCGTATTCAGACAGCTTTCGCTTTCAACTTGCGACTGTGTTCTGTCTGAGCTTACTATGTATCGATAGCGCTTCCATCACCGAACTGAACTTTTCCCCTTTTACGGACAACTTATCAGAAAGTCAATATCAGAGCATAGTTTCGGGTTGCGAAGTACTTAGGCTGGTACCCCTTTTTCTCAGTAGTAATTCGTGCTTGTTGAAGACTGTGTTCGGGGATGATTCTATATCGTCTCGTGCTGTCGCCAGAGCATGTATTACAGGGTCAATAATGTATCTCTGTCAACAATCATGGCCGTTCTAGCTTTACTATGTTTTATGGCCCAACTGACGGTAGCAGTTCCTGCAGTGAGGGTGGGCATGACTGCCACCTTTAACGCAGGACCTTACTTGTTGGAGCTTGTGTTTGTACCCCTTTCTCTCAGTACGATGCTTTTCGATAACTAATACTGAGAAGTGAAACAGCCGCGGCAGAAAACTCCTCGTCATATTTCCCGCTTCTAGACCGGATCTCTAGTGGCTATTTCGATAATACCTCTACTGATTTGGAATTATATGACCGTTTCGTTGAAGTGCTCCATCATGATGGACATATCACTGATCTTGAAGCTTTGTCTACCTTTAATCTTGCACTTTCTTTGCGCTCAGCGGCACCTAGGATTGAGGCACATTATCAGCATTACAAGACGGCCATAGAGCCCTTTGTCGAGCACAACAACTGCGATGTGTGGGTTCTGTTTGACCGGAAACAGTACTGTACACCTGAACTTGACGTTATTGTGAAAGATTCGTTATTCTCGGAGTACGTAAACCTGGGATAAAATTTAGGATTTTGACTGCTAACCATATAGTTAGCGTTGTGAGGACACTGCCATTTGATCGGATACTTGGTTCAGGACGGGAAGCCGTTCTCTTTAGTGATCCAACATCACCTAAGTTCGCCAAATACCACGAAAAACTCTCAATTGCCGCGCGCGCATCGGCTCTGAATTACAGGATTCGCTACCGTCCTAACGATGTAATTACCAATCGTACTCTACAGATTAGCGGTTACGGCGTTCAGCTCGCGTTAAAGAAAACAGACTATGTCGTTATGGACGATAGATACGCGGGCCAAGTTCCACAGCAGGAGACCTTGAGCTCGCAAAAGATGCTTGAAGGTGTGGATGACGAGGCAACAGACTTAAAGCCTCTATCTACTACGGATCTGAATCTGATAGGCATGAGGGCAGCTTCATTCATACAACAAAGTGAAGATCCTTTTGATGCCTTAGTCAAACTCTCACAAGATTTTCCGAGATATGCTTCTTTCCTATCCTCACAAAATGTATCGAGTGCTTTTTCCAACGAACGCAAACCAAATAAAGCACAGACGGTGCCCCCTGGCGTGAATTATTTTTGGATGAATGGTGCTCAGCTTATAGATCGACAAATTGATCCATTTTCTCTTGTGGATATTCTTCGTCGAGAGCGCAGATTGGTCAACGGGATTCGACGGCTAGGATTCGACGGAAACCAAGCGGTTGCCTTACTTGGGAACAAGGCAGTGTCTTCTGCCAGAAACAAAAAAGAATCATCGAGATACGACTACGCAGATCTTTCTGAGAACGGGCAGGTGATCTTATGGTTCAATGACTTGGAACAAGATCAAACTTATGAATCATACCCTAAGGAATTATACTCCGTAAGTTCTAGTTTTGCGACACCATATTGTATATCCGATTACAACTATGACTGACATCCTTTGCTGATAGTTGCTGCAACGGACATTTCCCGGTCAAATCCCGCCTATCGGGCTAAATATCTTTAATGTGGTGTTCCCAGCTGACCTGTCGAACCAAGAAGATTTACAGTTCATCAGGGACGTAATTTCAATCATGAAACGTGGTATTCCAATCAGGTTCGGACTAGTGCCGTTACAAAATACGAACAATGCAACAAGCCAGGCTAAGGTGGCGTACTATCTAGCGGGAAATTATGGCATTGAAGCTCTCCTGTCATATATCGACCAGATAATTCTCGGCAATGGGGTTCTGGACGAATCGCTATTGTTTTCCGTTACCAACAGTCGCCCACTACTACCTAATGGTCAATCAAGCTCTCTGGAAGCGGTACTCCAAGCAGAAGACTTACTGGACCAGCTTCGCTCAACCACTAAATGGATCCAAAGACTTCAAGCTGATACGGCGGTTCGTCCGCTTTTCGTAAACGGTGTGGTAATGCCTCGCGACCAAAATTGGATGCAAGCCATGAGTATGTTGATAGGAGAAGATCTCCAAACCATACAAGAGGGAGTGTATCGTGGCTTAATAAACGATGAGAGCTCTGTCTCTGATATGTTTCTCAACGAGGCAAAGTCGCGACGGAATGTATACATTTCGCCAAATTCCGGCAAGACTCCGCTGATGCTAAACGTTGCAAAGCTATATGATGATAATGCGAATCTCTTCGGTGCTCTTCCAGTCCTGGATGTCCATGAAGACGCAACGGAGGAGACTTGGGCTGTAATGACCATCCTAGCGGACATGTCCTCGCCTGCTGGACTCCATCTGGTGCATTCGGCCTTAGTATTCAAGAACCATAATCCAGGAGTTCGTATTGATCTTATCAATACTCATGGCGATCTGTTAACGTCATCTCGGGTAATTACAGGATTGAAGATGAAAGAAAAGGAATTGATAGAACTGCATTCCATCGATGACTTGCAGCTGATGGTCCAGGAGGCGTTGAACTCAGATGCATGTGATTCTTTTGCTGAAGGTTTGGGGAATGTCCTCACTGAGACGAAGCTGACACTTGGCTCACATGGTATTATCATCAATGGGAGAGTAGTCGGACCGTTGGCATCTGGGACGTCTTTCACGCCTGACGACTTCCAGGACTTGTTAGATTTCGAACGCCAGCGTCGTATCCTCCCTGTTTACACAGCAGTCGAAGAGTTGGGTATGACTGATGCACTTTCCGATGCAATGGCAGCGGCCAAGCTGACTTCAATGGTCGCCTTGTCAACTATCTCTGATCTCCCGGAAGGAATATTCGAATCAGCTCCGACGACACGAACCACGATATATGACACTTGGAATTTGGATCATGCAGCTATTCAGACAGGCAATCCAAAAACAGCAAGCATACATATTGTGGGACTACTGGATCCTGCCAGCGAGAAGGCACAAAGATGGGCTCCCATCCTGAAAGTGATATCAAATCTGGACGGGGTTTATATGAAAATCATTCTCAACCCCAGAGAAGAGATAGAAGAGCTGCCGGTGAAACGTTTCTTTCGCTATGTAATTGACTCTAAGCCTCATTTCGAAGAAGATGGTCGTCTCAAAGTCCTACAAGCAACATTCACGGGACTTCCTTCAGAAGTGTTGATGACTGCAGGTCTGGACGTTCCCCCGGCGTGGTTAGTAGCACCGAAATCTTGCGTTCATGATCTCGACAATATCAAGTTAAGCGCGGTCAAATCTGATATTGAGGCAATATATCAACTTCAGCACATCCTTATTGAAGGTCATTCTCGAGAGAGTTCGGGCTCTGCCCCGCGAGGTGCACAACTTATTCTTGCCACGGAGACTCAGCCGCTCATCACCGACACCATCATCATGGCCAATTTGGGTTTTTTCCAATTCAAGGCAAATCCAGGCATCTATAACATTCAGCTCAAAGAAGGCAGAAGCCGCGAAATATATACTATTGAAAGCATCGGAGCCCAGGGATGGGAGCCAGTGCCCGGTGATGAGGAAACTGAGATAGCGTTGATGAGTTTCCAAGGCGCAACCGTTTATCCACGCCTTAATCGCAATCCAGGCATGGAGAAAGATGACGTCCTAGAGGACCGCGCACAAGATGATCATGCGGGTGTGTTTAGTAAAGGTTTTAAGCTCGCAGAGGGCTTGCTCAGCAGCATGAAACCCAAAGCTGTTACAAATGCCAAGCATGCCGACATTAACATTTTCTCTGTCGCTAGCGGACATTTGTATGAGCGCATGCTAAACATCATGATAGTCTCGGTCATGCGCCATACAAAGAATAGTGTCAAGTTCTGGTTCATCGAACAGTTCCTCTCCCCGTCCTTCAAGCAATTCATACCGCACCTAGCAGAAGCATACGGTTTCAGCTACGAGATGGTTACATACAAGTGGCCACATTGGTTACGACAGCAAAAAGAAAAGCAGAGAGAAATTTGGGGTTACAAGATCCTTTTCTTGGACGTTTTATTCCCACTGTCGCTCGATAAAGTGATTTTCGTCGATGCTGACCAGATCGTCCGTACCGATATGATGGACTTGGTCAAGCTGGATCTGAAAGGAGCCCCTTATGGTTTTACACCTATGTGTGATTCTCGAACGGAGATGGAAGGCTTCCGGTTCTGGAAACAAGGCTACTGGGCGAACTATCTACGTGGGAAACCATACCATATCTCTGCCCTCTACGTCGTCGACTTGCGGCGGTTTCGTGAACTAGCAGCTGGTGATCGTCTCAGACAACAGTACCATGCTCTCTCCGCCGATCCAGGTAGCTTGTCAAACCTAGATCAGGATTTACCCAACCACATGCAGTTTCAAATTCCGATTCATAGCCTGCCGCAAGAATGGTTATGGTGCGAGACCTGGTGCAGCGATGATAGTCTCAAGGATGCACGTACCATTGACCTATGCAACAACCCTCTGACTAAGGAACCAAAACTAGACAGGGCCAGAAGACAGGTGCCTGAATGGACCAGTTATGATGAGGAGATTGCGATTTTGGAGGCCAAGCATGGATTCGGCCGAGAATCAGACTATATAGTTGACAAAGGCCACGGAGCGGATGCAAATTCGACAGAAGAAGAGGGTGAGCCGCTTCGTGAACGTAAGGATGAACTGTGAAACGTCTTGAAGCAAGTGGGATTCCTTCCGGTCACCTTTCTGCTATTACATATAGAGGTGCGACGTCAATAAAATATCTGAAAGTTCGTAGGAAGCATAGGTAAGACGTTCAGCGTTAGGTCGAATCCCATATCCTGATAATCGAGTACTCAGCATTTACCTTGGACATACAAATAATGTTTGAGAATCACGGCAAAATACTGTAGTGCTGGAATTGAGTCATGAGACCTTATCCACGTTCAAAGGAATCCCAACGTCAATTTTATAGCATTTTCACATGCCAATACTTGGTGTCGCCCACCTCGGCCGTCAATGAGAATTTGTTTTCATCACTACCCCCATTTAGTGTAACCAGGCGTTCTTCCATATGGAACTTAAGAGACAGGCACAAGTTTTTGTGAACATGGCCAAATATACGTCTTCATTAAAGTATTTCGATTTCCGTCTTTCGTAAGTACAAATAGATCAGCAAACGCCTCGTGTTCGTAACATAGCGCCAATAGAACAGACCCAATCTACGACCTAGACCATCCATTCTCCAAAACCAATAGAAGCCTTAACATGAATCCGTAGAATTTTAGCAAGGATAATCAATATACAAGACGGTCAGTGTGAGATCAGAACGGCCGACAAATTCGCTTAATGAGTTGCCTGCAGCCGCCGCCTAGCTTGCAGTATGTATGAGGCCAGCCAGCAGCTTGCAGAAAAGGAGTTTCAGAAAATGCAAAATAAGCAATTCGGGAAAAACGTGTCAGTGATAAATTCGCGCTTATCCTGACTCGAGAAAAGTGCGTCATGCCTCATCGTTGACAAAAAGAGGGGAGACGGAAATGAAATAGGAAGATAGGAGGGGAATAGGAAGACGCAGATGCAGAACAAAGAAATATACTAAACTGGCGGCAACTGATGATTCGCCCATGGTTAACTTGCTTCGCGCTCTTCTCGGATAGAGGTCATGACTGAGCCTGCAGCACCACCAGATAATGAAGGCTGGCTTGGTGGTGGCATTGCTGCGCTTGTCTTTTGAGTGGTAAGAGACAGTTGTCCACTATTTGCAGCATGGTTTCTGGCCTGTGCTACATTGGTTCCTTCACCGGTGACTGCATCGAGTTGGGCAATGCTACTTCCTTTCGCGTTTGGCATTTGGGAGACTTCCTTTTGCAACGGAGATGAGTGAATAGGAGAAGCAGACTTCTTGCTCTGCGTGTCGCCATTGCCATTGTTGTTGCCGGCTCCGGAGGAGTTGCGCGGCGAGACACGTCCAGTCTGGCCATTGAATTAGCAATGCTCTTCTAGCTTACCACACACTACGTACCTGTTTTGCCCAGCGCAACCCACAGCTATTACAAAGATCCCTCTGGCCACTGGGACCACGCCTCCATTCTGGTGTATTGCGCGTATGGCAGTTGGCGCAATCCCGTATCATATTTCCAACACCCTTTCTCCGTTTCCTCTTCTTCTTGTTTGACAACAAACCTCCAAGTTCTTCGGCGAGGATCCTGTTCACCTTCTCCATTTGTCTGAGCTCGAATTGCCAACTAGAGCATTTTGTTGTCCGCAATTCATCAAATATGTTGTCTTCGGCTGCGAGAGCGGCATCTTGGGTCCCTGGCATCAAGGCTCCTCCAGCGGGCTGTGAGACATGGCCGCTCCCGGTGTTGACGGGAGCGGTTGCACTGGATCGAGGGTTACTTCCATTGTTCGTGGTAGTAGTAGATGCTGGTGCTATACTTCGCGAAGAAGCCTTAAGAAGCTTCGTTTGCGCGAGTAAGAATGACGGCTTTTGCCCTTCCGATGCGTCTCCGGGATACAAAGTAGTCTGCGCCTGTAAGCCCTGGCCACGACGATTCTGTACCTCATGCTTACAGCTGACAATCTTTCCTCTCCTGGCCTGCTCGATAGATCTCCCAAATTCAGGCCGAGATTCTTTGCGCATGAGATCTTGTATGCTTGTACCAATAAGTGACTCTGGCTGTAAGTCGAGTAGAGATCTTACATTGGACGAAACAAACAAGAACATGCCCGATGTGGATAATTTCGTCCATAGCTCGCTATCACCAATACCTCCATTTGTTTCCAGACTTCTGCGGCTGAGAGCAAAAACAGGTCGTTTTCGACCCACTAAAATAATGCATTTCCTACCCTTCCCTTGCTCAACAAATAATGAACCGTGGCTTTCGAACCAAGTGTACCCGCTTTGTTTGCGTCTGATCCTGAATACAATGTTAACCTGGTTCCCCGCAGTCGCGTCTTTCAATTCTCTGGTGACAGGGACGATATCAGATGGATGGCAGACAGAGGACAGAGAGTTGCCGACAAGATCCACCGTATCATATTCGAGGACTCGTTTCGACGAAGGGGAAAGATATAAAAATAGGCCCTTCAATGACAGGACGTGGACAACATCATCCGTATTTTCCAAGAGCATTTTGTCCCAAGACTGCTTGTGCCAGTCAGATACCAGACCTTTAGGGTTGAACTGTTGTAGAAGCGTCGACACGTCATCCACACCTAGCGTTTGGCCGTTGTCCGGTTCCCACTGGCTTGAAGCGGGCGGGTTCCAAATGTACTGACCAATATCGCTGTGCTTATAGTTCACCTTCACGCCACCCAGCTCCTGACCTGATATTGCATCTGGGCATTCGACCAAATCTATTTGAAATCCGATGAAATATCTAATCTCATCGGTATCCCAAGGGATCGGTATCATTGTGAGCAAGTTGAGAAATGGCTTTCCGCCCTTCCTATAATTGATAAGGCTCTGCTGAACTTCGGAGCCTTCTTGAATCATCTTTTTCAGGTTGTATACCGCACCATTATCAACGAACTCTCGTTTTGATCCTGCTTCGACTTTTCCATCCGGCGCTTGTAAAAAGCGGCAGTTCTGTCCAACAATATCGTGGCGACTATAGCCAGTCAGATTCTGGAAGTTGTCAGATACGTAAACAATGGGACAGTCGTTCATCGACACATCGCAAACCACAAAAGCACACGACATGTCGACAGCCCCCAGATGAATTTTCGGGTCCTTCCTCGTCGCAACCAACCAAAGGGCCTTGAGCATATCGAAACCACTTTTGGAGTATATCGTCTTCTCTTTGATTTCTTGGTGGGCCGAGGCAGTAATAGGCGTTGTAGGTCCAGAGTTCGAGCTTGGCTGAGTAATGCTCGTGGTGGATGTGCCGTGTTGTGGAGAAATTGCCGATTCAGACGAAGAAACGTGTCTCGACAAGGTTGGGGATAGCACTTGACCGAAGGTATTACCCGCTGTGCTCATTGGTATTGTATCCGAAGCACGAGTTGGTGCTGGGTTCATCGCGCTAATTTGTGCTGTTGACAAGCGAAGCATGGTGTCTGGACGACCCAAGGAGCCTGGTACGGCATGAGAGTTTGTGTTGATGGATGAATTACTGGCAGAAGGCTTTGTAGAAAATGCAGCATCGAGGCCAGTCATCTGAGTCGTGGTGAAGCTGTCGGTAAGAGGACCGTCAGTAGTCCCCGCTGTTCCCGTGACTGGAGATGTCGGAAATAGTTGAAGAGATTCATTCGGCATCTGATTCATATCAGCATGACCAAAAGCAGGCGGGTGCATGGATCCGATGAGGTCAGACGAAATCCCGGAAAAATCTGCAGCATCGGCAACAAAATTTCCAATTTGATCCGACATGTCGAAACTTGTGTTAAGTCCGGCAAATGACGGCCCGACTTGTTGGGGATATGGAAAAGTTCCTAAATCGGCATGGTTTGCTCCAAAAGACAAAACATCTCTGGATGTACCACTGGACGACAGGCGCCTGGTACCTTGCAAATCCACAGAAGGGCTTCCATAAGCGTGCGGCATACTTTTTCGGCGGTGCATTTCGCTTTGATTGTTTCGAATGATGTCGTCTAGTGAATCACCTGGCAGCATTGGCTGACCCGGAACCATCTGCGACATGGCAGAAGCCGGCAGCTGCATAGGAAGTTGCGAGCCTGGCATTACGACAGGGTTCATAATGCCCATAGCATCGCTCGAGGGTTGCTGGGCCTGTTGTTGATGTCGTTCGTCGCGTTGTTTTGAAAGCTGACGCCGTACCTCATGGGCAGGCAGCGTGTTGGACGAATAATAGCCCTCCATAACAACAGCATCTGGCTAGGCAGTAATGGCTTCGTCGCCGTTGAAGCCCCGGGAAGAATGGCAGGCAGGATTGTCAACAATAGGCTATCTCTTCGAGGCGTGTGGGTTCTGTGGACTGAGGGTGCGAGGTGCAAATGTGCGCGCTGCAAGCTGATTTTGACAGCCTGGTTGAATTTGTGAAAAAAAAAAAAAAAAAAGAAAAAAGGTAATAGTGCTGCACAGGAACAGTTTCCCGAGCAGATATTTTCTTCTTCTTCTTCTTCTTCTTCCTTTTTTTTTCACAGTAAGATACAACGGTACAAGTTGCCACTAAATGATCTTTAAACTGACAACCGCCAGGCACTCGTGCAGCGTTCAAGATGTCATTTGACCACAAAGCGGTAGGGCTACTCCACAGCGTGGCTACCGCTTTATACTTGTGACCGAATATATGTCGTGTTCGTGGCTATCGTCGCTCCAGTCGCCGTCGTCGGTTTTCTCCTTCGGTTGACTGAGCAGTCGTCTGTTTCAAGGTCGAAGACGCTGATCTCAAAGGTCCTTTCTTGGATTGTCGCAAGGTGGGCGAGTGAGGGGGCGACTGTGAGCTAGGAGTTCGTGGCTATCGTCGCTCCAATCGCCGTCGTCGATTTTCTCCTTTGGTTGACTAAGCAGTCGTCTTTTGCAAGGTCGAAGATGCTGATCTTAAAGGTCCTTCTTTGGGGGCGGCTGTGAGCTTGGAGCCGTCAAGCCTGGCACTTTGGTGGGCCACTCTTCCTTGTAGTGGTTCTGTACCCATTGCCCATTGCCCATTGCCCGGATGTAGTAGTAGGTCGCCCAGCAAGAGGTGGTCAATTTAATCCGACCCTCAACCCCTCAACTACAAACAAGGCAGTAGGTAGGGTCGGATCAAAATTGACCCTTGCGTGCCCAAGCAGGAATTGGACCTTGTGAATCCAGATTCCTAGCGTTACGCCACGTGCGTATGTCCAACTTTCGATAGGGAGATGAGAGTGTCAAACTATTTTCATTTTGCGTATCCTACACCAGCAAGAAACTAACGACTTGCATGAGAGATCGTTGAGTTGTACATCATTAGGTAACGCTACCTTAGGTACCTAAGTACATAGATACCAGGTAGGAGGTAGCTAGGAGAGAGATATGTCAGTGACAGCATGGTAATTCAGCGCCACACACACATTAGCATGATGACCCAGCGTGAGAGCCTGAAAGGAGACTTTGATTAGTAGAGGCAGGCTTTGTTCTCTTTACTCAAAAGCCTGGTTATCTGCCCATGTCACCACCTCGCCTAAGACTTGTAAGCTTGAATCAATATGTTCCCATCATCGCATGCTAGATTTCTCAGGGCTGAATCCTTCAGGCCACTGATTGTTTCTGGCCGATATGACTACGACCAGTGAGGCTGTGGTCTTGGGAATTTTGCCTTCCCTGGGACAACTATATAAGGCGAGACGAGAAACTTTAGAACCCCATAGGCCTGTTGTAAGCTACTACGCAGAAAATCATGTTGTATTTCTTCAAGCTACGCGACCAGCGCTACGTCATCACTTGCAGCGCTGTAGGATAGGCTTACAATTACTGCCGAGACAGTCAATTTAGGCTTGACTCGATTTTTACCCCGAGAGGTATATAGTCCATTAGAGATGCATGCGGCCTAAAATTGCTGCTATGGAAGCAAGCACTTCCAGAGTCGACTTCGATGAGCTTGCAATGAGTTACTATCGACGATGCTGAGGCTTTCGCCATGAATTACACCGGTACCATTTCAACTAGAATAAACATGAGAGTATTGATTGACGCTCTGGACCCAAATCTTAAAGACAATTGCATCTAGAGACTCAAGTTTGTTGGTCTTACCTTTATATGTAGGCAACCCTGGCTTCCTTTTTGGTTCCTTGCCCCCTATTCAGATCACTTGACCTCTTAGCCTTGACCCAGGACTGCAGTCTATTGCCCGGGGAAAGGAGTCTTTGCTCCGGCAACAGGCAAATAAATGATCAAGCTTGGTCGGCTACTGTTGGAGACTGTTGAGCTAGTTGAAGAAACTCATAATCGTTTGTTGCGACTCTTGTGAGAACTGGCTGAGCAGAGGCATCGGGTCCACATTTGCCGCAGTTAGCAGCGCTCTGGCAGCAGAAGCTACTCTGCTTGCTGTTTGTCCTTGTAGGGCCTCAGCCTCCAAAGCCTGGACGACGAACACGAAGAGCTTACTCGCTTGGCTGAGAACAATGGGATTTCGTCTGAATTGCACATCAGATTAGCTTACGTCCCCCGTTTGTTTCCAGGTTCTGTTTTCCTTCCACTCACTGATCAATCAGTTCCGCCAGATATGCATATGCATATGGCGCTGCCTCTTCGTCATTGATGACAGGAAGCGTGTCCACCCATTGCTCGATAACGGCTTGTATATCCCCCACGCTGCCTGGATTATTGTGCAGTATCTTAGCGATGGCAGCACATGCATTCTCTGTAGCATAAACGTTCTCGTCGTTCCGAGCTTCCGGTACTCGAGTAACTTGGAACAGATAAGGCACTGCCCCGCCCAAGAATTGTGTCCACGCTGGTCCACCATGATGAGCCGCCACCCCAATTCCGTAGGCAGCAGCCTGACGTATCGCAGCTGAGGAATCTTGACAACCATTGATGAGTGGTTTGGTAATGTAATTTGAGTATCGATGGCTGTCTGGTCCACAATATTCGAGGACATCGTCAAGAATGCAAAGTCCCCACTGCCTCTGTGTAGGGTCCGCAGACCTAAGGAAGCCTTCATAGGTCGACATTAATCTTTCCCAGGCTGGAAGAAAAGCGGGTCCATGATTTTTGAAGATAGAGTGAAACGCCTTGTTCATGTCTGACAGTAAAGTCTGGTCATCCTCGATCTCTCTTTCGATTTCTTCAGCCTCGTCCTCGGCGTCATCAGCAGTAGCCCCTTCTTTATCTTCTGCCCGCTGAGCAACTCTGTTTTGATAATCTTCGATTGTCGAAAGGACCGAGTCAATAAAGCCATTCATATGAGCGGTAGTTAGACAGTCTTTCCCAACAACTTCTACAGATTCATAAAAGCATTGGTACATCTCTGCGAGCGTTTCGATTGTGGGTTCGGCACTCAGTACCTCGAGCAATTTTCCAACAGTGGCTGCCCAGAGCCCCGCCAACTCGTTGGAGGGACAGCCGTAGGCTTTCTTGTACGAGCTGAGCAGCTGTGGAACAAGCTTTGCTGAAATGTAGCGGACTGGATCGTGAAAAAAGAAAGCAAGGCCTGGTAACGCTATCTTCTCCATGATGTTGGCTACAAATGGAGCAAATGCAGCTTCAAGAACCTGCGCATAGACAACAAGTAATTCAATGGCCATATGCTTGTCATCCATGGTGCTCGTTCGAATACCAATCATCTTCCCTTTGAGTGGGACGAATTCCCAGCCATCTTCCCCGTTCATTTGCTCGGCCTGTTCGTCGTCTTCAAGCAATTGTATGTCTGCCTTTGCCATAGCTAGTTCGAGTAGAGGAGGCATGACATTTTCCAAAAATGGAACGAAGTCGGAGCCCAGAACTCGACACATTCTCCCCCAGCAATGCATCAGATACTGTGCCTGGGGGTCATCTGCTTCAGTGATATTGGCCTGAATATTTGCCAAAAGGTCGACAAGTGTCATAGCGTCTTGGCCTAGCCGTTCCCGACCGACGGCTAGCGCTATTAGAGTCGCACACTCCATAGCTTTACCCCGTAATAGTCTGTACTCCTTCTCATTTTGGTTTTGAAGTACATTGACAAGAAGTGGCATAAGTGTGTTATAATACTTGGCGAAAGCTGCTTGTGCAGCATCGGCAATGGTTGCTATAGTAGATAAAGCTTGTTCCTGTACATAGCGCTTATCACTCTGAAGCAGCTGGAAGAGATTCGATAGGAGATCGTCGAGATAAGGCTCGAGGATCGACTTTTCAGCTTCTTCGCAAAAGTTAACAAGGGCGGCCGCTGCGTGAGACTTCACTCGTGCTTCAGGTGAATTAAGCACGGGAACAACGGCTTTCAGTACGCGGTCATAGAAATCAGTTTGCATTTTTGGCGCAAAGTCCGTGCTCATTTGACCAAGTGCATTGCAGCCAGCCCAACGAACGCGGGGGTGGGTGTCTTGCAAGGCTGGTATAACCAAGTCAAGAACTTGGCTCAGTTCGCCAATCATTAAGTCACGACACCCTTCAGAAATGGCTGAAATTGCCATGAGAGCGGCATGTCTGTCTCGCCAGGCCATCGAGTTCATCATTCTGGGAAGCCAGTTAAACGTTGGGGCCAAGATTGTCTGCCCACCCAGCTTATTTGCAAGGCGATCCATAGTTTGTTCACCTGCAACGTGATTTTGGTCGCTTTCGTCTTGATCAAGCTAACGTTTTAGTGTCGGTTAGCATGACCTGAACAGAAGTTAATATATATATTTTTTTTAGAACAGGATCTTACATCATCTGAGGCCAACCATTCGGAAGCATCATCGTCGTCTTCTCCCAAATCAGTCATCAAGCTCAAGCATTGAGTGATCATATCATTGGTATATGATGGGTCATTGCGGCACATAGAAGGCGCGTAGTCGGCAAAGGTAGCCATGAGCTCGAGCGCATTTTGACGACAAACGCTGTCGAGCTCTTTGTCCTGTATGACAGACACACTGAATTGCACAAGATTTTGAAATAGGTGTTTGAACATTTTGGGGGCAGTTTCGGCCAAGTCAATCAGAGCTAAGAGGGCCTTGCTCAAGTCTTCTGAGTCTTGAGACTCTTTAATGGGCGGAAGGATGTTGAGAACGTCGGGTATGAGGCCGTAGTACTTTGTTTGAGACTTCTTGCTAATTGCACTAAAAAATGATGCAAACGCCTCCATTGCGGCCAGACGAACCTGTTGCCCTAGTTAGTGCTTCCCTATGTCATTGTAGTGTTAAAAAGACAGATGGCTGTACCAGAACAGCATCATCCTGGAATCCTTTCTGAAAAGCTTGCAAGACATTGTCTTCGTGTTGCCGCTCGATAATTCCAGGAGTTGTTTTGAATACCCGGAACGCGTTCTCTCTCCTTTCAGGCTCTGGTGCTTGGCTGAGTTGGAACAGAGCGCCGAGCAATTCGGGCCACAAATCGTCTAGATAAAGGGCAGAATATTCAGTCAAACGGCAGGAAGGCGCCGCTATCAATCTTCATGTACTCACTATTATCCGTGTACTGCCTTGCAACTTCTGCAACAGCATCACTGATTTTATTGCGCACTATACGGTCTGTCTCGGTAGCGAGGGTCTCTAGAAGCGTCTGGCGTATGACAACAGCCTGATCTTTTGCTAGTGAGTAAAATATGTCGACAGTGTTCCCTGTATCCGTTTTGCGCGATTTGGTTGCGATTCGGCGGAAGATTACAGCAGCGAAAGAACGAGCCTAGATCCGCAGTGTTAGAAGACCTTGTACTATGTGAACGTGTACCGTGGCTGAACCGGCACAAGAGGGCTACAGAGCTTTGAAGGACATACGGCATTATCTTTAGCACCTTGGATCTGTTCAGCGAGTCCAAGTAAAAGCACCTCTGGACGGTTTCCGGTCCAGTTGTTCTGAAGATGTTCCTCGGCTTGAGCTCGTGTTGCATTATCTGCAGATTGAAGCGCTTGCAGCAGTTGTGTAAGCTCAGCGTGCACCTCGGCGGATAACAGAGACATTATTGCGGCGGCTGGGCGGTGTGAGCGCCTGGCTGCCTGAAGTTGTCTTTTTGTTTACGACGTCTTTGTGGCGAAATGTGGAAGAACTGTGCAAAGTCGTGAAGGCTAGCTCTATTGTCTGGAGAAGATGAGGAATGAATTCAAATCCTGCTCCCTTAACGGTCAACTTTTGGTGGGCAGAACAAAGTGGGGGAGGGGGGAGATGCACGCCGCCGCCCAAGTGGGCAGTTCCAAGACTGGACGAGATTAAAGCCCACCAGACAAGGCAGACCCTTGACAACGATTAGCGCGTCGTCCTTCGATACAAGCAAAGGACCAGCCAGGCTAATCAACACCAAATGCGTAGCATTATCTAGGCTAAGCGTCAAATCGAAGTGATTGAAGACTGCACTAGCTTTCACAAATAATCATTTCTGAAACATTTAGATAGAATTATAATGACTGCGTTAAGCATAAATAACGGTAGCTGGAGCGCTCTCGTTTGCGGGAAAAAAAAAAAAGCACACGCACAAACACACACACTCACCAGAACCCCGGCAACTTCCGCGCAGTGGAGTATCTGCTCAAATGCTGGAGCGCCAGATTGAACTCGTTCAAAATTGTATCAGCAAGAGCAAAAATAGCTATTGTTAAGCCGCGTCAGCGCCAACGTGCTTACATAAACTAGGTGTTTAGTCCTGGAAACAACGTAGCAGCATGGCGTCGACCTCCGTTACCACCGGAGCTACTTAGATGGGATTTTTTCCTTTCATGGGAAAACTTTGGTCTAGGGTCTATGAGTGGGTGATGGGAGACTGGTAACTCGTTTGGATTTGGCCGCATAACGATCGCTGTCACTCTGGATATTCTAACCAGCGATATCTCCAGTCAATAGCACATACTCCGTACGGACTAGAGCGACGTCATTTAGCGCCTCGCAGACCCACTCCAACAGACAACAGAGGCATCACATCACTCCGGAGCTTGAACACACAGCCAAGAGCCACATGATATTCCTAGCCCTGACTCTGCTACAAGCATGCACCGTTGAGAAATCCCGCTATCCGTGAGCATCTTTAGCAGCACCATCCCAATCTGCCAGTTTTGCCGTATATTTCGTCACATCTGCAAAGTATATTCTTGCCTTGAGCACGACGCCTTTCCTATTTAGCCATAACCGGCAGTGACCGAGGCATCGTGAATCAGATTTACCTGTCGTTGCCGCTGATGGATTCTGTTGCTGATATCCCTGGATCTGGATCCAAAGGGGCCGCAGATCGAAATACCCTGGATTCAACGGTTCCTGTCAGCCCCAGCCCCCATAGCACCTCCAGCCAAGATGTAGCGCCGAATCGGACACCGTCTCTGAGCAATATGTACAAGTCAACACATCGGCAGAGTTTTGTTGATAATCTTCGTAATGCACCACAATCGCCGCGACATAGGCATCCATCTTTCACTCAAGCCGCTGTTCAGGAGTTGCTGAATCATCCGCCGGCTGGACAACGCCACACGAATCCCAAATTTGTTGGTCGAGAATGGGGGCAGGTCGCCATCGGTGAGCTGGTCTCTCAGGAGGATGTGAAGTGGATCGATATGGACAACAGTGTAGAAGAAGCCACAAAGGTGAGTCAAGTGAGATGTTGTTCTGCATCCAGGCTGCCTTGCATCGGACCAGAGTCTAATATGAGAACAGGTCCTTTTGAAAAGTCCGACAAACGTCGTCCTTGTGCGAGACAACCCCTCAGATCGAGCTGCTACAGCGACTTTTGACTACTCAGATCTGAATACGTATCTCTTGGTGGTAGTCGGTCTATACAAGCCTGAGCCTGACCAGGTTGATCTATACAATAAAATAATACTTCAAGCAAGAGAAGGTTGTAAGATACCGCTTCGTCAATTACATCCTTTTTGCAGACAGGAGCCCTTGATTGGAGTGCCGTCAACGGGTAATTTGTCGCAAGCTATCGAAATTCTAGGTAGTGGGATTCATCGGTTACTTGTTACAAGCCCGCTTGGTGACGTGGTGGGTATAATGAGCCAGCTTCGTATGGTAGATTTCTTCTGGAACGAAGGCGTTAATTTTCCCATAATTGATCGGCTATACCCTGTTATGCTACGAGATTTGGGAATGGGCACTCAGCAAATCATCGCCGTTAAGTAAGTGACCAACAAGCCACTCAATCATCACATACTTTCAGTCATTACAGTTGCTTACCTGTCACTTCTTGTACAGCTCAGACGCGCCTCTTTCAGAGGCCTTGGCACTCATGAACGACGAGGGTTTGACCAGTGTCGCTGTTGTTGACAATGGCCAAAATGTTGTAGGCAATATTTCGACGAAAGACGTTCGTCATTTAACGACAACATCAAGTGCACCATTACTCAGCGAGTCTTGTATGCATTTCTTATCCGTCATTCTGAATGAACGAGGAGTTGAGAAAGGACGCGATGCATTTCCTGTCTTTTATGTCACACCCTTGTCAACACTGGCACATGTGGTAGGCAAACTCACCGCGACAAGATCACATCGCATGTGGATAGTAGAGCCAGCATCTCCGTCACCATCAGTTCCTGTTACTCCGATTATCGGTCCACAGACTCCGGTTAGCGGATCTTCGGCTCCTGCTGCCTCCATGCCCGGTGCCCATCTGTCTGGGAGACTCAGTGGAGTCATATCCTTGACAGATGTGCTGAATAATTTTGGAAAGTGCGCGGGACTACATCCTGCAGACCCTGGCGAACAAAGAGCAAGGCGCAGGCGCAGCTCAAGCAGCTCAGTTCGTCCTAGCCTCGACTCATCAAGGCCTAGTCTCGATGTCAGGCGGTAAATCACCAGCAACTATGTGTGGTAAGAATTGTTTGAAGATACAGGACCCCATGAAACCATTGGGCTTGCACTCACAAGGATTTGAGTCATAACATAATGACTGAAACGAGTGCTTAGTTCTCCAGCAAAGACGGGCACTCTATAGCTTCTATGTGATACCAGTACGTTTCATTGCTTTTCACGCACTAAAATTGGCGGAACAAGGACGAAGTTGCTACATATTGGGTCATCTTGATAAAGAACAATTTATGATACGTGTCGCTGGGACCAACAACTGTAACTTGCCAAACTGTTGACCGAGATATTTTTGTTCTTTCACTGGAAGTCTTTTTTTTTTTTGGAGATCAACTATTATCATTTTCTTTCCTCTAATGAGTAGAGAGCCATGTATTGTTAAGCTGTAAATCGTGTCCTTTGCCGGACCTCAACAGTTAACTCTACGACTCTTGAGGTATCTTGACAACAATCTAGTATCGAGTAAATTTGAAGGAGAGCAAGAATGTCTTTGTGCTGTTGCAAATTTCCTAATCGAGAAACCAGAATGCATGGTGCTTCACAATTGCACCTTGTATGATCCCGCCAGAGTCACACGATTGTAAAAAGAATCATATAAGTATTTTAACTTCTACTTTGTTGTGTTTGTTTCCGTCCCCAGTTTGTGCCAGGCACTGCATGAGGTAAGGCCTATAGCGAACACCGGATGCCTAGTTAAGCAAAGCTGTGCCGAAGGCGCAGCGTTGCGCCAGAAGGTACAAAAGCATACCTGCCAGCTTTGCTTCTTTAATAAGAGATCTAAGGTTCTATACTACTATAATTACTAGCTATATATTATTTAAACTTATATTCTAATTAATCTAGAAGGCCTTATTTTACTATAATTACCTAGATAATTAAAGCTAGTATATACCTTATAATATAGTTACTATAGTATTTAGTAGTGCAAGAAGCAGCTTACTTCCTGCATTCTATTAGCAGCAAGACCTGCTAGCAGCAACAACTCACACAGCTTTGCGCCACCTATGGCAGGGTCTCTTCGCTGCCATCGGACACATTGATACACTAACTGGAGAACCATGAGATACCAGGCAAAATGCTATGAGTATTTCTTAAACACAGTTATATCAAAAGTTCATGTACAAATTCGTCCAGCCTGATCAATCTGAATCTATGACCCCATCTCCATGCCAGTCCCGACTTTTGCCAGCGTGAAGAAAGGCTCATGCTCCACGACACTATCTCAACGGACCATCCCATCCTCAACGCTCTTTCAGCATAAATGAAGAAGCCGTCTGAAAACTTTGCCGGCTGTGCATCACCGGTTGCTATAACCAGAGTTCCTGGGCTGTGGAAGTACTCCATCACTGATTCAGCAATGCGTGTTTGCAAAGTTTCATCCACCAGATATTCCACGAATCGAGCTACACCGCGCTTGCGGAATACATCGTCTGATGAAGATACATCCCCTTCTCCATTATATACTCGTTTCCTCTCTCTGATGTCAACGCGATATCCCAATCTCTGAAGTTCGTAAATGTAAGGCGGCCCTTCGCGGTTGGGTAGAATCGAGCAACCGGCATTCAGAGTTATCGTTGTTCGGCCACGAACAAGTATTTCGGTGAGAAATTGCAGGTTCAACTTTGGCAACGGAACAAAACGGGCATTATGCCGAATGGAGTACTTTTTCCTTAGAGTATACTGAAAGCTGATATTGATATTTGACATATCCAAGAAAACGTGAACTCCGTTAAGCGCCGTAGGCTCATTGTTAGACCTGATGATTCTGTCTTCTGTTTTAAGGGTCAGCAACCGTATCGACAATGATTCTTTCTTCTGCTCCAGCGAGGATTTTGTGCTGTATATATGATAAATTGGTCCACAATCGGCTGGTTTGTATGACAGTATTGCGGCATTCGATATTACTGACACTGAATCAAGGGGCCTCATGTTGGCGGCGCCAGGCTCCTTCCGAACTGTTGAATTGGCATTTTGTACTTCTTGAGTAGTGGTTCTTGATATCTCAGCAGAAGTGACATCTTTATTTAGGTCAGACCTACGGTACTGTGTGAGAAACTGTGCGAGGGGTTGACTAGGGCATAAGCTTCGTCGCGGCCATTCCTGGTAGTTTACTTCATGTGCTCGGAATCCAGCTCGGGTTCCTTGAGATTGTGCCCTATAGGAATACTGTAGCTGAGTACATGCACCATTCTGGGTTGAAGAGATGCCGGGATTTGTTTCATGATTTTGCTTCCGAAGCTCGAGTTGTACTTTGGTGAAATCCCCAAGCTGGGAACCTGAACCTGCATTTGAGTCCACAAGTCGAGTATCTCGGTCATGATATATGGATTGTACATCAAGTTTCATCTTGAAGATTGCAACATTATCACCAGTGCTTCTGGGTAGTTGCTCGTGGTACAACTTTCGAAAATCTCCTAGCTGAGGCCACGAGCCTGTAGCCATACGTTGGCTCCTCTCGTCGGACATCGTTGAAGTTTCAGACACGTCTCGACGGATGATATTTGCATATGGGGCATTTGATGAGGATATCATCGAGGATGTCTCAGAAGATGTATTCTTCATCAGGGTCGCAGATTGCTCACAGATCTCAGGAGCGGCCCAGTTCAACATGCAGGAATTCTGAAGAATGGTATCAGTGGTTTACCGCAGGACACATGCTATTAAAAGCATAAAGCAGGTCTATGCCAAGCAAAAATGAGTGACATAACACCAAAATATGTCTTTCGGTATCAGGTCATTGTAAATAAAGCTAGAGGTGGTCGACTAAGTTCACCAAGTCTGAAACATACCTTAATAAGCTTGACTGACAAAAATCAGAAGCTTTGGAAATTCAGCAGATTGAAGAGAAATGCAGGCTATATCGAAGGCGGCGAACTAGAAGTGAGTGGAGGAATGACTGGTCTTGGATGGCACTACCTTCCATCACTCATCAAAGTCCTAAAGCACACATGTCCAGCCCCATTGAACGAGTGGATTGTCGGCGACGATGAAGGATAAAGTAGCCCATGTCATTGAAGAAACCTCCGTACAGACGGGATATAATGTTTCCAAAGACACCAGGCTTTTACTGTGAGGTCATACAGAAGGATAAGAGTGGTGAGATAATAATGAATTCCAGTGGGACTCTGCTGGATGAGATATGATCCATGGGCTACCTGTCTAGGTTCCAGGAACATTAGGATGACAAAATTTTGCAACCACCCTGCCACGATACCAGAAAGGAGCGATGATTGATGGGTTGTCATTGTCCTGTACTCTGGATGCTGGCTAAACAGGGGCTAAATTCATGCCTTAGGCCGAAAGGCAAATACATCACATGACATCTCTTCGCGGAAATGTTCTCGTAGTTTCTCACTATTTTTTTTCTATGACCTAATTGGGCAGGTGACTGCTGGATTTTGCGTAATAGGACCCTACAGACACTTCTCATCATTAATCACAACATCCCAGCAGTAATACAATATTTTCCGAAGCTTAGTGACAACTTTTAACGTCAGCCCACAGCTACCTCCAGGAACCAGAGCTTGGCGCGCGGGGCTACCATCATCGTCGGGTTCTAATAATAGCAGTACGCTTGCAAGCTCCCATGAGACGAGACAGACATAAGTCATAGACCCCGCTATGGCACTTTTAAGCTGTCTTGGATTTGATAGTAAGCTAGTCACTGTCACCAAGATCGTAACTACCCGACCATTTACCTAGCCACGGTAATTAACCACCACGTAGGCTTAGAAGCAAGATCTGAGGCGCAAACAAGAGAAAGTGTAGCCCAGCAGCGTTCGAAATGAAGCAATCATTTATCCATAGCAGGCATTGGCAATATATCGAGTGCTTAGCAGTATTCAACCGGAGGGGTGGTGGTCTTATATTGGCTAGGTTCTCTCTCTCTATCTCGATCTCAAAATAATCGCATGAGAGTAGTTTCGAAGCTACAGCCACCCTAATTAACGCCTCTCATTGCTTTTTTTTTTTTTCACGAAAATATTGTGCAGGACAGGTAATGAGGCTGGTCGACAAAATATTGTGCCCAATATACCAACGCCGTTCAACATTGGTCCCTGATGCAACCATCCAAAGGCCCTTTGTGCCGAGCACTTTCCTGGTGTCATATGTGAGCACCTATTAGCAGCAACACGAGTTGCCAATGAAGATAACACCATATCGTACAATCCCTAAATTATTGTTCCCTAACCCATTTTAACACCAGATTTTCGAGTCATGATCTTAGAAACGGCATGTCTTATCGTAGCTCCGGCTTTTTCAATATCCTTCTTCGAGAGAGCGGATGTGATGCAGACTTTGAGCGCAGGGCTAGCGGTCCATTTGCCGTCTCGTGCTGTAATTGCGTGTGCATATGGCTTGGTCTTAAGTTTTGCTATAAGTACACCATTCGTCAAGCACTGTTCGTGAAGGTCAGTATAACTTGGATCCACTTCCCCAAAATGGCCCTTGCGAATTGTGTTAAAGAGGATTGTATCACGAGATTTGTCTTACCTCATCGACACATTCCAGTAAGATGCGCTCTTGGTCGTCGGTAGAAAACTTCTTAGTTGTGATGATATCTGGCTTTAGGACAAATAACATGATGGGATTTTCCGGTGCGCTGGTGCAGGTGAGCCAGTCACTGCGAGGGTCCAGCTGTGACCTCATAGTCTTGATGTTCTCCCGACATTGAGTAAGAATTTCTGGGTTCGATTGCAGAAGATGAACGGTTTCACTTGCTGTCATGGCCAGTATAGCCGGCAGGGCGGCTGAGTAAGTGTAAGCTGAAGAAGTAATGCGCTGGTGCTCAACCACGTCCTTAGCGCCAGCACAGAACCCCCCGCCAGCACAGAGCGGACCAGAAAGAGAGCCTACTATCATATCGACTTGTTGAGGATCAACATTCTGAGCCTCAGTAAGGCCACGACCAGTGCGTCCAAGCACTCCAAAAGACCAGGTCTCATCGAGAATGATACGGAACTTATATTTCTCCTTGAGCTCCACTAGGGTCGGTAAGTCGGTCATATCGCCGCAAGTCTCGAACAGGCCCTCTGTCACGATGAACCTGCGAGTCAGCTTCTTCCCCTTAGCTTGTTCGACAGCGATGGACTTCATGACTCGCTCCAGGTCATCCATGTCGCCGTGTTTGAACCATTTGATGTTGCTGCGAGATGCTTGAAGGCCTTTGCGAATAGAGTAATTGGCTGCTTCGTCCGCAATGATTACGTCACCGCGTTTGCAGAAAGCAGGGATTACGCTGGAAACAGTTGAGAATGCCTGCGCATACACGATGCAACCCTCAGTTCCGAGAAAATTAGCTATATCGGCTTCGGCCTTGACATGAACATCTTGCGTCCCGTAGAATTGTGGAGGACCACAAGGCCCGACGCCATAAGTCCGAAGCGTCTGGATAGCTTTCTCCTTGATCTGTTCGTTGGCGTTGAAATTGTAAAAATTGTAGGATGCAAGGTTCGTAACCGTTCGTCCATTTGATAGTTTCACTTTCGGTCCTGTAGGGCTTTACGCCAAGATACGGGTCAGTACTTCAGATCCCCGGCTACGTAAGAGTATAATTCATTCTAGCTATCGGTAAGAAAGAAGCAAGAGGCGGTATGAGCACGAACCCAACTATGACCGGGAGTTTGTCGCTTTCATTTTCTTCGAGGGCAGTTCGTTCGGCGACAAGAGGCTCAGGTATCCATTCATCGATTAATTCATCGATTTCCTAGATGTAACACTCCAGTTTAGCCGGTCGTAAACATCACCTTTGTAGAGGAAAGGGGGATGAAGATGCATCCTATACTCACCTCTTCTCTAAGCTTGACAAAATTTTGTTTATGGGTTGAATATGATGGCGAAAGCAAATATCGGATGAAGAATAGAATCAAGACTAGCTCAATGGCGGATCGCACTGGATCATTCTGGTAACTGGATCGTATGTATCTCACGAGCACTGCCGAACCGGGAACTTTCTGAAACGTTGAGATCGCCTGCCGCAGCACACGGCTGACCTGGAGTTGAAACGATTCGAGATCCATTCAAATGGCAGCGCCTGTGACTTGAGTTGCTCCGGGGCTGAAAGACAGGATCAAGTGTAGTGACAAGAAGTGAAGCTCGCGCACAAGGTGGCCAGGGGGGTCTCGGCACTGCAAAATCGGGGCGCAGGCTCTGCAATGAGCCAATCCACCTTGGCACTAGCGCAAGGTCGAATCTAACACCCCACTACGTAAGCTCGTACAAGAACGAAACGAGCAGCAATATAACTAAGTCCGGGCAAGTAGTACGATATCAGGGCCAAATCATTAGGAAAACTCCAGCCCTCCTCTTCCGGGACTATAAGTCCATTCACGCATAGCAAACACCAATTAAAGCGGCTTTATTCTTGTTCACTATTGCACGCATCGTGAATGCTTGCTCTACACCTCATGTATGGCGCCTTTTAGAAACAGCTATAATTCAAAACAAATATATCAATACAGTACATATTCTAGTTGCAAGCAAAACGCAAACTCGAAGCACGTTACAATAGATTATTATGCAACAGTCCATCCTGTCTTTAATATGGAGGAGTACGGCATGGTCAGAACAACCATTTCTTCCCAAATCCCATATCAGTGGTTAAAACAAAATTATTTGCCTTTGTAACCGGACAAATTGCTGTAATGCATCATCCTTTTGGACAAAGACCACCTTCGGAACTCATGTCGCCTGGGCAGCGGCACTTGAACTAGAGGGGTTGAAACCTGAGGGATATGTGTAACTTGCAGCACCGGTACCAGTCTCACTGCTAGCTTGCGTGTCATCATTGGAAAGAAAGTTTGGTTGCATCAGCGGCCCGATGCTACCTATGTTGAGCGTCTTGTAGAACTTCTCGAGGTCTTTGTCCCCGAGTACCTTCTTCAGCGCCACAGGCCCTGCAATTAGCGCAACGAAAACAATAAACAAGATAAAATAGAGAAACGCATATCGGACGACCCGTCTACGTCGAAGCTTTGACTGCTTCATCGAGTATATAGGAGGTCGTATTTGTTGACTGAAAGAATTAATTAGTGTTTAATTTAAAACAGATTCATGACAAATCATACCTTGGCTTCAGCCAGAATAACATGGTGGAATGAAGCTTATCAACTTGCGGAATCAAGATAACTGGCAGCATCATGAAAAGGAGCCAATGTCCAAGAATGAAATCGGCACCAAACATGCTTAGTTCAGTGATTTTGCACAAAAACTCGCGGCCAGGTTGTGAGATCGAGTGCCAGCCCATCGAGTACCATTTGCCGGTCCAAAACGCGATATTAGACTGATCGGTTTTCATCTCACGAGTCAGGAAAACCGCCACAATCAGCTTGAAAACGAATCGCTGTATTGAAATAACGGCTATCATGCCAGCTAGGGTGCGAGCGAAGTTGAGACCTTCCAGGAAGAACATGCCTTCGAAGGAAATCAACATGAAAATAGCCGCAAAGGCGTGTGCTATAGCAGCCAGAACGCTGCCAAATTTCTTGCAGCACATGCTGAGCACCGGACCCATGAAGCAAGCCATACCAAACATAGCAGCAAGGACTCCAGCATTGACGCCTATTGGAGCAAGAGCGATAGCTAGAACTCGTATCAACGAGGAAGTAGGCTTTGTGTACGAGGTGAGATTTGGGTTGTTCTGAGTGTTGACGCCGGTTTGTGCATTAATGAACAGATATGGGACTAAAGTCCAAACAACTTGCAACAAAGGTGCAAGGATTTCAGAAAAGAAGATGTTGGCAATGGCAGCTCGGGGAACATCAGCGGATAGTTTTGCTGAAGCCTCACCGAGTGTTTTTCGCTTGTATCCAGTAGTTCTCGTCCGTGACAAACGGCAGAAAGCAATCCAAGATTGACCGTGGCTTCTGGAGTTGCCTCGAGACAACCATCTGAGGAAGTCACGATAGTCAATGAAGAAATCATTCCATGCAAACTGGTGAGGATTGTAGAGAAAGGGAGAAATAGTGAGGCCCAGAAGTGTAATCCAGAAGTATGTCAAAGCTGCCTGCCATGCCGTTACAGTCGCAAAAAGTAGCATCATCAACAGTCGCGCTCCGAAATAGATCGATGGGCCGGCGAACCGAGAATACAGGACACCAAAGGGTATACGCGCAGTCGCAAAGCCACGCCCGGTGCCGATATAACGAGCGCCTCCAAATGAAAGATCCTGTTGCACAGAATTCGCGTAAATCTGGCAAACAAACACTTCGAAAAATAGAGACAACGAGAAGAACTGTTTCAAAAACCGCACGAGAGCCCGCCAGACACCCCTCTCCGTTAATTCTTGTACGAGCAGAGGTACAAATGACAGAAAAAATACGAAGAAAATAGAGAAGATACTTCGTTGAACCCATTGCATTATGGCGTCGGTGTTTGCGCACCCCGTAGGATAGAGGGGGTCAGTTGGTGGCTTCTCAGCGTTGTAATTGCAGGGAATAGTCTCATGTCGGAAGGCACCAAAATTTACCAGACAGAGCATAAATAGTTGAACAGAGAGCATGATAAACATGTTGTTGACGTGAAAGCCAGGGTGAGCATAATAGAAGGACAAAAATCGATCGAGGGGCAGTTGTGTGCCAAGGTAATAGTATTCGCGAGAGAGCATCTGTTCACCCATTCCAGTTCCGATCTTAGTTGTGAAGTTGAGGATTGAACCAAAACCAAGATCACGACCTTTTCCGCACTGGTAATACTCGCAGTGTTTGATGCGACCTCCACGAAGAATTGCATTCATACCAGCGAAAATATCTTCATTCAAATGCAGTCCTTTCTGAGCTTTGGAAACACCGCCTCTTGTTGTCATGAAGATTCCATTTAGGAAATCAGGATGGCCATAATGAAGCTTGCCTCCAATCTGCGCCAAAGTTCGAGCGAACAAAGTACCAAATGTCTGTTCCTTTCCTGCTGCGACGTCGCCCAGGATGCCAATGTTCTCTGAAAAAATATATTCTCGTGCACCAAGAATAGCAACGGGCGTTGATACCTCATTCTTCACTCCAGGCGTGTAAGGCGACACGTTGTCGGTTTTCATCTCTTCAAATTCGGCCAACACACTGCGTATTTTCAGACATTCCTCTAGATAGTTATCCTGATTGGCATCGACAAGTTGGATGTACTCGCCACGGTAAAAGATCAATGAGTGGTTCTGATTGTCAGATTTGCCATCCCCAAGAACCGGGTTACCGGACAGCTGAATCCTGAATTTGGGCCTTCGCATACCATTTTCCATAAGTTCTGAGTGGCCATCAATCAGCGCCGAGTATAGTCGCGGCTCTTCACCCTCTGCAAGAGGCGGCTCCTCATCCAAGTACGCAATTTGAAGATCAGGATATGCTCGGAGTAAAAATTCAGCATTCTCCATTTCTTCCTTGCCAAACTTGGAGTAGCGCTGCATTGACACGACGATTTTGAACTTTCGCCGAGCCATACGTTCCAATTCCCTTTCCAACTTGTCTGAGTTCCCCCCAAACATCTGTACAACTTCCGGGTTTTCAACTCGATACAGAAGCTTGATGGCTCTGCTGTAATTCATAAACCCAGAAATAGTGCGATAAAGTGTTTGTGAACGAAGTGAGGCCCAAATTCTAGTTCGTAGAGTGTACTCAGGCGCAGATGATTTGAATCCGATGCAGTAAAAAGGAAGATCGTCTATTTTGCTCTTGGCTGTGTCCTTCTCATTCTTTTCTGGCTCTGCATTCATTTGGGCAGTCTCATCGGCGAGAATCTTGGTATCTTTAACAAAGCAATCCCACTCATGCGGGTGCAGTTGCTTCAGATACTCTAGAAGCGTGACTCGGGAATAGGGTTCGTCCTCACGAATGATCTCGCGAAGAGATAATAGAATCTTTTCGCTGTAGTGAGGAATCATGACTGTAAAGGTTGGCATGTTATCAACAGGCAGGGGCTCAGGTATAGGAGTAGAAAGAGATTGGGCGAAGAACGAAATCCGGCGCTCGGCTTCGCTCTGACTAGGAAAAAACTCAGTCTTGAACGAGTGGTCTTCTTGCGAGACGAAAAATGTAGGAGCCCTGAGAGTTCGCTTGCCTTCCTGCTCCGACGGGACTTGATGATATAGCAGCTTTTGAACGTGGTCTATGGCTAAAAGATGCTCGCGATACATCGAAATGACAATAGCATTCCAAACCTGCGAGATCAAGACTTTAGGTTTGTATTTAATCTCCATGTCGGTGGTTGCCAAGACTTTAGAGTAGATACGCTTGGGAAGGCGAGAGAAAACATTTCTCCATGGAGTCAGGATCGAAGAGCCAATATAAAACGACCGGGCAATTGAAAAGATGGTATTGAGGAGGACGTAAAAGAGATAGGTATCCAAGAAGAAGAAAATCAAGTCTGTGAAAGCCATCAAGCCAAGGAGAATGTAATTTTGACGTTTGCAGAGCATATCCTTGAGAATGGTGTCACCCTGGCAAACAGGGGTAAAGATGGAAAGATACCGAATGACGTCTCGGAAAGAAAGGGTAAGATAGACGTAAGACTCTCCAAACTTGGCACCGAAGACTGTCAACCACAATCCGAAAGACATTGCCATGTCATTGCCCTTGAGTCGAGGCCAGCTGGCTGTGAATGTTTGGCTGGCGACATACTGACGCGAGTTCTTCGTCAAGTAACTCCCGAAAAGGCCTCCAAGTGGCATTACAGAGAAGAATAAAAAGGTGATAACTGCGATAATAAAATTCACAATGCCAATAATGTAGTCGATATCCAGAGAGCCGGAGTTCTTCAGTTTCGTGGGAAACATTAGCACCTTAACGGCAGGAGCAACGTTGAGAGCGAAGATGAGAAGCAGGACAAGTAATCGCTTCGTCAAGTGTTGTGCTCCGGCCCATCGACGAGGGACATACGCCCACTCAGCCAATGTGGCAAGAATTTGAATGAACGATGCAATCCCTCCGCCTAAGGAGACGGCGGCGAAATGTGTAGATCCAGCTGGTTGCTGATTAAGCTGCTGCTGGTACGACGGGCCAACCATAATAGAAGGTGCATTGTGAGACGTGTAGAACCAGAACATTGTAAGATGAATAATCCAGATACGATTGAAGTTGACTAAAAGATGAAACCATGACCTGGATTCTTTGTACGTCTTGAAAAAGCACTTTTTCCAGTTGACGTCTTTCAGTTTTGCGTAACGCTCTGCAGGAGGGACGTCGACAAGCTTGCTTTTATCTTGCATGACGATACGCTCGATTCCTTCAGGATACCAGAAAAGTTGGTTGCAATCGTCGTATCCGATGATGTGCTTGTGGTCACGCTCACGGCGAACATAGACTCCGTTAAGGATTTCATAGCCTTGATCGCGCACATATTGGTAAAGAGGAGTAATGACATTATTCAAGTATGTGAATTCGTCAACAGGCTCAACCAATGCTTGACAAGCTGGAGAGTTGAGATAATCATCAGCACATTTGAAGATGAAGCATAGGCACTCAGGCATAAATCGCACTTGGTTAGCCTCGCCCCAGCAAAGTAAGTATAAAGCGATTTGACGGACTCGGTCATGTTGCGACATGCGATTCATGCGGGTTTTCCAGCGGAACTCCGCAGCTTCAAGGCTATCATCACCTTCCAGGTCTTGAAGCGCTTCCGCCTCCGTGGTAGCATCATCGGCATTTTTCTTCTTCTTCTTCTTGTTTTTGGCCTTGCGTCGCAGTCCCTTGGTTTTACTATTGGCAAAGCCAACTGCGTCATCCAGGTCGAGATGGGCGGCGAAGTACCACTTACGGTAGTTCGCATTATCACCTCCAATATAATCGGCATGAAGAGAGAGAAGAGCTTGATTTGGCGTCATGCGTGAAGCACGAGAATCAAGAAGGGTCATGAGATGGTCGTACATGTTCCTCATGCTGTCTCGCTGAAAACCAAACTTGCTTGTAAGGTCCAGAAAGATATCTTCAATTTCTTCTTTGGACAGAGGGATCTGCGCATCCGAAGTCCATGCAGGGTAAGGCTCCTTGGAACGCTGTCCAGCTGGTAGTACATTGCCGTAGTCCATGCCGTAATTTGGAGTGGAAGCGCCAGAGGAACGGTTGCCTCCATAGGAAATCTGCGACGAAGGGGGTCGATATCCACGCTGGCCCTCTCCATAGCTATTGTAACGCTCGTCACCACGGCCGTAGTAATCCATCTCTGCAGCTCGAGCCATGTCGGACCTCATTGTGAAATCACTGAAGGTCTCAGAATCTTCCTCTGAGCCTTGCCGGCCACCATGGCCACCATAGCCTTGATTGTAATCCTGGTCATAATAGCCACTTTGACCATTGTAATATTCGTCCTGGTACTGGTCATGTCCGTCGTAATAGCCGCCATCCTGGTGGTATGGATTGTTCGGATCCGCGTTATAGTAGCCACTGCTACAGGTTAGATACCCAGATGATGTGACTATCGAGAGTGATGGATGGGTTGAGCATACGATTCGTCATAATATCCCTCTCCACCGTGCGCACCTTGCGCACCAGGCCCAGACCGAGCATCATAGCCGTTGTCATAATACTGGTCATCTTGGTAGTACGGGTCAGCAGTGCCGTGATTTTCGCCCTGGTGGCCATAGCCATCATCGTAACGATCATGATGACCGCCCGGATAGCCAGACATTGTAGCCAATTCGTCACTCTAATCGAAAAATGCCATAGGGTGGTACTGTGATTCCGATGGGCAAACGACTGTCGTTGAGATTAGGTCGGTAAGAGAATGTCAAGTAAAGGACACCGAAGCAGAGGGATAGATGTTTGAGTACAGCCAGAGGCAAGCCGTTAAATGAGGTGACTACTTCGTGATTCGGCCTCGCCCAATTTAGAGAGCGTTGGGGTTTAACGGACTAGAGAAGGCCGTTCAAAGAGCGGTAGAGCACCAAGGAGACAAAAGAGGACAACGAAAGACTAAAGTCCACGATATCGCGAACGCGTTGAGACGCTGTAATGGGTCTCCTCGTTCGAAGGGTTGGGAAGAGTAAAAGCACGCAGTAGGGAAGAAAAGTAGGCTGGGGGCAAAGAAACCAATCGACTTCTGGAACCAGAGAAACACACGCAAAAAGGGAGAATGATGGAGGGTGGGTGAGAGGCTAAGATCGGATTGGTGCAGCGGTGGCTGAGACTGCTCAAGCATGGCGTTCCTGTGTCCACCTAAGTCCTGAACGACAATACGAGTGAGCGCAGGCATCAGGAGTGGAAACTAGGAAGGACCTCCAGGAGGAGGGAGGGAGAGGACAGGGGGTTTCAGGAGGAGGTTGGGTTCCAACCCACGAGGTGGGGCGGCTTACTGCCGTACATGCACTAATGGAAACATTTATCAACACGCCTGTAGCAGTTATTTGAAGTATCTAAGTTGTAAAGATACCTAACTTGAACGTTGCGGCTCACAATTGGTCAGCCAGCTGTTACACCACCGACGCACATTCTTATCCGCCACCCGGCCCGCATAATCTATTTGCAACCCAATTACGCGGCATAAGTACTTGGCAAGGGAATGAAAAAATTCATGACCCCTCGGTCCATTGATATTGAAGTGAACGAGGGGCTATGTAATTTTTTCACCCAAGTGCCTGGCACGTTCCGACCACTAAGCCTGCGGCTGACGTGGCTATGTTATGATGGCACGGTGATCGAAAAATTTTACGGACACCGCGGGCCACCCTCGACTGCCAACGGCCACAACGCACACATTTGAGGCCTAACCTTGTATGTCGGTAACTAGAAATTGACAGCTCCTATAACATTGTGAACTGCCTTTTTTCAGATTGTATTACAAACTTAAGCCTTGAGGTTTAACAATCCATCCATTGAAAATGGGCTAGCCACGATACATGTCCCGACTAATCTATCGACTCCTTCGATAAATACAATTTTCAGTTCGTTCTCCATCACAAGACAGCTTTGAATTGTCATAGCACTGGCTCAGAGCTGGGTGAAATTTATGTTGCGAAGAAGTGCTGTAATCACTCCCGACTATGATTGTCGTACCACCCAGCTTGTGGCTAGAGTTGCCGCGTTCGCGCACTATAACAGATAGTCACTGTTATTTAGCATTCAGCCGTTGAAGAAGGGAAAGGCCAAGAGAGGCTAGGATTATGAGGTCATGTGAGCACATATTCGGCCAGGAATTAACAGAATGTCTTGGTACGCTAGCCCTGGAAGCACCACGGATGTGCATTTACGTCGCTGGGGCAACCAGCGCCAATTGCTACTTGGAAATTCTTTGGTAGAACCCCAGACGTAGAGCACTCCGCGCCGTCATCCGCACATTATACCAAGACGCAGCCACTTCCAGAACGCAGCTTCTTTCTTTTTACTTGCAACTTAAGCTGTTTGATTCTGTACCGGTAAAGACAAGACATTTCAGGAAGGCGCGAAGACAGTCACGGAGATGGTCCTATCGAGCAGTTGCCAGTCAGCTACCGACGATAGTTCGTCAAGCCAAGCTGTTTTGTCCCAACAGGAATGTCATATACTATCTCCGGCTCGGAATAGAAGCGAGTTTTCTCCGAAATCTAAAATTATAAAATCCGTTCCCAATTCTAGCACATCTATGGTGTCCATTCACAGGATGCGGCGTCTGGGAAAGAAGCAAGAGGCCAACCCGCTCCTGCAGCCATGGAAACAACAAGATGATGATGCTTCTCAATCTCAGTCTCAAAGCAAGATTACAAAGCCTCCAGAATTTTTGGGTCTGGTCACTGAACTCGAACAGAATATGATCACATCACCAGCAAGGTCTCCCAGACAGGCTTGTCATGAGACGAACAGCCCGAACTCGATCAATGTTAAGAACGACTATAGGCAAGCTTCATCGATGCGAGGTCCTGGTGGAATGCCACAAACGAAAGTCATCAATGATTGTCATGTCGATGTCTCCTGCGATGACAGAAGTCGAATCTCGGGAACTTTAATTAGAACTTTACCTACTACGATGTCGTTAATTTCGACAAAGGCTGAACAAGATCTACCGTCACGCACGACCGAGAACAAAGTCTCAGACCACATCAGAGACTTTAAGTATCAAGGCGGGCCAATCGACCCAGGAAGTGCTTCGACTAGCAATACGAAGAAATCGAATGATAATGCCGATAAGCTCTCGGACTTATTAGGAAATATGCATTTAAAGTCGCTTCAACCAACGAACGAGAGCCCTGCTGATGTCGCCGATTCGTTACCTGATGTCCGTACTCTTTCTAACGCATCGACAACGTCAAGGTCAATACGGACGTTTCACCCGGACCAGAAGATTGTGGAAGATCCGGCTGATAGGCGTTATCAAACTTCTGCTGAAGTTTTTGAGTTTCAGCTACCAGTGGCGAGTCATGGGCGTCATGCTTCAGAAAAACCCAATATGAGGAAATTCCAAGTAGCCAAACAGTCCATAGCAAATGAGTTTCTAATCGAGCTCGACGAAAAGGTCACGAATGGACGGATTGGCGAATTAACCAGAGCCACAGGCGGTGTGAAATTGGTATGGACGAGAAGTCTTAACACAACAGCCGGTCGTGCTAACTGGCGACGGGAAACACTTCAAAGCATCAAATCGACTGGAACGTCGCCGACTGAGCATAGGCATTACGCATCAATTGATTTGGCTGAGAAGGTCATTGACGATGAGATCAAACTTTTCAATGTCGTCGCTCACGAATTCTGTCATCTGGCAACATTTATGATCAACGGCACAACAACAAACCCCCACGGGAGGCTTTTCAAATCTTGGGCTTCTAAATGCTCGCTCATTTTCGGGAACAGAGGTGTTCATGTAACAACGAGGCACTCATATGACATCAACTTCAAGTACATATGGCAATGCGTTTCTTGTCATTTGGAATACAAAAGGCACTCTAGAAGCATTGACCTTCAACGTCACCGTTGCGGAAGTTGCAAAAGTGAGCTTCAGCAGATTAAGCCTACACCCAGAAGTGGTAGTAAGGATGGCAGTAGTGCGTCTGGGAAAAGCCAATACCAGCTTTTCGTAAAAAGTCAAATGCGATTAGTGAAAAGGGGGAATCCTGGAGCTTTACAGCAAGAACTGATGAAGATCATTGCCGAAAAATGGGCTGCCAAAAAAGCGCAAGACAATTCAAGCAACCGAATTCATGTGGATCTCACGTCGGAAGAAAATTGCGCTCAAAATGAGTGAGACTGCTTGCATTCTGCAGCACTGGTAGAGAACCAGAGTGGCGGGCTTATTGCTCAAGGTTTTTTGCTTCTGTTCCAGGCTCGCCAGTTTTGAGGCAGAAAGGGGCAGCAAGGGGTGTTATTCTAGTATTATGCAAGAGTGAGACAATTTTCGATACACAACCAAATTTGTTAACGGGTGAAGGTACCCTTAGGATGAAACGAAGCAGCGTACAGTATCCTTTGCGTATGCGAAGCAGCACCTAGGCGGTGGGCTAATCGAGACTAAGGAAGATAAGCGATACTTTAATTTATTGTATAAACCTCACTATAGTAAAAGTTACTACGAATTTATAGTTATATAAAGTAGTACATTGCGTACATTACAGCTAATGCCTCCAGAAGAGCTTAAAGGCGCCTGCATTAACTAGCCTCTTAACAGTAGTTTTCTTTTTTTTTTTTTTTTTCCTAGTTGATGTAAGCACTGCATGAGGCCGACCCATGCTGGACACCGCTTGCCTAGCCCATACACCGAATAGAGAACCATAAGATCCCAATGAAAATTAAGAATCCTCGTTATCAATACAGATAATTAGCTCTATTTATTGTTAGAGAGGTTACTATTGTTAGTCTTAGAAGGTATTGTGAAAACTATATGCAATATGCTACATGTTGTAAGCTGTTCAGGAGTACCCTGAAGCATCGAAGGTTGTGTGAGTCATCAATTCTGTTCGAGCAGAGAAAGAGGCCATTATTATTTAGCTGATCTGCATGACACCAGATATTAAGTATGACCGCAATCTAACGCGCATTTAGGCAGAGTTTCTCTCGTGACTATAATAACTTACCGTAGCTGTTTCATTGGACTCATGGCTGTTCGCCAAAAGCCCGCATTTCCCCCAACTGGGTGGGATTGTACATTATATATTTTCATCATCATCATTATTATTGCCCAGGTAACTGGTACTTGATGTGCACGCTGCCAAACTTTACGAATAGATGGTGCTTGGCTGAGCCTGACTCCTCTCATTCTGGCTCTATGTAATAGCCTCGCATTTTGAAGACGGTTCGATTCACACACGGGTGATGATTAAGGAAAATTGTACTTGGCCACGTCACAGACACACAATTAATGGAGTTGAAACCCGCACCCCTCGAATTTGTGCTAACGGCCACAACACCTTCAAATAAATCCGAGCTTTGTTAAAATTTACATCGCTTTGCCAGGAATTCGAAATTCCGAATGATTACTCGCAAATTTGACCGGATCAAGCATAGCTCGATCAAATTTTCTCCTGCGTGCCACATCGCTCAAGAGCCCCACAAAAGTCAGGCCGTGTAATGAAGGCACTGAAAAGTGGTAACATCCGAGGGCAAATCGCACAAAGGGTGACTCGTGCCTAAGCCATACGATAAGGCATCCCCGGCAACATTCGCGGCAGAACATCGTCATCCAGAGAGGTCCTTGATTGGACATGCTTGAGACAGTCTCTCCTTTCTACATACTTTCTCACCTACACGTGAACGCAATGGGTGTTGGAAATAAACGGACGATTACGAAGACTAGGCGCAAGATGCGGTAAGGCGCCAAACAATCAACGCCAAAACTTGTCAGCTAACGGAGCAAAGGGACGTCGATCAGATCAAGGCGGACCTCTTATCTGCCAGGCACCTTTCTCAGTTCAAAGACAGCAAGAGTGTCGAAGACCTACCCGGACTTGGCAAAAATTACTGCATAGAGTGCGCAAAATGGTTTGATACTGGAAACACCTTGAAAGCTCACAAACGTGGTAAGCCACACAAACGCAGGTACATATGAATTATGCAATCAGCTTTCCGTCTGGATACTCTCAGGAACTTATATTAATCCCAGAATTAAACAACTTCTTGATGAACCGAATCCAGATCCCCGCCGAATACCAGGTGCGCACAACGAAAATCTACCTGACGACCGACTGCATAACACACGACCAATTGCTGCCAACAACACGGAAATGGCTGCATAATATTTACTATGGAATTGCAGTTGATTTGCTTATTTGGGTTGGGCTCCAAACTTCAACATGCCCCCACCTGCTTGCCTACAGACCAACAATCGAGCAGATTAGACAACAAACTTCCATGATAATTGCATGCATTATTCTCTCTCACTTAGCGGCTCGGCCACGAGCACTTAATGATCGGCCGGTTTGGACTTGAGCTCGCCGGTTCGTCCTGTCTGTCGTGGATGTTCCTCTTGCGAACGGAAGGCGAGACTGTCGGTTTTCGGCAACAGCAACCCTCGGTGGTCGCTTCATCGTGGTTGGCGGATTATCGACAAACGAGGTGTCGGTTGTCCTAGTCTCATACTTAGAATGAAACCTGAACAGTATAAATGCAGTCAATTTTTGCTGGCATAAAGGGACTCACATGAAGGTAGCTTCTGCGTCAGTGTCGTTCTTGCTTGGGCTATCTAGAAGCATTTCCTGCTCCCGGTCTCGCCCGAACGATTCAGGAATTGGGGCCTGTGTCGAAGCAAATACTTAGCAGTAGTCGTCAGTCTCTTAAGTGTTAAGATTACCTCCGGAAAATCAACGCAGAACGCATTCATATGCAGTCCGTATAAAAAACTTGCAAAAGATTCTCCAAACCGAGCTAGGCTTTCGTGCATAAGTTGAAGGTGCATCATGTTAGCCTCGAAATCAGCCATGGCGTCAGAAAGTTCCGCAAATGCAGGTTCGAGTGAGTTGAGGGGAAAAGATCGAGCCGTGTTGCCAGCATCGCGGGCAGACTCTCGGAATGATGCCCGTGAGGATGGTCGGAGTGGTGTCGTTGGCCTGGAGTGCCGGGTTCGAGAATTCGAGCGCTTGCGACTCATAGAACTAGGCTCATGATGCTCTTCGGTGACTTTGCGCATTTTCGCCTTTCACCGATGTTTATCGACGATAGAAGGACCTTACAATAGTTTTCCCTTTGTCTTTTTCTGATGGATATCAAGAAGATGTGATTCCCCGCTCACGCGACATTACGTCGCATTGTGTTTTATGGGCACGTGCAGACCTCCAAGCTGCGTCGCATAATTCTACAGGCAAAATCAACGCCTTGCACGGATATTGGGTACTCAGTAGGCAATTGGACACCTTGAGGCTCTCTGGAAGCCGCAGTACAATATTTGCGAATATTTTAGATTATCATAGCAATAAACTAACTCTTGTGAGTGAGGTTCCAATGCTAGCGTGTCCGTTCACATGTCATTTACCTCCTCCCCATTTTCGCGTTTATATAAGTGATGCTCAGCTACTGAAGTTGAGTAGGCCTGTTTCAATAAATGCGTTTGATAATCAGTTATGTCGTAATCATTTTTATATCCTATATTGTGATTTAATACCACGGCTAAAGGGATATACACACGTGTTACATACCTCGGTAACTAGGTACCTTATACATGTAATAAGTCTAGGTACTACCCGGTAGATACCGAGCTAAGTATTAACCTACCTACCATCGCACGCCAACCCGGCTCCTGGTGGTTCTGACTAGCCTGTTATTAGTTGCATAACAGTCAGTAATTCTAATTTAGAGTTCCATATATAACTGTACTGTTATACAAGAGCTTTCACTTCTACAAGCTGTCGCTGGAAACCACGTTAGTGCGTGATGGTAGGTACCTAGGTAGGTACCTATACTAGTGCAAAACAGTGGGTCGTCTACTTGCCTGTGATGTTCAGACGTCGTTAAGGATAGATAAGTTTTACTTTCCATAGTGCTACGGAGTAATGGCATTGACCGAAGCTCGTTGAAGAAACATCATCACCTGTTAAAGTCAATCTCGCTGCTCTCGGCTTTTCCTTCACTACTCTAACTTAACCTGCGGCTGTAGCAAATCCAAATCTTCATAATTCACTCTCCAAAAAGCGTGCGCATCAAACTAAACCTATCTTCAAGGTTATCCATGTCGTTTTGCTCTCCCGTTGGGAGCATCACAATTCAGACACTATCAAGCGAAGCCACCTCACGTACGACCTCAAAGTTGGGAATCTGCAGTCTCGGTCACAAGCAGATCATACGACGATCAAGCCTGTTTACAACTATTTCAAAAGTGAACGCATCGCTGCCGTTCAGCCAGGCTCTGCCAAACCGACCTGCACGCTCCGTCGGCAGATCTAGCATATCGACATTTGGTAGAGTAGCAAAATTCCTGAACCCAATCTCCAAGTCTGAGAACGGCTTAACTACAAAAGCACCTGCTTCATTTACCAGGAGCCTCCGCCACCCCAACCTCAACCTCCAAAGTAGTACACATTACTCAATATTAATCTCTGCTCTTGCTTGCATCGCCGCCGCTGTCGCTTTCTCGTCTTGGGTTCTCATTAAGAACGATTTCTATATCCAATTGGCAACCAACAAGGGCTTTATTATCCCCCAGATTATGGCTACAGAACCTGCTCCTGGCCATCATGGCAACTTGACTCCGGAGCAAGAGGACAAGCTGCGGAAACTTTGGCGTGCCATTTTTAAGGTTTGCGGTTCACAGGATGAGAATATCGCAGAGAGTGTAGATCTCTCAGCAGATACGAGCGCTGCTGGGAAGCCGGAGACTTCCAAAAAAACACGCGGTTTTGGATTTTTCAAAAGTACCTTGCAGCCCGATGCTTCTACTTCTGGCACCAGTGAAGGTGGAAACTCCACAGAAGAGGACAAATATGGCTTGACTAAGCAGTACAAAGAGATCCTAGCCAACCAAAAACCTGAAGATATCCGAAAAACAATTTGGGCAATGATGAAGCACGACCATCCGGACGCTCTAGTTCTTCGCTTTTTAAGAGCTCGCAAGTGGGATGTTGAGAAAGCACTTGTTATGCTCGTCTCAGCTATGAACTGGAGGCATTCCAAGATGAGAGTCGACCAAGACATCATGAAGAATGGGGAAGCTGGTGCTGCATACGATGAGAAACACGGCGATGACGAGGCGAGGAAGCTTGGGGGTGACTTTTTGAAGCAGTGTCGTATGGGTAAGAGCTTTCTGCACGGAACGGACAAAGAAGGAAGGCCTGTTTGCGTAGTTAGAGTTCGCCTTCATCGGGCCGGTGAACAGTCTTCTGAAAGCTTGGAGAGGTACACGGTATACATCATTGAAACTGCTCGTCTTGCTCTGAAACCACCTGTCGATACAGCGGTATGTCTTGCCTGTGTAGGCTCTAAATGCATTCGACGATTAACAGCCTTCTGCAGAACATTATTTTCGACATGACTGGGTTCACATTAGCCAATATGGATTATCATCCCGTGAAATTCATGATACAGTGCTTTGAGGCAAACTACCCCGAGTCTCTTGGAGTTGTACTCGTTCACAATGCGCCTTGGGTTTTTCAAGGTATGTCAATCTCGCCCCTAGGAACAGACAAAGTGCTAACACCTCTTAGGAATCTGGAGAATAATTCGCGGATGGCTTGACCCTGTTGTTGCGGCAAAAGTTCACTTCACCAATCATAGATCTGGCCTGGAAGAATTTATCAGTCCCAGTCAGATCATAAAAGATCTTGAAGGAAACGAGAATTGGACTTACGAATACCAAGAACCTATTCAAGGGGAAAACGATATGATGCAAGACACTAGAACCAGAGATCGCCTGCTAAAGGAACGAGAAGATTTATATGCCCTTTTTGAAGATAATACGCGACGATGGATAAGACATCCGGCTGGTGTGGAAGGCCGAGAAATCAGGGCGGAGCGAGAACGTATTGCTACCAAACTTCGCGATGGATATTGGTGTCTGGATCCATTCGTAAGAGCTCGTTCGCTTTATGACAGACAAGGCATCATTCGTTCTGATGGTGATGTCAACTGGTACCGCTACAAAGAATCGAACTCTAACGAGAGTGGCACCGGCACCACCGATAACACTTATGTCGATGATAGTACTAGGGCAGTGCAAAACTAAAACCAATAGAGGGTAACTAAAATTCGAGCATAACATGTACCTTTCAGTATATGATCAGGGGTGTTTCAGATCCTATGTCGCACTGCATATTTGTCGCCCATGCTAAATATTTCAATCATGTCTTCACACCAGTGGTCATTGAACAGTTTGCTCCGTTGTTGTACCTGTTTTTGACAATGATAGGTGCATCGCAGTGCTCGGAACAGTTCCCGGCAAATTCCAAGTGACGACAAAATGTATATTCTAAATGATAAAAGCCTTGTGGCGTTAAATTAATGAGATGCCTTCGACTATAAAGCGTAGTTTAACCGTTTAGGATATTTCTAGACTCCCGAAGCTAATCTTTGTGATTTACAATGTTAAAACTAGTACGACTAGACCGTCACGCGGCCTAGAGGACTTATGATGGGGGTGAAGTCCAATTTACCAGGGCGTAGAGTTAAATTCGATGCTAGGAAGACACTCGCACCGTACCAATAGAAATGCGCTACGCTATGATCGTCGTTGAGTAGAACCGTCTATAAACAAATTATACCGTCAGTTCCAGGCACTTTTTGTCTCACAGGCAGGCTAAATGGTAATCAGGGCTACCCTGTAAAGCGTTTAAGATAAACTCTTCTAAATACTGCTTCAAATTATCCCACGCGGTCTTCTGGCAGAGATCAATTTTTCTCCAACCAAGCAAGATTTCGACCTTTAGACTGAACACGCCTTAAGTGGCTTTCGTAATTTTCGTCGTAGCGGACTACAAGGTTGAAGCTATTGTTTAAGTCTTCCTTGGTGTGGTGTACACATGCGCTGTCACATTTTAGACTTGATGTCTTCACACAGGGCTTTAAGCTTATCCATGTCGCCGGGTTGAGACGGCCACGCTATGCCAAGACCTTCCGACTCATTGGGTTTTGGAATCTGATGCAATGTCAGACAATACGTACGCTCGTAAGTGTTTCGAGGAATATGCCTACCATGTGGAAGTGAACCTGAAAAGGAAGCGCAATTGCTTCAGCATGTCAAGGAAACATTTAATCAACGGCAGTTAACGTCAAGTTCAGCACTCACGTGGTGGACCTGCTGATGGGCAATAGTGCCATTGTTTTGCAGTATGTTATAATCGGTAGCCCCGGTTGCGTTGACGAGTTTCTTCAGCGTAGGCTTAGAGAACAGATCAGCTTTCTCGCCTTGATCTCACTGCTATTTGCTCTGCTTACCAGAATCTCACTGAGTTGATCGTCAGGGATATCAGCTAGTTTTGCACCATGGTATTTGGGTATGACAAGCTATCAGAATATAATTCGAGCGCCTGATTAGCGCTCTGACCATGACTGCACATAGCGTTTGCAGTGCTTCAATCCAGGGCAACGAGAGTGCAAGGGGCAGGTTAAACACATACAGCATGGCCCTGGCTTAGTGGACCGATATCAAGAAACGCCAAGGTCTTTTCGCTTTCGTAAAGCTTCATGCAGGGAATTTCGCCTATCGACAGTCCAGGTTGGTCTGTGAATAACAGAAGGCACACACGGGTGTTCGGTCTGGATCACACCTCAGTTGCTGCCAAAAAGGCTTACCTTTAATAATGCGGCAGAAAATGCATGCCATGATGGTTTCGCGTGCAGACTGCAAAGACTTCCACGGGTTGTGTTTGTTGCAATGGAGATTGGAATTCCCGGGCCCTGGTCAGGCGGATTTATGATGTTAACCATGTGGAGAGGATATGAATAGCTGCTCTACTCCACTTGATTAGCAAGCCACGGCTCACGAGATTTTCCGGTACAGTTAATGCCACTCGTCCGGATCCGGCCACTCCCTGTCCTGCACTATGACGGTAAATGACGCCGCTGCACTGCCAAGAACTGCTTGACCAACCATTGGGCGGCCTTACAGTTAGGAAAATTTAATAGAAGAGGACAACTAAAGGAATAGAGCTAGAACCATACCATGGACGATTTTCTGAATAGACCACCTTGTCGTCACGCGAAATGATTGCGGGGTGCAGGGTAGCCATCTTAGGAACAGTCGCCACGTTCTGGAAGTCATTAGGCATCCCATCAAAGGCAATGAATGAGGGGCAGTCAGGTGCAAAGCCAAAAAGTTTTCGCGCCGAGCAGTATCGGATGTACATTGCACAAACACAGCCAAGGCATATCTAGGGTTGCTTCAAAAGCTAGCTAGAACGCTGAAAGTACAAATTTCAAGTCTAAAGAAACACCGGACAATCGAGGTTGGCAAGTAGCTCTCCCCAACTTACCGCACTCCGTTACGATTAAAGACCAGATGAGCTGACAACGAATATTGAAATTATCAGCCCATACAACAAAAAGTTGTCATGTCGAGCTATCTTAGCACGCCGCTGTATGGAGGCGCCGTAGTTTGTGATCTTCCAGAAAAATTTGCCGACGTTAGGTAAGTCACGACGGCACGAAACGGAAACTGCTCACGGCCCCTGTCTGGATAGCACGAACAGTCATGCGAGTTAGTCTGTAGTTGCTAACGTATAGCCATATATCAAGCAAGCTGCGTCAAGTGCCTGACAATCAGGAAGTCTGGATCGACAAGGATGGGTTCACAAGCATCATATTTGATATAACCGAACGAGTTGGTGGGCCTGGAAACGGTCCTGAAATTGATGGCCGTGCAATTACAACGCATCTAGAGGATATGGTAGGGTCGGATATCGACACAGTCAAGATTTGGAATACAGCAGAAACCGAATTTACTCGTCTCGAGTACGTATATTGCCCTTGCGTAATTGTCCGTTGCACAGCATCACTGCAGTTCCTTGATTAACGTCTGCTGAAAACATCGCCAGATTGAAATGCCCCGCATACACTCTCATTGCAACCCAAACACCCAATGTTGGGCAATCGCGCAGCTCCGCATCAGCGCCAGACTTCACTGCTATCATCATGACCCTTCTGCGCCTCGAGACATATAAAGCAGATGTCCTGATAACAACAAATGTTCCACATATCAAAGGAGAGTACAACGAGGAAGAAGTTGATCTCGAGCTCGGAAAACAAGGAAAACTTATTGGTGATGCAGTTGAGCATTCAGCTCGCATCTGGGAGACATTAAAGGTTAAAGATTGGGGACTTTTTGGAGAATCATAAAGTAGATTGTTTAGCGTACAATGACCCCCCCTCTCTTTGCAAAAAATAAAAATAAAATAAAATAAAATAAAATAAAATAAAAAAGAGAGAGTGAGAGACAACTCATTGAGCAGGCCTATACATTAAGTTCTTGACAAACGAGAAAAACCCCGGAATCTTGCTGACGCAAACTGGCATAATGCGTAATGCTGTTATGGGATACAAGGCAATTCTCTTCAAGTCACAGAATCACGAAGTCGTACAATATCCAGGTCAGCGCTGCTAGTTACGATAGTGTAGTAAAATTTTTCTTGACTCATCCCGCGTCTGCTCGTCGATCGTCAACGATTCGGTTTCATATTAGCTGTTTTCTGTGTCGATTGGGAGTGTTTGCCTTATCTTGATGGGTTTTCGTAATATACACTCTTGATGCTTGAAGATTCATCTGCAATAACATGGATTAGACTCTGAAATTGGGTCCACACCGAAACTTTCCATAGCACTTAGGTCGGCAAGTTTCCATTATAACGAACACATCGCAAAGAAAGCGATATAATCGTAGATTCGGCCCTGAAGAACCAGAAGTTCCCCTGCGCCTAGGACGTCTATTAATGCGGCATATATAGAGACCAGTATAGTTAGTGGTGTTAATACTTTACAGATCTCCTTTGACTTATATATTACCACGGCTAATGGGGGTTTCTGCTAGGGCAAGGGTTCTATCTATTAAGTTAACTTGACAATAAACCGACTATCACAAAGACCGACTTAGAAATGTGGACGAACATTTAGGGAGTTGCAGGAAACAAACAATATTTCGAAAATCCCCTCAACTGATTACTAGGCGGCCAGGGACTATGCGCCCTAGAGTCATCTACAAATATAGTGCTTCTAGTGATCTTTCTAGCCTATTGATGACTCTAAATATTGCTGAAACACCTCAAGTTTGCCTAGCCCGACTCCCCGCTGATTTTAGTGCCGACGAAGAAAGTTTCGGTACGTAAATCAGGGCCACTCAGCGACAAGATTATAGCCGAGCGGAGCCGAGCGGAGTCGAGCGGCTGTTCGGCTCCAACACAACCTGTGATGGGGTCTCAGTTGTCATGCCTACGTAATAGCACTGGACTAAGCAATATATCAGATCAGACGAGTTATCCAGCTGTAATAATTGTAATGTAGAACAAATATTCATGAATAGCTAATTTTACTGCATGTCGTTGTGACAGTGCATATACGTCAAAACCTGATCGAGGTAGTGGCGTGCTCAAACTTGTAAACACTCGGCCTTGAGTGGCCGGGTAGGATTATTATCACAAGGCTTGTGACTGGCTGGCTGTACGGAATCCAGCTCACTGTGCTAGGCCTCCACGCACATCATAAGCTCCACAATTTGCTGGTGCTCGGTAACAGCTGGCAAATGTTGGATTTCTCTTGCCGAGCTAGAACACCGCTCTCCACCTCAAAAAGACAGCCCGTCTCCCTGCTCTTCATCTACTTAACCTCTTGGCCTTCACTTTCCGGGTCCTATTTTCTGGAGTTGATCTGTATTGGAGGTCGCCAAGGGCTGACACCGCCACATAGTCATTCTCCCCTCTACCTAGTTGGCATAGGACTCACGATGCTTGTATCTAGACAGGTTCTGGGCAGTCTTGCCCGGACCCGTGTCCTTCCTGGCGGCGCCATCAGTGCTCGTCGGCTCGCAACTGCTGCCGATTCTGCTCTCGATAAGAAGGTGTGTTTTCTTTGACCAGATGACTTCGTTTTTTTTCTTTTTCGTTTCGCAACAGACCCGATCAATGTCGCATTCAACAATCCATCAGTGATCATGGGTGAAAATGGAATCATGCCTTGCTAACTACTATTCCTTCGTCATTCTAGGTCCGGCAAAACAACTGGGAGGAAAATAACTTCATTAACTACAAAAAAATGTCCGAGAACCTCGCCATTGTTCGATCCCGCCTCAATCGCCCCCTCACGTATGCCGAAAAGATTCTGTATTCGCATCTGGATGACCCTCATGGTCAGGACATCGAGCGTGGCAAGTCATATCTCAAACTGCGGCCAGACCGCGTTGCCTGCCAGGACGCCACTGCACAGATGGCCATTCTACAATTTATGTCCGCAGGAATGGACCAGGTGGCAAATCCTACCACTGTCCACTGCGATCACTTGATCGAAGCACAGGTCGGCGGTGAGAAAGATCTTGCTCAGGCCGTCAGCACAAACAAAGAAGTCTACGATTTTCTATCGTCTGCTTGTGCCAAGTACAACATTGGGTTCTGGCGCCCGGGTTCTGGTATCATTCATCAGATTCTGCTCGAAAATTACGCCTTCCCTGGCGGCTTGCTTATTGGTACAGACTCTCATACTCCTAACGGCGGTGGTCTAGGCATGTGTGCAATTGGCGTTGGTGGTGCTGATGCCGTCGATGTGATGGCCAACCTTCCATGGGAGTTGAAAGCCCCCAAGGTCATTGGTGTCAGACTCACCGGTCAATTGTCTGGATGGACATCTCCCAAAGGTATGGCTTTCAGGTTATGTCAAAACTTGCTTTTCGGCAATCCTCGGCAATCCTCGGCTGTCGTTTTTCGTTGAACTAAATTTCCTTTCCATGTATTACTGGTAACTGATGCATCTTACTCTTATAGACATTATACTGAAGGTTGCCGATATTCTTACTGTCAAAGGAGGCACTGGTGCGATCGTGGAATATCACGGACCTGGCGTTGCTACAATCTCTTGCACGGGTATGGGTACAATCTGCAACATGGGGTAGGCTATACATTTCCGGCTTTAAAATGAGAGCCAAATACTAACATATTGCTTCTAGGGCTGAAATTGGAGCTACCACATCCGTCTTCCCATTCAACGATCGTATGTTCGAATACTTGGCTGCCACCAAGCGCAAGGATATTGGTGTTTTCGCCCGTTCCTATGCTGCAGAATTGCGCGAGGATCAGGGTGCAGAGTATGATCAATTGATTGAACTCAACCTTTCCGAGCTTGAGCCCCATATAAACGGCCCCTTCACTCCAGACTTGGGTACTCCCATCTCCAAGTTCAGCCAAGCAGTGAAAGAAAACGGATGGCCCGAAGAGCTCAAGGTTGGCCTTATTGGATCTTGTACCAACTCCTCCTATGAGGATATGTCTCGCGCTGCTGCAATTGCTCGCGATGCTTTAGACCACGGCGTCAAAGCCAAGGCTGCTTTTATGGTAACTCCGGGATCCGAGCAGATCCGTGCTACAATTGCACGAGATGGCCAGCTGCAGACATTTGAAGAGTTTGGCGGTATTGTCTTGGCTAATGCCTGCGGTCCATGCATTGGCCAATGGAAACGTCATGACACGGTACAAGGTCAGAAAAACTCGATTTTGTCGTCGTACAATCGAAATTTTACTGGACGAAACGACGGTAACCCCGCCACGCACTCTTTCGTTACATCTCCCGATCTTGTTGTGGCCCTCACGATCGCTGGTAGCCTGCATTTCAACCCTCTCACCGATAAGCTCAAGGATCAGAATGGCAATGAGTTTCTTCTGAAACCCCCTACAGGAGATGCACTCCCACGCAATGGCTATGACCCTGGTAATAATACTTATCAGGCTCCTCCCAAGGAGCGAGGCAGCGTCACTGTCCAGGTCTCACCTGAATCTGAGCGTCTTCAGATTTTGCAGCCCTTCAAGCCTTGGGATGGAAAAGACGCGACCGACATGCCCATTTTGATCAAGGCGAAGGGCAAGACAACAACAGACCATATTTCGATGGCTGGTCCGTGGCTGAAGTACCGTGGTCACTTGGACAACATTTCCAATAACATGCTAATTGGCGCCATCAATGAAGCCAATGACGAAGCGAATAAGGTCAAAAACCTCACTACCGGCGAGTGGGATGCTGTTCCGGCAGTAGCTCGTGACTACAAGAATAAGGGTATTAAGTGGGTTGTCATTGGTGACTGGAACTATGGTGAGGGAAGCTCGCGTGAACACGCTGCACTCGAGCCTCGTCATCTCGGAGGGCTTGCGATCATCACCCGAAGTTTTGCTCGAATTCATGAAACAAACCTCAAAAAGCAAGGCATGCTTCCCCTCACTTTTGCCGATCCAGCCGACTACGATAAGATTAAGCCCGATGACAAGGTGAGTCTAATACAAAATCTTGTGTGCGACTATGATCTTACTACTAACCTACGCTAGGTCGATATTCTCTGTACACAACTTGCTGTTGGTAAACCGGTCACTATGATTGTTCATCCCAAGGACGGTAAATCGTTTGAGGTCTCGCTGCAACACACTTTCAATGAGCCACAGCTTGAGTGGTTCAAGAATGGAAGTGCTCTGAACACCATGGCCAAGGCTGCCCAAAAGTAAGATTGCTAAATACCTGGATTTAGAGAGTTTGATCTGTGCAGAGCAGTGTTGTAAAGAGTTATGGTCTGTATGCAATCGTGATGATGCGGTTATGTTGGTTTCTTTAGTTATGTATGTAATTTGTACACAATCAAATTGCCATGATCGAGATTTCAATGAACCTTGAGTTTCATTTTGATGGCCCTGTGGCCCGTACGATTGAGCAGATGCCTCGCTGGATACTTTTGAGCTATGCGATAAAATCTCCAGGACAAGGCCAAAGGGGTCAGGCTAATCAATCATGCCAAGTTAGATCCTACTTGCTAGCAGGTCTTGCTAGTGAATTTTGACGAGTTCATGACCCTTAACGCTATTGGCAAGTTCAACACACCTCCCGGTCGGACCCGGCACATGACACACAGCAACTGGGATGCTAAGTTATGGCTGTGGTTGCTAGAAGAGTTATTCCCTTACGCAGCATAATCGCACCGTTCAATTGCCGTATTTCAAGGTCTTTAACGCTGACATTTTACGATCTGGTACACCGCAATGTCATAAGTCTTATCGACTAATAGCCAGATGGTTTAGTAAGATTATCCAACTAAAGAACACGGTGTTTAGAGCCTCAAAAAGAACGTCTCATTAAGTTCAAAAGAGGCAAAGCCAAAAGCTACGCTTCCTCTACGTCCCTTTGCTGCTTTGCATGGTAGTGTTAGACACAAGGCAAGCCGCGCTTTGCCTAAGAAGATGGAAATTATGCGCCGGGTTCGCTGTGAATAAATAGATAAATATTAACAAAGGAACAAATTGCCGTATAGGAAGCATTTTCGTACCATCAACTGCGTTTCTGCAAGGTACTTAAGGTCTTAGCCCAGCCAAATGTATCGGCATCTTAGGCACAAGAAAAGAGGCAAAATAAGTTAAAGCTGCAGCGTCTTGTGGCCCTGGAAACTTATGCTAGCCTTCACTTCATTGGCATCTTCAACAGTAGTAAATGGATGAGAGGTCCCCATAAAGGTCATAGTGAAAGCCTTTCCGCCTATAGGAGGCTTCTCGCTATAGTAGCTGCTATCTCAGGGCAGCCCGGGAGATTGTAAGGCAAGCACAGGCTATCCTAGAAGCGAAGGCCGATTTGGTGAAGGACGCAGCCAAGGAAGCAAAGGTTACTATAGTAGAGGAATTTATTAGAACGCCAAGTAGTTGCTCAGCAGATAATATGCTCTCAAAGGCCTTCAACATACACTCGGATTGTAAACGGATCGAGTTTGGTCACGGACCCGTGAGGTTCTTTACCTAAGTACCCTCGTCTCCCTTACTCCCGCACTCCCCACGGGCATTTTGATAGACCGAATCCAACATCGTACCAACAAGTTGTGGCCCAAATGAAAGAAGTTTTATAAAAGCTACGTTTTCTTACATATCAATAGACATTGAAATAGAGGTACTAGCAAGAGTATACATTATCAAGAGGTATATTGTACGCGCTGCAGCTAAATCAGCCTTGCTTAACCCCGCGCCTGCGATTGATGGTATTGCGACTAAGCCGCATTTTAGTGGTCAACTAGAGTACTCTAACAGATCCATGCGATGTAGGTCCGCAGCACAGTTTGGAGATGATAAGGGATGTGAAGTATTTGTGTAGTTAAATTGAGCCATATCATCAATAGTGTCTGCTATTACCCTATGATATTTCAAGTACTGTAGGATCCCTGCAGACTGTGGAAACCACCCCGCGATTCAGACAACGTCACGTGAAGATAAGGCGATACTTGCTTCTGCCCCTTAATTGAATTGTCCAGCAAGTTCAATGAGCAATCGAGCTTAACTGGTCATAAAGAGAGCATTTGTCATGCGATATTTGTATGACTGACATTCAGTCACAGTTTGCACCTTCGTTATCTTGCATTATCTCCGTTCTCATGAAGCAAAGTCGCATGGAGGCTTTGTAGAAGTTGTGTTGTTGTGTTGATTTATCACCTCCCTGTTATCGACGTCGACGAGCGAGACGTGAAGCTCCAAACGATGCCCAACATTCAAAGATTTAGTGCTGTGCGAGCCCGTTCATATGTCTTTCGACTGCCTCTGTTCACTCGAGCGATAATTATAGCGATAGTAGGATTCTGGATCATCAGTTTTCCGTCTTTGTGGGACTTACAACAATGGGGCTCGTTGATCCCGGACAAGATCACTTTTACAACAGGTGGAACCTCCAGTTTTCCTACGAAGGAACATATTCTAACTAAGCGGCAGCTTATCGCTTGTCTACCTTTCCCTTAATCCATCTGAATTTTATGCATGCGATTTTCAATCTTATCGCACTGACTCCACTCATGGAAAGATTCGAGAATGAATATGGGACGCTCACCAGTCTGGCTTTATTTTTTGGACGTAAGAGATCTTGCAAATCTTGCTTATGCCAAGACAGACTTGCTGAACAAATTATTATAGCATTGACTACAGTCCCTGCCATTATCTACGTTGTCATTGAGCGTGAGATTTTAAGGGCGAATTCTAGTGTCATGGGAGCCAGGTTAGAGTGAAACCGCGATTACTTCGAGTTTGTTGTAGAGGAGCTGACGGCACTGCATTTGCAGCATCTGGGTATTTCTACTTTTAGGCATGGAGGCAATCCGAACGTACAGGGCTAACCCACATATAATCATCGGAACATATCATATTCCGACGTGGACAACACCATTGCTTTTAATGTTCGTTGTGGCTGCCCTGATACCCAACACAAGTCTGTTGGGCCATCTTTGCGGTGTGGCAGTAGGCTATATTTGTAAGTTGGACTGATTGAACGAGGATAAGGTCTCTTACTAAGAGAGTGTCAACAGGCGGTCTTGGCTACCTCAAATTTATCGCTCCTCCTGAATGGGCATTGAGATGGATAGAGAACAGGCTCAACCTGCTTTCAGTCCTCCCCCACTATGTAAGCATCGATCAGAAGACATATGGCCGATTCGGTGTACTACCGTCAACGACACGAATGGGAATGGGAAGTGGTGCGGCTACAGAACTGGTCAGCAGTACCCAGCGTCTTGGTCCCTGAGACTGTAAAACTCAAAAATGAGAGCATTTAAATATGCAGTTAGGAAGAAATATCTGTTGCGTAATTTTGAGGTCGTGGAATATGGTAACTATTTGCGATACAATGCATGGGCCTTGGAGTTAGAAGATAGTTTTCCGTTAAGCACCGGTCAAATTGTATGTCGAAAGGGGTAATACCTCGAATGAAAGGTACCTTTACGTCAGGACTGCCAAGATATATCAGACTTGGGTGCTAATAATATCTTTGCACCTTAGAAGTAAAATATACTGTCTTCAGTGCTGTGAAGTACGCGATTCTTCAATAGCCTACTGACTAGTCATTATCAGAAAACCATGTATAGGCATGCAATGATTGAATCACAGAGGAGAACGCTGTGGATATGGACGTATCACTGTACTTGTCCCATCTCGGCATGCAGAAGTATATTTCTTGAGGAAACGTGCCGCGGGGCACATATTTATCAGCAATCTAACACCATTTCCTTTCAATGTATGTGCCAGCACTTCAGCGGAGTTTCTTTCTTTGCCAAAAAGATAAGAAAAGAAAAGACGCTGTTTTGCCGGCTGTACCTACCCAAAGGCAGAGATGCTGCAATAGTGGCGAGTTCACTTAAATTCGTGCGCCCTTCCCTCCTCGGTACTGGTTCTCTATTTCTTTATAACGGGCTTCCCCACACGCTTCATTGATGCAGAAATTAAGACTACTAGGTCCGATGGCAGCGAAGAGACCCTGCCATAGGTGGCGCAAAGCTGTGTGAGTTGTTGCTGCTGCTAAGTCTTGTTGCTTGCTGCTGGCAGGTCTTGTTGTTGTTAATAGGTCTTGTTGCTGCTAGTAGGTCTTGTTGCTAATAGAATGCAGGAAGTAAGCTGCTTCTTGTACTACTAAACACTACAGCAACTATATCGCAAGGTACATACTAGCTTTAATTTTCTAGCTAATTACAGCAAAATAAGGCATTCTAGACTATAAGTTTAAATAACATATGGCTAGTAATTGTAGTAGCATAGGACCTTGGACCTCTTATGAAAGAAGCAAAGCTAGCAGGCACGCTTTTGCACCTCCCGGCGCAACACTGCGCCTTCGGCATAGCTTTGCTTAATAACCGTTTATCCTATTAACCTAGCGGTAGTGCTGGAGTGCGACGTAGAGGATTGTGTGTAAAACCTGCGCGTATATACTGTATATGAACGGAGTACGGTGGTTTCCGTGCTCTACAGGCAAAGATCAGTCGAGCATTCTGGTTCCATATCAAAAAAAGAAGAGATAGTTAATATGCCATGAATAAACACTTTACGAAGGGCATGATTGTGATACAGTTGTCCTAAGCTGAGATGAGGTGAAATAAGTGGACCGCGCTCGTTGTCCTCGACACCCCGATAGTTGCAAGCTTCTGTCGCGTCAGGCTAGCAAAGCGTGACAATAGCTGTTCACCTTGAACAGCGTCGCTGCACTTTTTTTACTTCGACATTATCCTGCACGACCGCTGGCATGTCAAGACTACTTTGTAAGTACCTCTTCGATTTATCAGAGGATTTGTGTCTCCAGTGTTTTCAACCTTAAAACTGCCGAGCTAACACGCAGTACTTCAGCATCGGCGCTCTCTTTGCGTGGAGACCCTCGAATGCTGAAATTGCCCCCTTACCTATCGCTTCTTTGCGTCCTTGTTGGTGTAGCGTGGCTGATTCTCCTGCCGCTTGACCACTACTCACGAAAAACGTACATTTCCGAAAATGCCTTACTTCCGGGTCAAGTTCACACGTATTTTGGTGGGAGTGAGCACAATGTTCTCCGAGCGTACAGACGGGAACTAGACGCAATCATCGATAAGAATAACTATCAGTGAGTTGTATTTTGAAATGCGACCCTAAGCCTAAGGATGGCTTGTAGCTTACTGATATAGAATCAATAATCACCTTGGGAGCGTACTTGGTGCACACGGGATCAAAATCGGGAGACAAAACTACACGTATCATTCGGCCGGTGAGACATATGAGGGCGAAAATCTGTACGGCATATTGCAAGCTCCACGTGGAGATGCTACAGAAGCGATAGTGTTAGTGGCCGCGTGGCATAGTATCGACGGACATGTAAACCGAAATGGTGTCGCACTGGCTCTGACACTTGCACGATATTTCAAACGTAGGTTTCTTACTTGGTCAACTGAAACAAGAACAGTTGCAACTTCAGCTTCAGGGTTATTGACAGATTGGATAGGCTGGTCTTTGTGGTCCAAAGACATCATAATTCTAATTCCGCCAAACAGTCGCACCGGCACCCAGGCTTGGGTGGACGCATATCACGATGCTCATGATACTCGCAATATCGCCTCCTTACCCCTCAAGTCCGGGGCTTTGCAAGGTGCAGTTGCCATTGACTATCCGTCGAATCAGAGCTTTGATGGAGTTCACATTGTTTATGACGGGACCAATGGACAGCTACCTAACTTAGATCTCATCAATTCGATTGTGAACGTAGCTGGTGGTCAGATGGGCATGCGAACGGCCATTCAAGGCATGCATGACCACGACGATTCGTATCAAGCTCGATTGAAAACTATTGTACGTGGCATGCTGAAACAAGGACTGGGTATTGGGACTGGCCCACACAGCAGTTTCATACCATATCACGTTGACGCCATTACCCTTCAGCCATTCGGTGAAGGTTGGCATGATGAAATGGCAATGGGGCGTGTCATCGAAGGAACGTTTCGAAGCCTCAACAATCTGCTGGAGCATCTACACCAAAGTTTTTTCTTCTATCTACTGATGCAGAGAGATCGATTCGTCAGTATAGGTACCTATCTTCCAAGCGCAATGCTGCTGGCGGCTAATTTCACTATCATGGCTATCTCTCTATGGGTCAAGAGCGGACAGTTGACACCTTTGGCCTCATTACCGGAATTAGAGTCATCTCAACAGATAAACAAGGATAAATCCGACCCAGGAGAAGGCGAAAGTTTGTTATTGAAAACTCCATCGCGAGAACGGAATCTCTTTCTTCCCCTAGGGATCGTAGCAGGGTGTCACGCTGCGTCAATCGTGCCACTATTCGTTTTCAATGGGCTAGATGCATCTGTTAGTGAGATTTACTACCCCTCCCCCCTCATTGGCTTGAATAGGAAGGGTGCTTTCGTCATACGAAATTTTTGCTGACCGTCTAACCCGCAGCTGCTTTCGAACATTTTCGCTTTCTTTTGTCTTGGCTCGGTAATTGCACCGCCTCTCGTAGCTAATCTCCTTTCGAAAATATTCAAAACAAGTATACAACATTTTCAGTTAACAAAATCCTTTTCTCTGTTGGTTCTCGGGATGGCATTGGCTACATTGGCCACCTTGAATTTCTCTCTGGCTTTTCTGGTAGGGATATTGGCGAGCCCATTGACATTTATGCAACCTTGCAAAAGCGTCCATTCAAAATTATTTTCCGCAATTCTACTTATTGGAATTGCACCTCCCGTGGTTCTTTACATATCAGCTCGGTTGTCCGGATTGCCAATCTCAGGGCTGTTGCAAGAAGCGAGCTTTGGGTGGAATGTTTGGGCGATGTATACACCCATCGTTACCTGGTGCATATGGTGGCCGGCCTGGCTTGTCGCGATGATTAATATTTTTGGTCTGGAGTAGCCTTGTTTGAGAACTCGAATATATGATACGGTTAATATAATGGGGGCGCAATCTTCAGCCGTTGCAATGTTGTACTATACAGATAAGTTTTATCGATACCCGGCACTTGTGTATCGCGCCATTGCCCTTGAGAGCAGTCAAAGACTTTTGAGTCACTGCACAAATCCATATACGCGGCGAACCTGCAACATGGACTACCACTTTCACCTCGAACGACAAATTAATTTTGCTCATGCCTATCACCTTACGCTGCCCACACGTCTTTACCTGCAGATTCAATCCAATTGCCGAGTTGATTCACATTAGAATCCCACTCAAGCAGACGCTGGCGCATGTTACCGATCTGCTTCATGTCTAGCACCTTGGGTTGTACCCAAGTAATGTGAGCGACTTGATCGACTTGATCAATAGTGCCCCTAATCAAGCCCAGGCTCAGTGCCTTCATAAAAAGATGTTCGATCTCATTCTGATGAACCTTTGTTTCTTGTGCGATGGTTGCAAAAGTCATAGTCCTGTCATGCGGAGGCCGTCGAAAAACCGCTTCTGTGAGAGCGGCGAGATATATCTTTTGTCGCAAATGTGTTGAGTTCTCGTTCAATAGTTTGTTGGAGGAAATATTATCCGATAAAACATCGTATGCGACAAGGTCGCCGCGATTGTACGCAAACAACAATTCTCGCAGCCAAGCGTCATCTTCACTTCGAGCAAGAGCATCAAGAATAGGATGAAGCAGGAGTTCTCCAAAATTGTAAATGCTGTTAGAGACCAAAGCGGCCACGCTGAGATAGTAGGCTCGCCTATGGCGTTCCTCATCTGAAAGTGAGGATAAATCGATACAGGCAAGGTAAAGGAGCGACGTTCGGTAGTAGTTTGCAAAGTCCATTTTTCTCTGTCGAATTTAGTGGGATGCGCAAGGTCCTTGGTAGAATGACATACCTGGTAATAGCTGGCATTGGCATCATAAAACGCAGCGTGGACAACTGTCTCGACGGAGTCAAATGAATCAAGAATCTTTTCAGCAGTGTCGAGATCCCGTCGAGCGTCTTCGAGATTACCAATACTCAATTTAACTTGAGCCACGGCAACAGATGCAAAGACAAAGGCGTCTTGGGAATTATCGTTATCGACCTTCTTTACCACCGAGGACAAGAAAGACAGCCGTTCATGATCATCTATTTAGTGATTACAAAAATAGTCCTGTAAGCTTCTAATCAGGAAAAGGGGAAGGATATATAGTTCTACCTTTACATTGCGTTGCCGCTTTCAGAGCGAGATCGACAAGTTTGAGTTGGTTGATTTTGTCGGCAAATTTCAAGACAAAAACCTTGTAGAAGGGCAAACGCTGTGGTGCGCTCTTAGGATTATCAAAGAATTTAACGAGGGAGTCTGTGAGCTGATGCCAAAGCTTTCGTTCCCAGAATGTTTCGAAGTCTAAAATAAAAGGCTGCAGTTCCTCCGCCGCGCTTTCTCGTTGTTCGGCGAGGAAATCGGGAATCTTTTCAGACATCGTGTGATGCAGAGATTGTTGATGCTCTGCGCAACCCGCTGATCGGATTTTTGCGAGGGATGTGATCTGAAGCTTACTGATAATTGGACGAATTCGGTCAAAGACGTCGTAGATGGTTGAGCAGGCGCTGGTGATGTAGTCAAAGAAAGGAGCATTGTATTGTCTTCACAACCATAGCACCTGACCTAACCATCCTGTGGGTCTCTGTTAATGGGGTTAAGCCAATCATATAATACATTCATAGCACACACACACCAATCGTGTTGTAGTGAATTATATAATGAAGAATTCCTTTTCTTAATTTTCTTCTATATCTTGGTTAAGCTTTTATCTCTAATGATTCTGGTGAATTTTTTACGATTATAGGTGGGCTAATAATTCTGAGCTCCATTAGGCTGATCAGAGGAGCGGCTTCACGCCGAAGAGATTCATAGCTTAGTCAGCTCGGCTCAGGTCGTGATGTCCCACTGAGCCTTTGGCATTTCACGTTAAGTGGCTAGAAGTGGAATACTTCTCTTCTTGTGAGCTTTACATACCTGCCTAGGTAGGTACGTGACATAGATACATTAAAAATCTACTTGGAAATCTCATGTTATTCCATTAGCCATCTCGTCAATCCATGACCTCGCTGTTGCCTTCATGCAGATGGGTTTACAACAAGGAGCTGACACGTGTTTAATCACATGATATATGGCCCACTTTCACTATGTTATCGCCTCCTTAACGATATGCCAGGTTTGACCAAGAGCTAGTAGGACATGATTGTCCATTTTCTAAAGAGCTGCCATTTGCGACTTCCCAGCTCTTTTATTATATCAAGCGACCATGCCTTTCTCTGCTGTTCGGCCAGCATATCGAGTCTTATACAATGACACATGTAGACGATGGCTTTCGGATGTGTCTATCACGCGAACCGGCAAACCTATTGTTCGAGTTGAAGGCGGACGGTAAGTAAGCGCTTATTCGAATAACCAGAATCACATACACTGATACAATTGTTTACATTAGATCGGCTCTCGGAGGTATTTCATCGTCAGACACCCTCAACAAGCAATACTGACCATCTTGCCAGGTCACATAGTGACGGTTTTTGGCGCAACCGGCCAGCTCGGTCGGTATATAGTCAATCGGCTAGGTAGATCTATCACATCCTTCTGCTGTTCTGTCAAATGCTGAGCTCAGTGCAGCCCGCCAAGGATGCACAGTTGTCGTTCCATTCCGAGAAGAAATGGCAAAGCGACATTTGAAAGTAACCGGTGATCTCGGCCGTGTTGTGTTTGTGGTATGTGGGCAACCATGCGTATCATGCTAAGTCCTGCTCATTCTCATCTCTATCCTGGCTTAGGAATACGACCTTCGCAATACTCCCTCTATCGAAGCCAGTGTAAGACACTCAGACGTTGTCTACAATCTAATCGGCCGTGATTACCCAACCAAGTAAGACAATACACATAAAAATGATGACTGGACCGCTAATTTTCATCAGAAACTTCTCATTCGAGGACGTTCACGTCGATGGAACTGAGCGAATTGTCGAGGCGGTTGCGAAATACGATGTAGACCGATATATACATGTTTCATCTCATAGCGCAAACCCACAGTCTGTGTCCGAATTCTATGCCACCAAGGTTTGTGCACTTCTCACACCTGTTCGTTAAGTATTCTGACACCTTCCAAGGGACGTGGTGAGATAATAGCAAGGAATATTTTCCCAGAGACCACTCTTGTTAGGCCGGCGCCTATGTTTGGGTTCGAAGACAATTTATTACTAAAACTCGCTTCTGTTCTCAATCTGTTTACCGCAAACAATATGCAGGAAAAATTCTCGCCTGTTCATGTAAGCGCATGTCTCATTCAACTTTTTACGTGCCACTAATGGAACGGTCAGTCGATCGACGTTGGCGCGGCTTTAGAGAAGATGTTGTATGACGAGTCGACCGTTGGTGAGACGTTTGAGTTGTATGGGCCCCGTGAATATAGTCTACGCCAGATTGCCGCTATGGTGGACAAGGAAATTTACAAGAAGAGGCGGCATATCAATATACCCAAAGCCATTCTTAAGCCCATTGCTGGCGTTTTGAACAGGACTCTTTGGTGGCATACCATTTCAGCTGACGAGGTAGAACGTGAGTTCATGGACCAGGTCATTGACCCTACAGCCAAGACGTTCAAGGATGTCGGAATCGAACCGGGTGACATCGCAAACTTCACCTACCACTATCTGGTAATGCAATCTCTCCATTCGCCCATGCCGTAACTTCTAACACTATTTCTAGCAAGGGTTTCGAAGTCAGCATTACTACGACTTGCCCCCAGCAACAGAAAAGGAGAAACGAGAGGACAAGAAGTATATCCACGTGCTGGACGAATTGTAAGCCTTCATATGGGTAGTAGATACTTTGTAAGAACTCAGCTAGATTGAGCACCAAAATCACTTGATAAAGGGATTTTGTTCAATGCATGCAACAACTGCAGTTGGAATGGTTAGGAGTCATGTACTTAACACAACCCATCGCGTGAGACGTGTCGCAATCTTTGCGCATCCTTTGTAATGGTGTCACTTGTAATAGTGAACTAATTCGACTGCTTTGACGTACTCAATCTACAATGTGAGAATTAAGTGATGGTAGCAATAGGGACTTGCTCCTTTACATGGTGCATTTTGAGTAAGTTTGCTTGTCATGTGTTGTTAGTTAGGAATTGAATATTATCGTATGGAGGTAGAAAATGTGGACTAGATCCACATTTCCACGTTTGCGATCATAGGCTATACGCCACAACTACTCCGCACCATTACTTCTAGCTGCGAAACGTGAGTGTCAAAGTTCTTTTATTGTCACAATACAGGTCAGTCCCAAGCATTCCCCAAAACAGGACTCATTGAATAGTTGAAATATATACCACAATTCTTTATAGACTAACAGTAAGAACGAACTAGTCATCCAGAAACTCTATTCACTTTAAAGAAAAGGGTGCTTGTACCATATTTCGAACACATATGGCCATCGATGACGAGCCATTGTGAGTTACTCAAACCCGTGTTACATTTTGCTAGTATATCAGGACTGACCAATATGACGCCACATACCAGAGTACTTTCAGCCAGCACGCTTGCGGCCTTGGCTGAATTTAATGCTGAGCGAGAAGTGCATCGATCCAAGTTCAACGAGTTGAAAGCTCGCGCTGAACAGGATTCCCAGCTGTCAATGGAAGCCTTCGCAGAGGATTGGAACGAATCACAATTTTGGGTACGCTTTATTCGTGTGGAAACATCCTTCCCCTGTCACATACTTTACTGGCGGTCATCTTCAGCAATTTTTTCTGTCGCAAATACCTTCAGCTGCTGACAACTTGTTGCAACGCTGCAGTACTCTGAGGAGACTGCCGGATTGCTGGCAGATCAGCTGCTGAAGGATACTACCTCCACCACAAGTATCGGTGTGCTCTCGGCGCCAAGTGTCTTTGTGATGCTTCGGAACAAATTGGTGAGTACTTTCTGATAGTCGATAACATGCAAGACCGGTTTCCTGAACAAAGATGACTCACAAGCAACCTCAATCGCCGCTATATATGTGGCTATGGGGGTAGATGGGATAACAGAGAAGTGTACCGCTAGAGGAAAGGCCGAAGATTGTGCTCTTAGAGCACGATACTCGGTTTAGCATTTTCCCAGAGTTTGTCTACTACGACTTTCAGCAACCTCTCAAGCTTCCAAGTGAGTCTCCCTATTGGTATTGTTATAATCACGATAGTATCACTGCCTTTACGTTCTTGCCATTCTTTTTTCCATATCATCCGCCATCCTGGCTTCCAGTGTCTTCTTCAGCTAATGCATTACCTAGGCCATATGAAAGGGAGCTTTGATAGTATCATTTGCGACCCACCGTTTCTTAGTGAGGATTGCCAGACTAAAGGTATGCTTCAAGATTTATACCCTTCCTATTCATTTTTATGTTGCTCCCACAACTGTGAATATTTTTTGTATATCTGACACCGGACCTCATTGCCTGCATAGCCGCACTTACAGCGCGTTGGCTTCTGAAGGCTGGTGATGGTACGATCCCCTTACCTCGGGTCATTGTTTGTACTGGAGAGCGGATGGAACAGTTAGTGACTAGGCTGTACCGTTCCTTCAACGTACGAACTACAAACTACGAGCCAACACATACCAGAGGTCTCAGCAACGAGTTCTATTGCTATGCGAATTTCGAATGTTCAACATGGACGTGGAAGGCCTAGCATTATCTAGTTGCAATATACCGTCATCCACTTTGGCATTGGTTTAGGGATGAATGCAAGCCATTGACCGTCGATGGTCAAATGAGAGTCTTACGCCAGACGACTTGTTAGCATTTGGCTTGTCCCAACGACATGATATAATCATGGTATAGTTCTTATTCTCAGATGTAGGTATGACACATTGCGTTGGGATCTCAGAATATATAGTTTGAGCGGAATTATTATGTAGTAACAATAGCGCATCACTAGTGCAGAGAAATATCAGGCATCCTAAGCTAAAGAGCGGATTATATAAAATAACAGGTAGGCCTGTGCACCCAAGACTTCCGAGATAGTGGCTAGTTCTACCTTGTGGTCATTAAACTTGAACCACTAATTAATTGGCCATGTCAGTTCGCAGTGGTTTCACATCAGGCACATAAACCAGGAGTTAGGCTTACCTGATCCCCAACGCGACAATATGATACGTAATGTCCGGTCTCTATTTCCCCAACATGGACAATGACGCTCAGCAGGTCATAAGTGCAAGACCGTTCTAGTTCCAGACTTTCTCGATTATCTCGACTGCGAATCCTGTTGGTGAAGGGAAGCATATTTAACTGTAAAGGAAACTGAACCGTATGATCAATCTTCGATGCGGCTCGATCATGTCTCCCTTGTTTGTATTCAAATCGCTGTAGCATAAACACTTAGCTTGGAACTATACATGGCACTTGTTAACGCACGCTTACCTTGAGTTGGATAGACAGAACGTTCGGCAGACGTTTGATACTCGTGTATCGCTTGGCTTGTTGTGTCGATGAGCAATTGTGGCAACGATACTCGCATTTGTCAAATTTGACATATTCCTCATCCAAGCAGTCATTTAGAGTCAGGGTTGGGGCCTTCTGACCCGTTTTCTTGGCTCTCCTCTGCATTAAGGTATCCAGACCAAGATTAAGATCGAGGAAGGATTGTACTGCGTTTGTAGTGCCCTTGCAATTCTGACAAGTTGTCGTAGTTTGCATTTTCCCATAGAACGTCTGGTGAACGATGCAATTGCAACTGTGCTCGGAACCTATTTCCGGCTTCTTTCCATCTCCATTACGCTCATGTAGTTCTTCAGCTAAGAATTGGAAGAATTCATGGGCATCTTGCTCTTTCGTAGTAACAAGGTTTTCAAACGCCTTCTTCTCAGAAATCCAGAAACCGGATAGGATGTTTGCGGCAGTATAACCATTAGTATTTTCAAGAGCATAAAAATCTTGAAACATGTCATCCATGGCACAGCTAAGACAGTGAGGTACTGTGCAATCATTACTTTGATGTCCATCACTGAGATAGAAATTACGCAATAGCGGATTGTGCAGAAAGCTCTGAAGGACAACGTTCTGGTAGCAAGTTGCGCCCGCGTTGTATATTCCCCGCAAGCCATTCGCGCGACAAGATGCGGTCGTTGTATTAGAACTTATGTAGCGCGGATCATCTCTGATCGAATCCGTGAATAGCTCGTCATGCTTGCGTTTGCGACCTTCCCGTAAAGAATTATGTTAATGGCCGCTGCCTATGTAATAATAATACTGACTTGACTCAACACTTACCAGAAAATGAACCAGTACCTATCTTGCGGACACGCAGTTCCTCCAATGTTGGATCCCAAACCAAATCATCACATATCTGACAATACAGGGATCCACTCCGAGAATCGACATCTAATTAGATTAGTTTGAGTACGACGATTACCTCTTCTAGACTGACATACAAAATCTGTGTGATTTCTTAGTGCCGTGCTTTAGACGGTCTTCTTCAGTAACTGTAGTGGGACACTGCAAGCAAAGATAATTGGATGTCAAGGATGTAATCGGTCGTCCCTCCGGATCTGTCGAAGTCTGGGGCACGATCGACGTTGAATCAAATATACCCCTTAAAATCATCTTGTAATGTGCAATGGAGCTATTCATGATCTCTTGTCCCTGAGATAACAGCAATTGGACATGTTCTAATCACTCATGTTAGTATGCATAAATTTGCTGAAAGTCACGACTTCCATACCACAGCCAAACATCGGAATACCCGGCGTGGGCGACTTGATCTTTGCATTCTTGGGAGATGCAGGCGTCGTCGGCCGGGTGGACATGGCGAACACCCAGTTCGATTAAATGAGGGAAAGTCCCCGTTGTGTTATCCCTGTATTCCTGAGTCCAGCCAATACTCCAGGCAGACAGGAAGCCTTTCACAAACACCTTGTACTTCGTGGTCGACCGATCTGGGGTAACTCTTCGACCTCGTAACGAACGGAAGTGGTAGATCTCGACGCGATACTCAAAGAATAAGAGAAGTCGTCAACTGGAGGAACTTGATTAGGCCGCCATCAAAAGCGAACTCGTCGTGTACTATAATATATTTTCGCCCGAGGTATTGAGAGAAGGGGTTCAGGGATGCATGAAGAGCCCTGTATATGCTTAAGTGCGCAAATATTTTCATCAGTAATCACAAAACGCAAACATAGAAGATTTTAGAGGCTAAAGTTACTGTGGAGTGTGAGGCAGCTCATTTGCTTGTGTCCTGAATTGGTGACATGATTTCAGCTATAGTAAGAAAAGACGATAGGTTATGATGCGATGACGGAGCTAAGATCACAATCGATAGCTGTATCTTGGATAAGATAACCCAGTATTGTTCGTCAAATGCTGAGCGACTAGTTCAGCAATAGTGGCCAAGCTCTTTGGTCACGTTCTTTATTATTTCTTTCAGCAAAACGTAGACAGGGCGGGAAATATAAGGTGAAGGACGACTTCAAACTCAGATTATTATTACGCCTTCTTGTTTGGACACAACCTGACATTGCGGTGGGGAAATGACCATCCCACGATAAAGCCTACTTCGTACTTCACGCACTTGCAAGAACAGCCTCATGTTATATAGTCACACAATAAATATACAGGACAAACACTTGGACTTTAAAGCTAAGATAATTTTTTAACGCGTGGGAAGATAATATAGTCTGCAGTCTGCACGGAGCAGCTGCACACATCGTTGTCTAACTAAGGTCACGTGCTAACGTGACGCTAGACGCGTCGAGAAGTGTTAAGGTCACGTCGAGATCACGTCTACCTCATCAATGATTAACCCCCCTATTGAACATACAGCTGTGGAGGACGAATCTCGCCCTAAATCAAAATGGCGTCACTGTAAGGCCATTTTGCATTTTTTTTTGTTTTTTTTTTTCCACGAAGAGTTCAAGATACTAATTGTGAGTCAGGCCATTTGTGCCAGTGAAGCAATCAACAAGCGAAAAGGATCGAGTCAAACGCCAATCTGAAGCCTCCGACACGGTCCAAAAGCTTTACAAACCTTTCAGATGTCCTGGAAGTGCCTCAAAGCTAAATAGTGTGGGAAGGACGTGTCGTAAACGAAGGAAGATCGACTACTCCGGCGCCGAAAGCAGTAGTGCTGAAGACAAGGAATACTGTAATGACGACCGTTTAGCCTTGTCAACTCGGGATGTCAACAAATTCCCTGTGTTTCAGCCCAAAGAGAAAGATAAAGTTTTTAAAACGGCCTTCTCAGTACCCTTGAAGGATAAGAACAGTGCGGCCTACAATCCCAATAGGCCACCTCCAACGCTGGGTCTACGACAAGGCGCTGTTGTGGCTCCAAAGGCATTGCATGATCCTAGCAGCGAGTTCGCAATCGTACTGTACGATCCAACTGTAGATGGCAAATCCGATGAATTTTCAGAATTGGAGGAAACGAGAAATGAGGACAACAGCCATCCACCGAAGTTAAATACACCACTTGTACACAAGAGCTTGACAGAGATCCTTGGCATAAAAAAAAAGGTAAGCAATGGCCAAACTAAGGTACCAGTAGTCCTTGACCCAAAGCTTGCAAAAATTCTCCGTCCGCATCAAGTCGAAGGTGTCAAGTTCATGTATCGTTGTGTAACTGGCATGATTGAACAGAAAGCAAATGGGTGTATTATGGCTGATGAGATGGGACTTGGCAAAACGTTGCAATGCATCACTCTCATGTGGACTCTCCTCAAACAATCGCCCGAAGCAGGAAAACCTACCATACAGAAAGCAATTGTGGTTTGTCCGGCGAGCTTGGTCAAGAATTGGGCCAATGAGCTGACAAAATGGCTTGGTGCTAATGCCATCACGCCCTTTGCCATAGACGGGAAAGCATCAAAAGAAGAACTCACCAGGCAACTTAGGCAATGGGCTGTTTCTTCTGGCCGTGCAGTCACTCGGCCAGTCATCATTGTATCATACGAAACTCTCAGGCTGAATGTGGAGGAATTGAGGCACGCCAAAATCGGGTTATTGTTTTGTGACGAGGGCCACCGGCTAAAAAACGCAGACAGCAATACTTTCAGCGCCCTCAACAGTTTGAACGTATCACGGAGAGTGATACTGACTGGAACGCCTATTCAAAACGACCTGACTGAATACTTCTCACTTACCAGCTTCGCAAATCCCGATCTTTTGGGCTCTCGGTTGGAATTTCGAAAACGATTTGAGATCCCTATACTCCGCGGACGAGATGCAGATGCCTCTGAGGCCGATCGCCGACGTGGTGATGAGTGTACTGGAGAGCTGCTTGGCATAGTGAACAAATTTCTTATTCGCAGAACAAATGACATCCTCTCGAAATATCTGCCTGTCAAGTATGAGCACGTTGTGTTTTGCAACCTAGCTCCTTTTCAGCTGAGTCTATATAATTACTTCATCACGAGTCCCGACATTCAAGCCCTATTGAGAGGAAAAGGCAGTCAGCCATTGAAAGCAATCAACATCCTCAAAAAACTCTGCAATCACCCAGACTTGTTGAATCTTGCCGAGGATCTACCAGGTTCAGAGGCCTGCTTTCCTGCGGGATACGTGCCCAAGGAAGCACGAGGCCGAGACCGAGATATAAGACCCGAATATTCTGGTAAGATGTTGGTACTGGATCGAATGCTTGCGCGCATTCGGCAAGACACAAACGACAAAATTGTTCTCATAAGCAATTATACTTCAACACTAGATCTTTTTGAGCGTTTATGCCGATCACGCCAATATGGCTGCTTGCGGCTTGATGGAACCATGAATGTGAATAAGCGTCAGAAACTAGTGGATCGTTTCAATGACCCAGATGGCGCCGAATTTATTTTCTTGCTCAGCAGCAAAGCAGGTGGTTGTGGCATCAACTTAATTGGAGCAAATCGCCTTGTGCTTTTTGACCCAGATTGGAATCCGGCAGCGGATCAACAAGCCCTAGCACGGGTTTGGCGTGATGGGCAAAAAAAGGATTGCTTTGTTTATCGATTTATTGCAACTGGTACTATCGAAGAGAAAATTTTCCAACGTCAGTCCCACAAGCAAAGCTTATCATCTTGCGTGGTCGACTCTGCGGAGGACGTAGAACGGCACTTTTCTTTGGATAGCCTCCGCGAGCTATTTCAATATCGACCGAATACGATAAGCGATACTCATGACACTTTCAAATGCAAGAGATGCAGACCAGACGGCAGACAACATGTTAAGGCACCAGCAATCCTTTACGGCGACACCAGTACGTGGAACCATTTTATCAACAAGGCTTTGGGGTCTATTCAAGACTTGCTTTTGAGACAGGAGTGCGATCTGAAAGAGGTGTCAGCAGTCTTTCAATATGTCTCTCATTGACCGGAAGGGCAATTAAATGTACCATTTCCATGTTTAGCTTGTTTTGAGATTCATTGGTCAAGTTGTCATTAGGACGTACCTCTCTCCACTGACTGACAACAGTCATTCAAGTTCAATAAGCACCTCGGGCGTCACATACAGCGCATTTGCTTTCAGTCACATTTTCGTCTCTGGAAAAGTCTAAATTAGAACTTTATTTCACCAGGAATGGAGATTGCAGCTGACGTTATTTGTATTATGTGTCAAGTGTAATCGCTGTGGGACTATGGCGGGTTATGTCTGTCTTCTGCGGGATTCTTCTACGTATGATAACACTAACTAATTCCAGTCGCCAATCTCATTTCATTTGGTGGTAATTGTGAACAACGCCATGAGATACTCAATCGGTAGACAACGTTGAAGCGATGTCTTGCAGATGACGGATATCAGAGACTAGTCAATCATTGTATCAGCTCGTGATTTAATTAAATTCTACAGGCCGTTCCTAAAACGGCGCCCAATAAAATAAAATTTGCTTCATGCCGAGGCAAAAATATAGATGTCCTAGGATAGCCCCACAATACCATGTATTTTGCTATAAAGTTTTCGGAATTTAACAACATTTTCTCCACTGGACTTTCACAATCATCGGCTCTATTGTCTTTGTCATTATATGCAAATCTATCAAGCTTTTCTTTCAGCTACAAACATCAGATTCATGATACATAATTAATGAGCAAGTCCGTTTTGCGTTTGAGACGCCTTTCCCTGCGTTCAGTCACTTCTCTTCTATGACTCAAACAACCTTGAAGGGGGGAAAGAATAATTAGTGTGTTATCAAGCAATTTCCTCGCCGAAAAGACGGTAAAGTCGCGCAACAATAGGGGGTTCGCAAAATGTCTTCTCGAGGACCAAGAAAAGCTTGTCTTGCCGACTTCCCGGCCTTCTACCTCCACCAAATCACTCAAGAGCTATCTGACGATATAAGCAAAATACGCGACGCGGAGGACTTCAAGACAGATTCAGTTCCGTTTCTGGTTCATGCACTCCGCCAGGGCTCGTCACAACTACTTTCGAAAGATAGGCCTGCGGCAGACAAGATCGCGCAGAATGTGTCTTGCTCAAAAAGGACGCCTTCACCATAGTATAGCGACATCGCTGCTTTGGTGACAGTGCCTTTCCCCTCTGTTGCTTGTCCCTCCCTACCGAACAAACATAATGCGAACATGGTTTGTCGGGATGCGAGTCACTCGATTACGGCCGTGATCTGTTTAACAGAAATTTGTAATATAACCAATCAATCGGACACTATTCAGGGTTCAAGACATCCCAGCTCACACATGCTCCGTTGCAAAATTGCGCGTTCTCTGCATAAAGCCCAGCCTTTGATGGCCAAAACAAATATCTCCCAAGCCATCAGCAAACCCACTAGTCCCATCGTGACGGTATACATGAACATAGCATCCAAGTTGTAGTGAATAATGGCATCAATAGTGTCAGAGCTCTAGACAGAAACGGTTTCTTTGTCAATGAACTTGGCTCTTATATCATCCTAAATTACGGATCTGCCGACTTACGCTAATCATGAAAATAAAGCCGCCTGCGATTAGACCAAAAGAAGTCATCAGCTCAGTAGGCGGTCGAGATGGCAGAACCGATCGAGGAGGACGAATGTAGAGAAGAATGTAGGTCAGTCCTCGGGACAAGGAAGCGCCTAGTAGCAGGTTTCCCCATTGTTTATGGATCATGGTTGATATCATGGTTGACTGATGATGAGAATTCATCATAAATCCCAGAAGAAAAATGACCAGCGGCGGTATAGGATTTAGAGATATTCTGTTTGTACCGCAGTTGTGCCGTTTCTCTACCATATCCTCTTCCGGTAAGCGACTCGGGACCGCATTCGATATTCCTGTATTCAGAAAATTTCGGATCGAAGATGACTCGATCAGCATGCCACACTACGCAACACGTCAGTTCTGGTTGCATCGAACCTCCCAAAGTAAGCAGATGCAATACCGGGAGTACCACCCAGTGTTGCGCTTTGCATCCGAGATCAAGATAATTGTTAAAGACGGACTCACCAATCCACCGCCTATGAAAAGAAAAGTTATAGACAAATGCTCTAGATCCTGAGAGCTCCATTCTTCACCCCAGCTACCGAGATGCTCAAGAAAAATGTTCGTCATGCCGTAGAAGAAAATAAGTCCACTCTCGACAAATTCAGCTGAAGGGTACCAACGCCTTTGTTCATGACGATAGGGTCTAACATTCCAAGCCCAGCCAAGTTCTGCAAAACTGCCTGACCAACGACCCAATGTCAACAGGCCTAGCCAAAAGAAAACTCCTCCTTTGATCCAGTGAGCCAGACCATTGAAAATCGCTTGACCTTCCTATATCGAGCATGGGTTATTATTAGAAGACATCTTCTTGAAGAGGAAGAAGAATCGCAAAAAGTAGATATTGTGTCGGTGGTTCACTTACGAAAAAGCGACTAAAGGTAACAACACCGGTGCTTAGTGCAACAAATCCAAAAGGCAAAAGAAACCTATCGATAATCTGGTAGCACAGTTTTAAGTACTTCCAGCACCATGAAGAAGCGAGATGTGTTGCTTTTTGCGTAATGACAGCTCTTATAGCTGATGACAGGGGCGCTAAGTGTCGGCCGTTAGCCGTTTCCTCGCGGGGCCTATTCAAGTTCTCATCGTCTTCATTGAGAAGAAGAGTTCTTTCTTCGCTTGTGGTGGAGATAGAACTGGTGCGCAATGACTCGGTCCCTGGATCTGTGCCTTGTCCACTATCATTGGAAAGACGACATATAATTGCGGCATCACATTGGCCCGATGACCTGGGCCAAAAGATTCTGCTAGAATCGTGAGTGATTGCATCTGCAAACATGGCAGAGTCGTTTTGTCCCAATGTGGCCCCAGCAAGACGCCCAACCAGATGTATCAGAAGCTGAATTAGCACGATGAAAGTGATAATCCAACCAATTTTATGGTGAAAATTATTTGGATAAAGATCAGGCGTTTGCGAGTTATAAGCAAAAGCCAGGAGAACACCTAGCCCATGGGTAACATGAAATATAATTTGAGTGATTAAGGTTAGATTGGAGCGAGCGATGGAGAACATGACGGCTAGAGAGAGGATTGCGTCAGCCATTCAAAAGAGCAACCTGGAAGAATTGGCAGCCTGCCTCGGAATTTGAATAATGAATACTCACCGACAGGTAAGATCAGAACCCATGATATTACCATTAGCACTATGTGGGCGACAATGATGTGTCGTCCATCGTCAAGTGCAAAATATGTGGGCAAGTTACTTTCGTTGGACAAAGTTAAGGATTGATTCGTGCCACTTGCAATCTTGGGCGCATGGCCAATATGTCCCAGATTCACATCTCCATGCGAGGCTCCTATTTGCGCCAATAAGACCCAACTAATGAGAACGGCAATCATGTTGAAAGAACAGCGTATGCGGTTCTCGATCGATTCAGGCTTCTTGCAGTGGGAGGTCAGCCAAGAAACTATAAGTGTCCAGACTTCTGTCACATCCTAGTATCCCCAGCCTGTGGCAGCTTTTTCTGCTCTTGGGTTTGTTTGGGGCTTGAAACCTTCAGGCACGTTGCCCCAGAGCCCTTGCCGAGACTATCGTTGAGGTATACGGTTTTGTCCAGCCTGCCCATGTGAAAGAGAGAAAGGGAGAGAGAAAGTCGCTAGCCAGCCAAATGAATTGGAAATGGCGTCGCAATAAACCCTCAAGCACGAAATATTGCGCGGAAATCAGGGCCTTAAGATCCTGATAACTAGTTAAGATGAATCAACTCGGTTAAGAGGAGAGTCGGATTTCTAAGGAGACCGTCTTATCAAACAGTCTTCACTGATGAGCTCATAATGTCGAAGTATACCATGGGTATGATGGGGAGTAGAAGCTGAAAAGAGATCAAGTGATATATAACATAGCGAAAGATACTGTTGGCCATAACGTCATTGTCAACGGGTGTTAATGGGCGGCTTTAGCTAGATCCACCAAGCCAACCAAAGCCAAAGTTCTGATCACGGGGCATCAGATTAGCAAGCAAAGGGGTGACGTGAGTCACTAGTAGAAACGAAATCTGGATGGTCAGATCCGGCCCTTCCGAGGCTGAACAGCTACTTTGTTATCAACACATGTGGGAGCTCCAGTGGGGCTGGGCGAGAATCCGGATTGCCAGAGCTTCCGAGTAATATGTAATGAGTCCATTTTCGGACAAGCCTTGACCGCTTGTCATCGGCCGACTAGGTGCGTAGTCTGCCATGGGGCTGGGGTTCTCACGACAGAATCCCGAAGAAGGCGGAAGGTTTGAGGCAATCAACCACCAGGGATCACGCGGGTACATGTGGGTACTAACAGCATGTCTGCGGAGTACAATCTAGGGCACGTAAGTGCCACTGTCAGTGTGAATAGTTACCTAACTAATGCAATCACTATTGTACACATAAACAAGACGGAGGACAGCCGATATGTACAATCGAACTACTAACCGGGTCGAACATGGCCGGTGAATCTGGTCTGCACCAAGGCTCATACTACCGTTCCGATCCAGCCGTTCCGATCCAGCCGTTCCGATCCTACATGTGACCCAAGCTAAATCGTCGATGCCTCCAGATACTCACGATGGCGCTGGAACTGTCGGTACATAAGCTGCCAAGGCATACATGCCATTCCAGTTGAGAAAGCGATGCTCCATATGTGGGCAGAGTCGAAACCTATGACTATTATGACGCTGTAGAACTGTACGAACTACATCAGGCCGATACAACAACCCTCACATACCAACCTCGATTTACTCTTGATTAAGAGCTCTGTGGTAGTGACCATTCTATACTCCGATGGGCATGGAACATGGGTCCTTGGCTAGCTTATCTGCTCACGGATGCTCTTGTTAAGCTCTTAGAGGGCATTTTAGATAAAGTGCAGTTTTTTTTTAGTTTTTTTTTAAAGGGTGAATTGGGAAGAGTATACAAGTGTGGCGGTTTAAGCGTCGTATGACCTCGCTTTGCAACCTCTCTCCTAGCTGCTCTTGGACAACATGGCGAGTTATTGTCATCACACTGGTCATTGCACACGGTAGGGTGTGTTTGGTTTGGCTAACAACATGCATGTTTCTGTCTTTACATACCGAGATCCGACCTATCCGTCCATTATGACGTATACGTACACAGATATAGTATATCAGATAGAATCAGCTATAGAGACTTGAAATGCATCTTCAAGGGAAGTACCACTCCAAGTGGTTATTGGGAAGTAACAGTAGTCCGGCTACCAATCACGATATAGCACCACCGGGAGACGAGCTTCAGTATCCAAAGCACACTTGTCAACGCACAACATGGCCACTCTAAATGCGGTTCAATGTTGCGCATTGACGTTTCCGTGATGCAGATTGTTGTCAAGTAACATGCGCTGGAGGGACAGGAAGAAGAGAGCGACAAAAAAAAAGAAAAAGAAAAACAGACGGAATGAAGTAGAGAAGGACTTGAGTATTCATATAGTGGGCTCTTGTATGAGGAAAGCCAGGCCACGAAATATTTTCACTTCCGCAGGATTCCCCTGTTCTCTTTGACATTGGTCGAATTAGGTACGCAAGAAATATTAGAACGGGAACTTGTAGGCTTCTATTGTATTTTTGATCTCAATCAATATGAGCCGTCTTTAGCTAGTTTCCAGCTATCTTTATCTATCTGGATGACAGTGCCATCTTGGTTCAGCTTTTCCAATATCTGCATGACACCCCTACAAGCTGCCGGATGGAGCTCAACAGGAACATCACGATACATAATCTTGACAATGTCCATCGCAGACCATACGTCTGCTCCTGGACTATTGGTGTTCGAGCCTCTCATTATGTCCAAGACTTGTCCGATTCGTGACTGTCGATGCTTGATGTACTCGGCTATTTTTCCTGGCCCGTATTCGATGAGAGGTCCATGGCCAGGATAAGCCTTGCCTGAAAAGAGACTTTGCATTTTCTCTAAACTCTGAAGATATGTTGACATGTGTTCAAAAACAGCAGTGCCATGACCAAGAACATTGTCAGCGGTAAACATCGCATCTTCTTCTACGAGAACAAAGACGGTGTGATCCTTCGTGTGTCCTGGTGTGTGGATGGCCTTTAGCGTGACACCATCCGCGGTGAATTCTTGGCCATCTGCGATTGCACGCTGACCAGTGTCGGGCTCGTTTTTGTAAATGATTGCCTCGGGAGCGATGGACAGAAGGTCACTTATGCCACCAGCGTGATCGTAATGCCAGTGTGAGATGAGCACAGTTTCTACTGTTGCCTTCTCCTGGACCAGAACTGCCTTCAACGAAGACAGCCAGCCCGGTCGGCCCTCCGCTGTGTCAATGAGGATTCTGCGGCAACCGTGTCCCAATAAGTAAGTATTCGTCCCTTGGAGAGTGAATTTACCTGGGTTATCACCCAGAATGCGGATGCAGAGCGGACTGAGTCGCTGGACGGCCGGAAGAGGAGCGAGTTGTGGTTGTGTGGCCATCTTTCTTTGGAAGCTTCGCATTACCAAACGAGACATTCAAAGTAGTGACTGGGCATCAGTAATCCCGAATGTAGGCCAGACTTTTGACGAAAGGAGAACCAAGTTTCATACAGCGCCGTCAGTATACAGGGTAACCCCTACCCCCCCCCCAGTGAGCAATATGGGTGAGTTGACGGCGGGATTTAGCAATACCTCGGTTCGGAGCAGGCGAATCATGACATTCGCAACCCCGATCAGTTTTCATGTTACATCGAAAGCTATGTACACGGGAGAGAGAAGGACAAAATCATCCGACTACATTCGCAGCCTATACCTAGCGTCTCCCTCTCGGGAAAATCGAGACTAGTCGTCCACACATGTTATGAATCAAGCTCCCAACCACCACCCTCACTAGTTGTTTCCCCCTCTCAACCCTTCGTATCCATAATCCAGCCTTCCGAGTCCCATCAGTAATCGCTCCACCCTCAGCATCGCCTTATGTCCTCAAACGCCGCGCACAGGTCTTTTTTTCCCTAAGATTGCTCATGGCGGTAAGTGTAAGAATCGAAAGCATGTCGTGCAGGAAGATTGTCTAAGCCAAGTCCCATTCGACGCAGAGGCAGCGCATGAATAGGCGTCTCCCAGTTCCCGGTTCCTTATCTGTCAATTTTGAGTGTGGACATTATAATTGGCCATTCCGCCTAGTTAAGCTTGTTGCAGATAGGACTGTTCAGCCGAGAAAATGTCGTCCGACTTTTGGGCAGGCTATATCAGTGGTACTGCAGGAATACTCGTGGGCAATCCGTTAGATATAGTCAAGGTTCGGCTACAGGCCGGTGCATTGCCCCCAAGTAGTTCATTCCCCCAAACAACGGCAGGTCTGGCAGCTGGAGTTGCTGCTCCAGTTCTCGGATACGGAGCTCTCAATGCTCTTCTCTTCGTGGCATACAATCGTTCAGAGTCTGCACTTCGAAGGTCCCTGTTTCCCGACAACAACAATCTTATCGCGAATTGGCTTGCAGGTGCAGTGGGTGGGCTTGCGACGTGGGTTGTGAGTACGCCAACCGAGCTCATCAAGTGTCGTGCGCAATTTTCGGCGTCTCAGAATTCCAGCTGGCGTATTGCACGCAGTATTTGGCAAACGGATGGTGTGCGCGGTTACTATGTCGGCGGCCGGGTCACTGCTGCGAGGGACGCTGTCGGTTACGGATTTTACTTTTGGTCGTACGAACTGGCTAATAGGTACTGGCCACTTGCCAGGCAGGACGACGGCATCCATTCATGCCGTCAGGAGGCTGTAAAGATTTTTCTTTGTGGCGGCTTCGCAGGCGTTGTTTCTTGGGCAAGTGTCTTCCCTTTAGACACCATCAAGACTCGTATACAGATTCATGCATTAAGCTATTCATCCGAGACTCAGCCACAAAGACAAGGACTACCCGCGGGAACTTCGCAATGGCTCAAACGTCCTGGCTCTTTAGAAATTGCCCGAAAATCGTTCAGAGAAGGAGGGTTGGGCATCTTCTTTCGCGGGCTGACCATTTGTAGCATCCGCGCTTTCGTTGTCAATGCGGCACAATGGGCAGTGTACGAATGGGTTATGGTGGAGCTCACTCGAGGCTGTGGAAAGTAGAAGTCGCTGCCTTCGGTGCAATGTTGGCTAATCAAGTGGTAAAAAAAAACATACGAGAGACGGCTCCTCATGGCAGAGCACAGATCATTCCATCAATACTCATTAGTTTGTCCGTTCCCTCTGTCTCTACAATGGCATAGCATAGAGTCTTTGTAAAAGCGCTATGCGAGGCATCCTAGTAACTGCCGATATCTAAGCACAAACCAAAGCTTTTTTTTAATTGACCGACACTGATGCAGGTTTGGTTCTCTCATAATACGCCACGTAATTTGCGCTCCGGCTAATTGAATGAAATAATTCAACCTTGATTTGAGCCGCCCGAGGTTTCAAGAATTTAACTGTTGCTTTGCTAGGTAGATGGGCCTTGCTGGTACAAGTTAGTGGTTTGCCATAAAAGCAAGGAATGTGACCAAGAAAGCGACAAGTCTTCGGTAAGGACTAATTCCTTGTGTACAAGATGGATTCAAACTTTCCGGATAGATCGTTAGTTTATTCTGCGTGAGAACCCTTCATCACTTTTGGCCTATCATTCGCTTGTTCTGAAAAACATCAAACAGGGGCACGAATCCTAATGGGACCCATTCCCGAGTATTGCAACACAGCAACTCTCATGCTTCTTCAGCGTATCTCCAACCATCCAGCTCAGACCTTTGGTACCATCCAATCGCACTGTCGTCGAATGCCTGTAGCCATTGTTTCATGGCACTGGTAGCGTCAATCGTGACAGTATTCCCTGCACCACTAGCAGTGAATGACGCCGTAACTGCTAGCTTTGAGACAGGCTCTTCTGATGCATCACGTCGTCTCCTCTTCTTTTCACGGTCTGCGAGCCATCCCTTTCGGCCTGCTAGGTATCTGACACTATGTCCAAGCCCGCCGTACTGGGGGGAAACACCTTTCAGGGACCGATCTAATGGTGGACCTGAGAAGAACAACACACGACCAGCTGCATCATGCTGAAAGTTTTGTCGAATTTCCTCGGATAGAGCCTCGTTAACACTCTCGGGAAGAGTATAGACTTCTGGCGGTCGAGGGGGGTTATACATATTCGAGGGGGCCGTGCCGGTTCCAGCGTTAACACCGAACTGGGTCCGTCCATGCTGCTGATTATACTGTATAGAGCCCTGATTCGTCAATGCTTGATTATGTACAAACGCGCCACTTGTTTGAGAATAGGTGGAAGACAGGTTAGAATTGTAAACCGGTTGCTGCGGTGCAAAATGCATCGGACGTAAGGCTGATTGTGGAGTGGAAAGAGGTTGAGGCGGCTGAGGAATGGGAACTGGCGTCTGCTGCAATGGCTGGCCGACAGAACCTGGAGTCATTGGCTGAAAATGACTGACGGCAGGTATATTATATTGTCCGGAATTGGGCGACGGTCCGGGACTAGGGCCGTGAAATCCCGGCTGATGGCTCTTTGCAATGGTATCTATTGACATGTCGGGAGTCAATGATGATGCAGAATGACGCAGAGTAGACTCGGAGGACATATCCACCAAAGTTTGCACAGATGTTGGCGGTGGGGCAAGTTCCGGTGGAGGAGATTCCTTTTGTACGTTGTTAATGCTCAATTCATCAAATTCATGACAAGATGTTTGAGAGTGGCTTTGTCACGCATCATGTGCCCGTTCATCACTCAACATCTCAAATCATCCTCACAAGCTATATTTGGTTGTTTCATACTCACATTTGATTCGGCTGGTCGGCGATGTACAGCACCGACAATTGGTGGTGCGTTGGGACTTCCCCATGTAGGACGAGGAAGCTCGTCCGTTGATTTCGCATCCTCCCGCAGCAAATGTTTGATAGGGCTCGGCACCTTTCTTATTCGACGAGGTGCTTCAAAAATATCCATTTCATAATCCTTACCCCGGACTTCGTCGGGAACGCAGCTTGCCCAGGTTTTAATTTTGTTGAAACGAAACCTTTCTTCATTATAACGGGATTCGCAGACGTAAACAGCTTTGTCAGATGGAAATCCTCTTGGTCGGCCCTTATTGAAACGAGTCACAAACATAACGAAGCAACGATCAAGCAATTCGCTTATCTGATGATCGCGGTATTGACCAGTCTTCACTACTTCGTGTTCGAAGAAGTGCTTCTCGTAGCGATGTACTGTCTGCTCTGGGCGATAGTACCAGCATGCATTAATCCATTTCTGCTCTGCTCGATCCTGCCATATTCTGAAGATTTGAGCAACAATTGGCTTTGCAAGGTCATTTGGGTTTCGTATATGAACCCAATCACCTACACATCCAATCAGTTTATATTACCAAGGCAACAGAGGCGTATATGAGATAAATTACTCACCAACTCTCCATGTCTCTCCATCATGCCGTACCTCAGACAACGGTAACCTCCCGTCTTCATCCCTGAAATCATCATCTGGTTTCGCTTTCTCCTGTTCCGATAATACTCGAGACTGCTTCTGCAATTCCACGGCAGCTACGTGTACCGCACTGTCATCTTCGTTGTATATTTTAGCATTATCGAACATTAGGTCGACATCCTTTTGCAACTCATCCACATTTCGATATTTCTTGCGTTTTGCCTTCTTTTTGATAGTATCCAGGGCAATTGGATTGTGGATGATCTGATAGTAATCGGCCATTGCCAATTTGTCAGGCAGCTTCTCGAATGGTCTTATCATCAGCCTTCCTTCGTCATCCCTGATCTTCCTGAGTCCACGGATGATGGACGAAATGCGAGCTTCCATTGGGGTCTGTACCATAGGTGGCCGGCCTCTCTTCCTATATGCATCGTCCTCCTTCTCATCGTCTTGTCCCTTGTGCGAAATGAATTTTCGATGTCCATGAATTTGCTTTCTTCCTCGCTTCTGGCGCACAGTGCCTTCATCTGTCGAACCGTCTTCGTCTTCGTCTTCGTCGTCTTCCTCATCATCGTCATCGTCATCGTCATCTCCTTCTCCTTCTCCTTCTTCCTCTTCTTCTCCATCTTGCACCTCATCATCTCCCATTTCCTCTTCCTCACCGTCGTCTTCCTCGCCATCCTGAGACCTCTGTGACGGAGAATCATCTACGGGAGGTAAATCGCCGAGATCAGGCAGCTTAGCTTCATCGGCAGAGATGTCTCCGTTTGCGGCCAATTTTTTTAGTTCATTATCGAACACATTCTGCAAGCGGACAGCAGCTCCGAAAATCGGTGCTGATGGGCGATTATAGACCTGAGCATTGTGACATATCTGTGCGACATCTCTAACAAAGTCTGAGAACGCCGAGTATTGTTTCCTTTGTATCTTTCCCTATTATGGGTGTTAGGACGTTGCTGCGAACCACGGGTTGAAAGTGAAGTCTTACGCGTATTGTGCTGAAGGCGATTGGATCACTGATAACGTCAAAGTAGTCAGGAAGTACTCGGCGATTGGGTATACGCTGAAAACCTGCGGCAAGCTCTTCGCCACTTTGACGAAACGTATCAGTATTATGGTCTTGAAAACGAAGAATAAGTCATGCACGGTAAAGCTCACTCTTCTTGTATATTGGAAAGATAACTCGTGAGCATCTGAATCATCTGATACATGTGAAGGTTGACCTCATATGGCGCGTCGCTGTCATGATCAGTGCGCATGCTGCTCGGATTATCCCTTGTTACGACGTCTTTTTCTTTATCTTTTACCTCGATGGATCGGCTCGTGTCGTCAGCAATAGAGGCATTGTGGGTAGACATTCGTAGGTGTTAAATAGCATGCAGATCGATTCGAAGGGAACGTGTAGTGGCTGGCTGGGGAGATAACTGTGAGTGACGGTGCGAACGCGTTGCTTATGACCAAAGCTAGCTGCTGAGTCATCTGCACATGATTGGAAGAGCTTCTTGAAAACAGGCCATATACCATGGACTATAATGTGATTATCGTAGAATCGTGCTTTGGGTATCTTGGTATGTTATTTGTTCAGGGAAAGCCTCCTTCCTCGTTTTTCATTCATATCGGCCTCCAACCCGAAACAATCGATAACGAGCATTTATTGTAGGGCTCGCTACAGACCCCAGCTGCCACATAGGCAGCCAGAACGATAGCCACCACAAGATGCGCACAAGGTATAAAAGCCCGAATGGCACTGGAGTTGTCGAGATAGGCGATGATGCTACAATCGGCATGCTATTCCAGACACTGAAGGCGTTAACGGCGATCGAGCACTTCACCATCAAATATGGCCCCCCGGGGTCAATGCGCACAATAGGCATGCAGCAGGAAGCTATCGCCGCCAAAAGTCTTGGCCTTCATGGCGAGAGTCTTACCATTGTTCCCTCTGAAAGCCCGAACTTCCCCAAGGACTCACTCGATGCTGAGGACAGCCCACTTGACTGCATTATACCATGGGAAGAGAGGGATGGAAGTTTACGTAATAAAACATCTCAACCCGTACCCGTACGTACAAAAGTATCAAACTGACTTTTCAGCAGTCCTCCGAGTAATGCCAAGCGACAATAGCTGTTTATTCACCGCATTTGGGGGGGCTTTGCCTGGGCATATTCCAGCGGGACAGCTTCGGAAAATGATGGCGCAGTACATCACTGAGCATTCAGAGCTCTATAGTGAGGCTATATTAGGGTGTTCTCCAGCCGAGTATCAACTTAACATATGCAATCCAGATCGCTGGGGTGGAGGAATAGAACTAAGCATTCTGTCTACAATATTTGACATACAGATTTGCACTTTCGATGTCCAGGTATGTGCAACGTGCTCTGCGGTCACAAATTTTTTTCCAGTTGCTTGTCTAGCCATACTTACATAAACCCCCCAGGGACAAAATCTAATAAACTTCGGAGAAGAAAAAGAAAATCGATGTATTCTGGTTTTCTCAGGCATCCATTACGACAGGGTTGCATTTAGCTACTCTGACTATCCCCATGTTTCAGTGCAGCTGCCACCGGAGATGGATAGAACGATCTGGCCAACCACAGACTCTGAAGTAGTCGAAAAGGCTCGCTCGCTTGTGCAGAAATTAAACGCCGTCCACTACTATACGGATACCGAGGGGCTGGTACTGAAATGCAATCATACAGGTTGTCAATGGATCGGAAACGGACAGCTGGCTGCAAAGCGGCATGCCGAGCATACTGGTCATTCAAACTTGGCGGAAATTGTGGATATTGGCGAAGACAACCTGTTGCGCACATGTGCAACGCCAAGCTGCAAGTTCATAGGACAAGGTAGAAAGGCAGTGATGCAGCATGAAGGCGACACCGGGCACCGCATGTTCAACATCATACCAGATATGTAACGGGTTTTGTAACATCCTTAAATCAGATCATCGTTCTCGCGATTACAGTTCTGAATCTTGACTGCAACTAACTAAGCTGTGCATTGCGGAGTCAGTTGCATGCATGTTATTGTGCATGTTAACGACTGTCACGTCGAACTACCAGGAGTTCAGCTTAGGCAGAAGGTTTGTAACGTAGATGAGTACCTTTAAGGGTTGGGCTGAGCCATAATCATGCGGTGGCGTCAACTCTGATATAAACTAGCAAAATTACAGCGTACAAAAGCTTCATGGTACCATCGCGCGCCAACCCAGATCCTTGTGACAGCTCTTAATAGTAAAAACTCTTGTATAACAGCACAGACATAGTCATAGACCTCTACGTAAGAGTTCCGGACTGTCATGCAAGGTGACAACACCAATTCTCATTACATGGTAGAAGTGTTGTGGTAGCACAGTTTCTGCATCAGTCATCTTTTTCCGATCCTACTAGCGGCTTGTTACATAGGTTGTCGATATCAGCCAGCCCGAGACGAAGGAAGTCATGTTTGTTATGCCAATTTTGTTGATTCGTTGCAAACTCCCTCATCCGTTGTGGGGGTGGGGGAGGATCAGTGATCTTTGTCACGAGGTATGCGGTAGACGCCTCAGCGATACCATAGAATAGTACCCCAAACAATGGTACCCTGATAAGCATGTAAAACCCTAAGGCGAATCCAAAAAGGACGCCCTCACGACTCCGGAACCAGTTCCGTTTTTCCTCTTTCGTAAAAGGAACGCGCGAAAAATATGGATCCAATAACTCTCTCATAAGACTTCTAGACGAATAGTAGCTTTGAAGAAATATAATGAGATATCTACGAGGGAAAAAAAGGCCAGTCCCGAATATGACGACGGCTGGTCCAAGACCAACAGCCCTGTGAAAAGTGTAGAAGGTCGCCGTGGGTAGAATCGCCTTCCCGATGACTGGCAGATATGACAAGGCAAAAATGGTAATTGAAATCAAGGCTCTTCGGGCGAATTTAGTCAGAAATTTTGAAAACTTCTGGCGCCCACTTTCTGGGCTTTGCTTGCTACAATATCGCTCATAAGATCGAAGATTGGGGTAATAGAGATCACGTAGATCGCCCGGATCTTCATGTTTGTGCTTGTGAACATAGGTGACGTCGACCCAATTCAGGGATTGCATAAAACTGGTTGGTTCCTTTTTTAGTCACTAGGAGATGGGTACACAAGCAATCGGCAGACATTCCCACTTACAGATTGTCCAGTGTCGGTACCAAGTAACGCATAATCGCCATAAGAAAGAAAGGCACCTGAAGAATGTAGTCGCCAGTGAAGTTCAACCAATCAATAACTGTTTCATCCCATGACACCGTTTCGAGAGGGTACAACAGAGACACAAGTCGTAACGATAGCTTGATCGCTAGAAGCTTTGTAAACAGTCAGTGATTTAGAATTTGAGTTGCTGATATTTCTGACACTTACCGGGATGGCCACAAGAAGACGGATTCCAATGCCTACTACAACAGCATATGCAGCCTGTTTATAGTGTTCAGTGGTGAAAATCTCGGGATTCTGCAAAGCTCTGTGGGCTTTATGCGACTTAGTCTACCTTCCCCCTCGATTCATTGCATCATTTGACGTGAACTTACCTCCAACCAGTGTCAGTTGGGCACCTCTGATGATTGCATTTGGTTCGAAATTCGATATATCAAAATAAAACTTGTCCATGAGTGCGTGTTATTTACTTTGTCGTGTTGTAGACTTTTCGTGGCTACCAGCTGTGTGTGCTCGCTCGGATGTGAAGATCCCAGTTGTTGTTGATGGCGTTGCGTCAGCTCTAGCAAACCTAGGTCACTAATCAGCTAAGAGATACTTATAAGGCACAACCTTACTATCTATACGGTAAGGGGGCATTGCCTAGAGTAGTTTAAAACCCTCCTAAGATTAAATAAAAATTACTATACTACATTGTATTGGGTAATTACTCCACTTTATAGCCCCGCCTTTACTGCTTATGTAGTCACTCCCTTGAACCAGCTAATAAAGATGGGACTGTACGAAGTGTATAGGTGTTCAGGAGTACCGCCCGTGACCCAGTTATTGCCTTCCGCACTCAAAGGGACCTGACTGGTGGATAAAAGTGGGACTTGCAGCTTTGTAAAATCATTCAGGGGTTTTATTGTACTTACTGTACAAATTTACACCAAGTAATAATCGTGGTTATATTAAGGAGGCGTCTTAGTCTTGTAGGCTTCCTCCGGTTTGTTTCGATCCTTATAGCATATTATGCTGCCGCCCAGGTATATAACCTGCACCTAGGCATATACACTGTATGATCTAATATTTCTTTGTACATGCAGCGCTGAACCATCTCCTAAGGACCATGCGGCTCCAGGTACGTTGGCTGGTCCACAATTCCCTCTGACATTTGTCACGAGTGTCCCTCGCAACATTAACACGTAACAGATGGGATCTGCTACCTACCAGACAAGGTGGGGTTGCAATGTTCCCTTTTGTACCTCCTTCCCACTATCGCGCGCCAACGTAGTTTCCAGTAACAGGCTCTGAGAGTAAACGCTCTGGGGTAGTTTAGACAATATGTGCCCAGTACAATGCATTGTACAATAAAGGAGTGCTCATCCTTGCCAACTTACCTGGCTGGAGCCTGACGGTCCTCAGGGAGGATATTCAATAGGTTAATTTCACAATAGAGCAGTAGAGATAATAAGTAAGTCCTTTTCGTTACAACACGTCGCCATGCGAAGATAATGTGAAGACTATCTCTTTCACGGCACATGGATTGATCAGCGTATACTAGATCATCACAGCTAGCATAGGCATATTGTGTGTGTATAGCTGCGGTCTATTCTTCCAAAGAGCCCATGCTAGCGTATTGCTACATAAAGCAACAACGCAAAGTAGCGGCGCTCACTTCAAAGACGTACTGTCGAAGTCAAAGGGATTGCAATAATCATGCTTGTTAGTGTGACCATAATTTCGCTGCTTAGTGAAATTAATTTTATTGATAATTTTAGTCTTATTGAAGTGTATTGCATACATGTTTTTTTTTTGAAAAAAAAAATAGAGCAGTCAATTACCGCCTAAAAATTGCCATTTAATCCTTAACCCTTGCTGTCTGCGCCCTACAAAAGCTAAAAAGTGCACAAATCTACATATCCGCCTTGTTTTATAGGGGATTGTTGACTTAAAAAAAATCTTACGCTATTACTAAGGCGCACATGCTATAGGAAAAAAAAATTGCACAAACCTCCAATTTATGCCACTAATTTTCTAGTTTCTTTTTTTATATAATGTAGAAATAGCAGTATATAGGTTTTTCTCCCTGTAACAGGGTTTCTATATAAATTACCTAAGATGTACTAAGCGCAGCCTAGAATATTTAATAATGATATATTCAATGTATGGCAGGCACAACCCAGGTTGGCGTGAGCGTGGTAGCATATGAATATGTACTTTATTATGGTTTTTTATGGTTTGGTTATCTCATGTAGTGGTGCTTGGCACTAATTTGGGGAGGAAAATTTATTGAGCTACGAAAGGTTATCTATGTGCAGCCACAAATGTTCCTGACAGCTGACAGGCCATCTCACAGGGTGATTTGGGGCGATTAAAGATGCCACAATACTGTACATTCTAGATGCTACGATAGCAGATTACATAAGAAACAATAGTGCGTAGCTACATACATGTAATGATATTATAGGAGCATTCGTCTAGGGTCCTCGATATACGCCTTGACTTTGACCAGGAACTGGACAGCTTCTCTACCGTCCAGCAAGCGGTGGTCGTAGGTCAGGGCCAAGTACATCATCGGTCGAACCTCAACTTTGCCATTTACAGCCACTGCACGGTCCTTGATGGAATGGAGCCCAAGCACAGCACTCTGTGGCAGGTTGATTATGGGGGTACCCATCAATGATCCGAAAACACCTCCATTGCTTATGGTAAATGTACCTCCGGCCATGTCTTCGATGGTTAGTTTCCCGGCACGGGCCTATTCCGATAATCAGCAGTCAGTCGTCACACAACTCTACAAAGGCTTCGATCTAACCTTACTACCCATGTCCGCGATAGCTTTCTCGATGCCGATAAGGTCCATTGATTCAGCATTGCGGACGACCGGGGTAACGAGTCCCTTCTCCGTGGCGACTGCCACGGAAATATCGACGTAGTCGCGGTAGACGATCGTATCGCCGCCATTGGGGCCCTCGATTGATGCATTCACCGCAGGGATATCTCGCATGGCCAGGACAGCGGCTCGTGAAAAGGCGCTCATGAATCCGAGCTTCACACCGGTCTTCTTTAGAACATCGTCCTTGTAGAGCTTGCGGAAATCCATGATATTGGACATATCAACCTCGTTGAACGTTGTTAGCGATGCCGCGGTGTTCTGAGACTGCTTTAGACGCTCGGCGATTCGAAGGCGCATTCTGTTCATTTTTACCTGCAGATCTCTACGGGTCAATATAGATTTGAGCATTGATTTCGGAAATAGAGCATACCCGGCGCTCCTCTCGACTGCCTGGTCCATCTGTGGGCTGCGTGAGCGTTGGTTGGCTCTCGGTTTGCTTCGCGTTGGCGAGTGGTGACGATACGGCACTTTTCGTTTCTGATGTAGTGTTTACCTCCTTTGGCTGAGGCTTGTCCTCGGGCTTGTCTGACTCCAGTGCTTCGTTGTTTTTGGACTTGTCTGCCTCTTTAGCGTTGTCCACTGATTCTTTCGGTGGGCTGGCTGATGAATTTTTGGCGCTTGGTGACGGTGCTCCGCCCAGCTCGATACGGATAAGATCTTGGCCAACGGTGACTGTTTCTTCTTCGCCGGCAAGGAACTCTTTGATTGTTCCAGCCTCTGGGGCATTGACAGCAACATCAATCTATGTCATGTGCCGTGTTAGTTCGCCGCTCGCACTGGTAAAGGCGGATGACTCCTTGGCACACCTTGTCGGTCTCGATTGTGGCAATCTCCTCGTCCTGTTCGACAAAGTCGCCGACGGACTTGGGGAACTGCTTCAGAGTTCCTTCCGATATGGATTCTGCCATCTGCGGCACTTTCACGACTATGGATGCGTAAGTTCGGATGACTTGCATCGTCGTCGGGAACATAGCTAGGGGGCTTGAGCGACAGCCGCGTATTGTGCGTAGAGGCACCATGCGGGCGACGGTGGTTATCCTTCTGTAGAGCATTTTTGGGTTGGTTCCGCTTGGTGACTTGGGGACTTGCGTGATGTAGTATCGAAGCAGTGCAATACACTGCAGGTCAGTGTATATTCTCGGTTGGTGAAGTAGACCCGGCGTTGCTTGGCCAAGTAAGCTGTTGTGGGGAGAAAAATCGGAACAAGCTAATGCTTGGGTTTGCCTTGCTGCCTCTCCAGTAGTTTCCTGCTGTATGGGTAATGCCTGTCGGGTCGCTCCCTCCCTTTGGAATATGCGATGCAAGTATGTCATCAACATGTATCGATATTTTCACATCGATAGGTGGATTATGGCATGCAAAAACAACGAAGACTTGTTGTATGCACAGTCGGTAATTCGTCAGGCTCACAATATTCACTTTTACCTCAACAAAGCTACGCAATGCAGGAAGTGAACATATCTTTTTATATCGACCTCCCTTCCTCCTCCCACTGCACTAAAAAAAAAACAAGAGAAGAACAAAAAAGCATGATACCAGCAGAGCTTGATTCAACTCATATGCACATATATATATATATGGCTGGCAGTTGGACAAGATGAGGATAACAGTCGTGTAGGGTAGCCAAGAAATGTGCGCAGTAGTCTCGTGTTTGATTAGACAAACGTGCCTGCAAGAGTGCTTGAGGTATCTACCCGGTGGCTGCCAGGCAACAAGGCAGCAACAGGCGATACCCCGACGCCCTCTGGAGTGACAAACCATCGCCAACTGCGTGAAGAATTTGATAGCTTCCAACACAGAGCAGCAGCGCAACAGACGAATCACCAATAAAGGGGAATTACGGGGAACATTACTGGGAGTGTAAGCGTGAGGTTGAAACCTGACTGCATTTGCAGCCAGCTGGACTCGACGTATAGGATGTCTTCCAAACAAGCGGCAATGTAAGTTCCAAGAATCCAGAGCGCCACACCACTACCACTGCACAGTTCTCGCTGACAACTCAAATATATCAGTTCACTCTACCGGCGATCATTGAAGCTGGCACTCGACTGGGCTGTCCAGCGCCAGCTTTGGCGTGGTCAAGCTCTGTACATCCGCTCCCTCTTCGAAGCGAACCGCAACGTCACCGACCTCAGACAACAAAGGGTGCGCAGAATGAACATGCAGCAACCATGCAAAATTAACACAGAAGCTGACAGCTGACCAGGCTCTTCTGTCCGAGACAGAAAAACTCCTCAACACCTGGAAGCATCCAGATCCTTATATTCCACCTACAGCGCCCGGAGGTATGTATTCTCCTGTAACTCAAGCTACTATAGAGGAGGGCACAGCCAACATTAAACAGGCTCCAAATATGAGCGAAACTTGCCCTCGCCAATTTTAGACCGTGAGTAGCTATGCTATAGTCATTGCGCTGTTCTGACCGTCACTAACTTCCGATACCTAGCACCTCCCCACCAAGCCAACAGGCATTAAATTGAATTTGCTACATCCACAGCAGACACAAGATTAGATAGTTGTACATATATCGTGTTACCTACTAAAGTCTCCACGACCAAGTGACTGTTCCTGCTATCCGCCAGTACAAATTCATTGCAGACCGAAATGCAAGAAACTATGCAAAACCCATGCACGATGTCGAACATGCCGACACACCTCAATACGCATAGATCATGCACAAAAGATTTAAACCAAGTCACGCTGCCAGGGAAAAAAAAAAAATATACCAGGAAAATGTTTTAACATTCATGACCATAGCCGTGGGATTGTACAACCCGTGCGTGCAACAAAAGCAAAATCGTGAACCCAGAACCGTAACCCCCTTGAACCGAAACAACCAACCGTCGCAAATGAAACCAAAAATCCACAATTTACAATTCCTGGCTTTGGTTCTTGCCGCCAGCCTTGCCGCCGGTCTTCTTTGGCAAAAGATCTAAATCAAATTAGTAGAAGCCTTGCATATATCCAAAGATGTAACGTACTTTGATGAATGTTGGGCAAAACGCCGCCTTGGGCGATAGTGACATGGCCCAATAACTTGTTCAACTCCTCATCGTTTCGGATAGCCAACTGCAAATGACGTGGAATGATACGAGTCTTCTTGTTATCACGAGCGGCATTGCCAGCCAACTCAAGAATTTCAGCAGCTAAATACTCGAGGACAGCAGCCAGGTACACAGGAGCACCAGCACCGACACGCTGAGCATAGTGACCCCTTCGAATGAGACGATGAACTCGACCAACAGGGAATGCCAGACCAGCCTTGGAGGAACGTCTTACGACTGTTAGAAAACAAACCCCTCAGAGAGCATCTCTGCGTACTTACGATTGAGCGTTCTTGGAGCCAGAGGCCTTGCCACCAGATTTGCCACCGCCAGTCATTTTGTATGCGTGCAGAGAGTAAGGACTAAACTTTGGAGAAAAGTGCGTGACAAGCAGATAAACGTCGGTGTGCGATGATGGTAAATGCAAGCTGCGGAATCAGGGAACTGAGGTCTTGCGGGGGGCACAGAGGTTAAGTAGTTTTCGGCGCGTAGCAGACGTGATCCCGGATCACTCACCACCACTGACTGACTGATGTGGCAGAAAAAACACGCTAGTCCAGAAATGGAAAATAAGCGTGTTGCAAGCAAAACAATCGACAAGGGAAAAAAAATGGACCTGCTCCAGTGGTTTGGTCTAAAGCTTATAGCCCGATTTTGTGTCCTCTCATTAACAGAGACGCGATTCGTGAAGCTGGCTCAACAACATCTTGAATAATCATCTCACGCATCGGTAAGACGAAAAAGAAATTTTAGAGATTCCATGCATACAGGTCTTCCATCTTTTCGTGCACTATCTTTAAAGTGCATCCGGTAGTATATCTCTTTCGCTCTAGAGACAGAATAGAAATATGAATGACGCCAAACGAGTTTTGGTTCAAGTCACAATGCCGCCACCTAGGCACTGTCACAACAGTTCCTGTCTTCAAGATAGGCACAGCTATTTTTATCTGCCTGGAGAAGGCGTGACACCAGATAAGAACCTAGGTAGGTACTAAAAAGTGTGACTAAAGACGAGGCTTCTCGAAGCGGAACCTTTACTGCGGAGGCTGGTATTGCGACTCAACCGACATTTATGATTTAAGGGAATTCACCTGTGTCATGCATGCATGTCGTATGCAATACCCGCGGCGGCCTGAGTGCCATCATGAAATTGTTATATGGCAATCATCCAATCAAAAAATGGTGGCACGCCACAGCGGTGCCAGTGGCCGTGCAGGTCTAGACCAGCTATTCTGCCAGCCATATGCTAGCTAAGGAAATGCCCCACTTTGATGCCTTGCAAACAACAAGTAGCGAAGATCAGTCAGGCGAGTACAGTACACAAACACGCGCGCGACCGTGGCGCGCTCCAACCTATTGGGGACTGATGCCATCCGCAGCAATCAGTAACCCACCCATGAGGCTTCGCATCCAGCTACAAAAACCCAGCCCACCCCCAATCTCTTGATGTCTGCCATCAACTTTTCATCATCACCCGCCGCCTAGCCCAAGTCATTCACCATTTTCAGCACAGCTTACCTCGCTCCAGTGCGCGCCTTTATCACAACCCTTAAAAATGCCTCCGAAAGCTGACAAGAAGCCGGCCTCTAAGGCCCCTGCCACCGCCAGCAAGGCCCCTGAGAAGAAAGATGCTGGCAAAAAGACAGCCGCCTCCGGTGAAAAGAAGAAGCGTTCCAAGACTCGCAAGGAAACGTACAGCTCTTACATCTACAAGGGTATGCCGCGCTGCCTTTGTATTAACGCAATCGCTTGGACTCAACATTAACAACAATACAGTGCTCAAGCAGGTCCATCCTGACACGGGTATTTCCAACCGTGCAATGTCCATCTTAAACTCTTTCGTCAACGGTTAGCCCCCCCTGTGTATACATGATTATAAAGATATAAGTCTAATGATTTATAGACATCTTCGAACGCATTGCCGCCGAAGCCTCCAAGCTTGCCGCATACAACAAAAAGTCTACAATTTCCTCTCGTGAGATTCAGACTTCTGTTCGCTTAATCTTGCCGGGTGAGCTGGCCAAGCACGCGGTATCCGAGGGCACCAAGGCCGTAACCAAGTATTCCTCGTCCACGAAATAATTCGTGTGCAACTGGGGTTTTTCTTTTAATGTTTTATGGGTCATTGGTAGCATGGCATCTGGGTGTCATGAATTCGAGTTCCTTCGGGCAGAACACGCCCTTGATTTTGGGATTTATTAATGCGTTACGGATAGTTTTGCTTTTCGGTGGTGGTGGGGGGCAATGTCTTCACAAACACAAACGGTCAATGGGGTTTGTGGCTGTACAATAAATATCGAGAAACGGATCTCGGAGCAATGAATTCGTGCACATGATACTTACAATAATCTCCTATATGCGGTGACATCTTACCAATTCCCGCAGACCAAACTTATCCCAAACCAGCTCTCGACCTCTTCATCGCATGTGACACAGGTTGCAGGATGCCTTTGTTGTCCAGTGCGCCAAGAGCCGTACCGCAACTCCATCCCATCTTTTCTAACATGGCTCTGCCGCGATTGCTTAGATCCAATTCTGGGGCTGCAGCACCGATAATCTCGCCCTCCTGGTAACTAATTGCTGGACCGGAGCCGCCCGATGCCGGCTGCGTCTTGCTCGTTCGCTTGCTTCTTCCTTTCCCCTTTGATCTAGGGAGAAAGTGACGATCAATGTTACTGACGGCTTCATTGAAGGCTGAGTCTGTATATGGTAGGGTCCGAATAGTTCGGTGCAAGGTGGGCCGGCGCTGGTCTGCTTTGCCAATCGACTCGGATTTTATGTTAAACTCGTTTGCTAATTTATGAATTATCGTTCTCGCCTGTACGTCCATTGGCGGAAAGGTTACACTGAGTAGGATGGGTTAGCCTGTACTCTTCTAGGCTAGACTCAGAAGTTCTCCGGTGGTAAAACCTACAATTCTGTCTGTAGTTGTAGAAACAACATGAGCTCATGGGTGACTTCTGTGATAGTCATACCAGAGGGATATTTTGTCTCTAGATTCTCTGACTTCGTCTTCTTCCGCAACAGGCCTAAAACACGAAGCTCGTCTCGTTGTTTTGCTCGTTCTTTTTTTCTGAGTTTGTTGTTCTTCCAGGCCATCTGTAGCTGCAGTTCCAGGTCTGTATCACAATTGTCGAACGAGACTTGTTGCGAACGACTCTTTTTGCCCTTCTTCGTGCGTTGCACGCTGGGTCTTTCCCAATCCATGAAGTCAAAATCAGGTTGCCCCTCGCCCTTGTTTGCCACTCTGCGTTGAACGTCCCACGCACTAAAGTCTTCACTAAAGTCTGCCCTAACACAAACATCTGATTCTGTGGTGGCTAGAGCACGATCGTCCTGTTGATCAGAGCTGACGGTAGAGTCTCCATCGTTGTCAGGTTCCGGATGATCCGACTTGCTTTGGTCAAATGAGGAGTCATTCTTCTCGATGTGCTGGAAGCTGCCTCTCTCATCAACAAGAGAACCCCCAGGTGCGTCCTCATTCGATTGATCTGAACCGAAGAATACCTCATCATCACTTCCACCAAGATCATGTCGAGTACTTGAACCCTGTGCTTCAATATCACCGAGCTCATCGTTAGCTCTCATATTGTTGATATAATCGAGCAGTATGTCTTCTTCATGTTCTATATAATGACGGAAGTTTCCAGCCAATTTTCGCTCTAATCTTGTGCCCGTTAGCGTTGAGGTTGCTGACTCCGTGGGAAGGAAGCGTAGATTGTTAGGTCGTTGTTGTGGATTTGTGACATGGGCACTGAACATGGTCGATCTGCGCTTCGATCCTGTGGGATAACTGCCTTCTTTCCGCGACTTTCGTCCTTTAAATATAATAACCTCTTCCTCGGAGTCACTTTCGAGCGAATGAATTTTCTCTGGCATATCTGCTGGTGGCATTTGGCGGGTTATGCCAAGTTTTTTCTTATTGACTGTGTCGACGAAAAAGCTTGGAGAAGGTGATCCTGTCGCAGTACCTTTCACCACTGGAATCTCCTGCCTCTCCACGTCGATTGATTCTGCGGCGTTCACGTTACAACTTCGAGATTCGGCACGTGGTTTCCTATCCAGAGGCTTGCTCTGACCAGAACTGACGAACTGCACAGGTCTATCGCGTAGCTTAGTTTGCTCATCCCATAGAGAATGGTCGTGCATAGATGCTTCTCGAGCTGTCTGAACTAGAGTAAACCCGGCTCGAACGGGTTTCTTCTCTATCAACTTAACCGGGGCAGACGGACGTTCAGAATCTGTTCCTGCGGTGCCTGCATTCGACGAAGGGAACCAATCCATTGCATTGCGCTGTATTTGTGGTTCATTATTGATGGTGCCTCTTCTCAAAGCGTCACTAACAGGCTTGTTGTTGTTTGGCCGACGCCCTCCTTTCGATCGAGCCATGGTACTGACCACTGAGTTGAAGACGGTTTCCTTGCTTTATGTCTGTATGATCGTGCAGTTACTATGACTCTCTGTAACAAAATTGAGTTATCGATAAGCACATTGACCCAGCCTAATGGATGTGATTTGTTTCTGTCAGCCCCACCACAGCAGGCAGCGCCTCGTGCTTGCACTAGTACGAACATCATGTGGGAGGCGATCAGCCAGTACCCATCACCAGGTAATGTATTCCTCTGGGTTTGTTAGCCACAAGATTACCATGCTGTGATGCAGAACCAGAAAGAATCGCCCCCTGAGATTACATCTTTTGAACGAGCGAGTTGAGTCCTGCAGTTCCACCTTTGCTTCACGTTTTTTTGGCTCCTCTTCCCTGTGACCACTGAAGGCAGAGCCGTGCCCTGACCCGCCTTAGCTGCTCGGCCCAGCCAGATCCCATGAAGGTTCGCCGACTCAGCACCACTGGAGAAGACAGAGAGGCATCATAGTCACACTACTTCGCCGTGTTTTGGAAGAAGAAAAAGATCCGAGGAGTTCCTGAAGCTGGTTTCTTATCACTAACTTGTCCACACTGCTCATCCATGCACACTAAGCGTCCGGGTTGAGTTGGAGCATAATAGTAAACCCCGCCGCTCTACTATTGTATTGAACAGATATCTTTCATATCTTGAGCATTCACTTCCAGCATTCGTTAGTTGCTTCCGTCGAATATACCAGCGGAAAGCTGTGCGAAGTAAGGCTTCCCCATGGAATCAACCATATCAAATGTGGACATTGGCAGGTATCGCCGCATCGTACGGATGTTCTGGGATCCTGAACCTATCAACGACACGAATCTGGACCAGCAGGTATGGTGCCTAGGCTGCTGTTATACTCTCTCTACGAATGATGGTGTAGCACAGCAACGTGGTCAGGGAGGACGTGAGATAGCACGACCAGAGACTTGGCGTGGGCCTGTCTCTTCAGGAACAACAGATATGAAAACAGAAGTCGCGGTCACAGCGGATCCTCCTACTGCAAATTCTCACCAGGAATCTGAATTCAGCCCCTTCACTGAAAGTCTGTCGCCATCCCTTGTATATCATGAAGAGGCACCTGGAGCTGGCTGGCCGCCTGCCTTTCTACAAGACTTCGACGCACGTTTCTGGATGACATATAGGTCCAATTTTCCTGTGATAGCAAAGTCTCCAAATCCTGAAGCGGCTGCAGCACTATCATTATCAATGAGAATAAGAAGTCAATTGGTGGATCAAAATGGCTTTACATCAGATAGTGGATGGGGATGTATGATTCGATCGGGCCAGAGCCTTCTTTGCAATGCGATGGCCATTCTTAAATTGGGAAGAGGTAAGATGGTTTCATCATAATACCAGACCTTTTTTTTTTTTTTTTTTTTTTTTTTTTGAAAGTTCAGTTATCTCACAAGGTCATAGACTGGCGCCGAGGAATGCTTCCAGATGAAGAACGACGCCTCATCTCTTTATTTGCCGATGATCATCAAGCTCCATATTCTATTCACAATTTCGTACAGAATGGCGAAAGATTGTGTGGGAAGTTTCCAGGGGAATGGTTTGGTCCTTCAGCTACAGCTCGCTGCATACAGTAATTGCTGGAAATCCGATCAAGATACACAAAGCAAAAAGAACATGGAATTGCTAACCTGTCGATGCAGGGAATTAGTTAACTCATGCGAGTCCCGGTTGCGAGTGTATTCCACGGGAGATGGTCCAGACGTTTATCAAGACAGCTTTATGAGGATTGCGAAGCCTGATGGGGATGCTTTCCACCCGACGTTGATTTTGGTGGGAACGAGACTTGGAATCGATAAGATCACACCAGTGTACTGGGAAGCTCTCATAGCATCTTTGCAGATGCCGCAGTCTGTTGGTATAGCAGGGTAAAAGCAAACCTCTTCCACAAATCAGTGATTACACTGGACTGATGCTGATATGCTCGACAGTGGACGACCGTCCTCTTCTCACTACTTCGTTGGTTCCCAAGGTCATTTCCTCTTCTACTTGGATCCCCACCATACTCGGAAAGCCTTGCCATACTATACAAACATCACCAAATATACCATCAACGATATTGACACATGCCATACATCACGACTTCGAAGGATCCACGTGCGAGAAATGGATCCAAGCATGCTGATTGGCTTCTTGATTCAAAATGAAGCAGATTGGTTTGAATGGAAGAGATGTGTGAGACACGTGCAAGGCAAAAGCATTATTCACGTGGCAGATAATCATCCAGCGGATGAGCAGCGAGGTCCCAGTATAAGATCTGCGATTGACGAAGTTGAACCATTGAGTGATGACGAAGAATTGGACACTGCTCACCCTACGTAGATGGGCAGAGAAATTGAAACATCCCGTCTTTCACGGGACAATCTTTCCCTGGCGCTTTTACAGAGTATCTTTGGTGGCTCGACGTAAAAAGTTCTGCGTGGATCATGGAAGTCCGTACACTAATCAGACACCTCGTCACCTCGACATCGCGTCGAGGCAGACATGCACACTTGAAAGTAGGGACAAATACAAAGTGGTGGGACTTATCACTTTCGCTTCTTATCTGATGGCCCGTCTGTTCTGCCACATGCAACTGCATGATTCTTCTCCCGGACGTGGCGGAACAATTTTGATCTCGAGCTGAATTTCTCTTGACATGCAGCGCACTGCGACATGCTGTTAGTATTCTTCCTGATCAATGTGAAGTCCTTAAATACACATACCTGTATACTAGATTGTGCTGCTGTTTCAGCTGCCTTTCTTTGCCGCTTTACTTTTGCCATTCCAGGTTTTCTCGGGGCTGGGGAGTCAACAGTTTTCAATGTGACATTGCGTTCGAAATTCAACAAGTTAATCTCCTCTTCAGGTGTAGAACGACCGTTGATGTTGTCAATGCGCAGGCGCTTTTCTATCTCAGTTCTGGTGGCATATTCGTCTATGCCGTCATCGCTGAGTGTAACCGAGACATTCTTAGAGACTTCTTTGTCTTCAATATCATTTACATCTTGAGGCGTCCCGTGTCTTGCATTGGACTTGGTTTGTGAACCTTCTGCGATTTTCTCCTCATTGGGAGGCTCTTGTTCGTGCTGAGGTATTGTGATCTCGGGTTGTACTTCAGTTTTAAATGATTCCACACCCAAGCCGAGATCTGCCCCTTCTCTTTGCATTTCCCGACGTAGTTGTTGAACGGTCTTGGAGTGTTTCTTGCTGCGCTCATGAGCTTCAAGTTGTTGAACACTTTTGAAAAACTTGTTGCAGACAACGCATTCTAGGATTTCAACCACAGATTCTTCCTCGACATCCGAACCCTCATTTGAGTTATCGTCCCTTAATTGAGTCCATTCAGGACTTTCGTAAGACCCCATGTTTTGTCGATTGGCGGCCCGCGATCGAGCAGCCTGCGAAGCAGCCTGGCTCCGCAATAGTTCCTGACGCTCTGCATCGGTCTGAGAATTTGATGCATATCGAGGATCTCTTTTGCGAACAAATTTTAGGAGAAATCGCACAGCCTCGTTAAATTGACGGATGGCATCATCTCGGCACTTCTTGTTTTCTTTTTCCATTAGACGACGAACCCGTCGGTCAGGGGCATCAGATAGCCGATATTTGTTTTTCCAAACAAAGGATTTCTTTGTCGAAAACCCTGACCATGAAGTGTAGAAGGGTTTCACAACACTTTCGTAGTCATCATCTGAAGACCCAAATGTTAGATATTGGGGACACTCTACTTGTCCGAGCTCAGCTGCGGTTATTTCTTCTATTGCCAGGTGTTCGAAAACTTCTCTTGCAATCCCAAAGAATCCAGTTGGCTCATCATTAAGTGGTATTGTAGAGTTAAATTTGCGTATTAGGCCCAAAACCTCCTCTGTAGATGTGAGACGAATGTTATGGAACGATGTAGTTTCAGTGCTGCCCGGATCGTCTATTCCTGCCAGAATGGCATCACGATGGGAGTCATACCAAGCTCGCTCTTGAGGATCGGACAGGATATCGTAAGCCGCTTGAATTTCTGCGAACCTATTCGTAGCTTCGTGGACGTTATTGAGATTTCGGTCTGGGTGGAGTTCGAGGGCCTTCCTGCGATAGGCCTTTTTTATCCTGAATACAAGTCAGCACAAGTTGAGCCATGCTCTAATACTGAATAATGCTCACTCAATATCTGTGGCAGTTTGTTCCACTCCGAAGAGTTCGTAGTAGCAAGTTTTTGTTGTTGCCGTGCAGCCATTACCACCACCTTCTGGTGTAGACTGCTGGGCGCCCATCACCGTGTTTGGAGGATCAAGTGAACAATTGTATGCACTAGTGCTTGCGTGTTTGAGGGTAACGACGTTGATTGATTAGTAGTAAAAGAAGCTATCTATCGCGAAGGGGGAAGTCATGTGTGTCGGGAGCTGTGGTGTTGTGGAACCCCGGTTGAAGCTCTAGTCAACTATCTGCTTGGCCCACTTCCATTTTAAATCGGCCAACCAACATGTAGCTCGTTAGCCTGATGCTAGCGAAGAGACCCTGCCATATGTAGCACAAAGCTGTATGAGTTATAGTGCGGCTGATGAGGTCTTGTTGCTGCTGGAGGTATCTAGAGGAGGAAGTAAGCTGCCTCTTGCACTACTAAACACTACAGCAACAGCATCATAAAGCACGCACTAACCTTATTTTTTAGCTACCTAATTTATAGCCAAATAAAGCTCTCTAGACTAATTTGTATACAAGCACAAATAATATATAGCTAGTAATTGTAGCGGCTTAGGACCTTGGACCTCTTATTAGAGAAGTAAAGCTAGCAGGTACGCTTTAGTACCTTCTAGCACAGCTTTGCTTGATAAAGAGAAAGAATCTGATAGTGTAAAAAAAATCTAGACTAGGAAAGTACTGCTTATATATCAAGGTGTAACGGGGTTATTATGTAAATATACTACATGCTATATATAGTTAATCTAGTAGTAAGATTGGTTTTGGCACAATGGAAGCTATCGTCGCCCGTACTAGGTTGTTGAATGGTGCCCGCTTATGTATGTACCCGGCACCAAGGCCGATTGGCAATGTAATATTTAGCTCGCAAGGGCGGCAAGTATGTCTGATTTGCCCATCTTCGGTCCATTTTCCCCTCTTGGATTCTATGGTATACTCGTATACTCTCATATCACTTCTTTGCCAGAATTCAATATCTTTGTTGATTGTGCGTTTTAGCCGCCTTATGAGCTATAATGGTTGCAGGGAACGCGCGCCTGGCGAATTGTGGGACTGCCGCCGGCAATGCGGTCGATGTCGCAACCGATCGATTAGTAGACTGACGGAAGTAGATGATATGCACATAGCTGCACGACGCAGACATTGAAATACCGCAATACCGTTGCCCTTCGTCCACCCCTGTATGATGGGCTTGCCACGATGAAGTTCGCGCGTGATTTCAAGAAGACGCTCGCTAGCCAAGGTGTGTTATTATCTGTCCGTCGGCGTCGGGGTGCGAAATATTCGAGGCTATCATTTAAGGCTGTCTATTCCTGGTTCTCTCCATCGTGCCGTATTGGATTCTAACGAGGTTGTTCCCGTCCCTAGGTTTCCCTTCCCACTGGGTGAACAAGGCAATCCCTTACGGGCAACTGAAGAAGTGTCTTAAGAAAGTTCAAAAAGAGCTGCTCGACCTGGGTCTTGACCCAGATACTCTTTGCGCACTGCTCGATCCAAACACATCAGCGCCTGTTGCACTCAGATACAGATTAAAAAGTACGAAACAACAACAGGGTAGTGCTTGTTTAGTACGTGAAGTTTTTATTTGGTTTTGTTAACATGACCTTCTGCATGCAGCGGCAAACGATTCCGACTTCGTCCGCCCAAAACTTACCGTCTATGTGCATATACAAAATGGCATTGCCGTTGATGCATCGTTAACACCTTCGTCACGCGTCTTCTTCAAAAGAATTGCCGCTGAGATAGGCGTCGATCACACAATCGACACGACGTCAGAGAACACAGCCGAAGAACCTGCAACCCAGCTCCATGACGGAACTTATGACACATACGAAAAAGTAGAAGTGCCCCTCGTCTTCGATGGAGAGTTTTTTGACTTGTTACAAAGCGATGTCAACAACCTAGACGCACTTCAAGCCGAGGAACAACATCGAATGACGACTGATGTATTTGAGCTTGGCAAGGAGGTTTCTGTAGTGTGCCGAACCAGCCGATTCTCGCGAAGTGATCTTGCCCGGTGGCGTCGTATATTTGAACTTTACCTTGACGCTGAAATATTTTTTGGTACTCACGAAAGAGATCACGGGCCGAGGTCGAGTCACACTGCACTTAAGCAACTTCAGTGGTTCCAGGTTGAAGTTGAGAAGGGAAGGCTGTCAAAGGACTTCAGGCTCAGGGAAAGCCATATAGCGTTTTCGAGATTCGTCAATTTGAATTTTACCCTGCTGAAAAATCTCCAATTCCAGGATCTGAACAAACTCGCAATTTTGAAGATACTGAAGAGTAAGTTCAGCTAACGATTAAAGTGCCCATATCCAACAGTAACTTACCATAACCACAGAATTCGACAAAAGAACATCTTTAGGCGTATCGCAGACTCTTCGTTCCATGATTCGTTTCGAATGTTTCTTGTCTAGAGACATCGCTAAAGATGTTTGCGCTCAAATGTCGCAAGAACTCGTTACAGTCGTTCCACAGTTAAACGATTATCTTTGCCCTATTTGCTTTTCTGTAGCCTACCGGCCCGTCCGACTTGATTGCCAGCACGTGTTCTGCATAAGATGCGTTGTTAAAATCCAACGGCGGAATGAAAGGCACTGTCCATTGTGTCGCGCAGACGTTGTCATGAGCGCATCATCAGGTAAGAGATTGCTCACTCGTGGATTCGTGCTGCGCTCAAACGTTCTAATCGATGCAGATAATCTGGACCGTGCTTTGGGAAAGTACATGAAGAAATATTTTGCGAAGGAAGTGAAGGAAAAGCAAAGAGCCAACGAAATAGAGCGGGGCATAGAGGATTTTGGACCTGGCTACACCCATCATGATTGCTCTGTAATGTAGTGGATAATATGTTTCTCAGGTATGAACTTGATTCATCTTTTATTGCCTTCTTCTGCCCAGCGGCTGAAGTTGGTCCCCAGACACTGCAGACTTAAACAATATTGATATCGTTGTTTCAAACTCCATAGTACGCAATTTGGATAACACCAGCAGTCAGATACTGCCAAACTAAACCTACTTCAAAGAAAGCCGAGAAAGCCAAGGATATTCGTGTGACAATGCATCACTGGCTTAACTTGGACGAACTTTTTAGAAGTATAGTAATCAGTCAGCATCGGCTACTGCCTCCGCAGCTACCAGCGCGTTCATAAAAATACCCTCAAGTGACTCAGTACCTTCCAATCCGACACTAACACGAATTAAATCCTCCTCCACACCGAACTGAGCCGCCCATGCAAGCTCCTGGTAATGTGCTAACAGGACGTAAGGGCTGCATAGAGTGAAATTGGTCCCAAGACTCGGACCCTTCGCAATTTCCAACGCGTCGTAGAACGCTTGTGCTTGTCTCTTGTTCTTGAACACAATGGATAGCAGTCCCCCGTAACCCCCGCATGGCAGCTTGAATTCATCATAGTACCTTCTAGAATGATTGTACTTAGGATAGAAGACCTGTTTAACGCTTGGATGTTCCATGAGGACGTTGCAAATCGCCTCTGCATTAACATTAATGCGACCGACCCTAGACAGAAAGTCTCTGCTATTCCTTTCCATGAATATTACATCTTCAGCCCAATAAGTGTCCTCGTATACCTCATTCATCGCGGTTTTGAGGATGGCGTGATACTTACTATTTGGGTTAAGAATTGCACTTCCACCCATGACATTCGAGTCGCCAGAAAATATCTTGGTCAGGCTGCTGACAACAATATCCGCAACTGGGAGGACATTGATATTTGCGAATGTCCCTATGGTCTCGTCTACAACAACCGCGAAATCGAACTCGTCGGCGAGTCGGCGTATACGTCTGAGATCTGGACTTTTCAGGAGTGGATTGGCTGGAAACTCGCAAAACAACGCCAGATATCGATCGCCCGAGCGTAACCGGTATTCAAGATCGTTAAGATCATCAGAGGAAGCGTGACCGTAAAAGTCACAGCCTGGGCCAAATTTCTGAAGGATCTTGAGTGTGTCTACATAGGGAAAGCCGAAATTAACGCTTTTGAACTGGCCTCTAGCTGCAAGTAGAGCACGGTGGGCGGTGAAAATGGCATTCATTCCCGCCGGAAAAAGATACACATCGCTCTCATGAAGATCGTGCATGCCTCGCGAGTTTGGCAAACTTGGGGACACGGCTGTCGAGCTTTCTGTATGTAAATCCGAGTCATGGACCAACAACCCCGCGATTCGTCTCCGGATGGCGGATTGAGCGCGCTCAAGCAGACTTAGATCCAAGTTTCGCCCAAATCTTTCTTCTAGAAAACGAAAACTCTCTTGCGAATCTTCAGTAATATTGAGGTCTAGTGCATTAAAAGTTGCTACCTCTTTGACAGGGCCATCAAAACTAGGTCGTTGGTACCTTTTTGGCCCTCGTGTCGCCCTCTTCGAACTGCCAATTGAATTTTTTGTCTCAGACCTAGTGACAAGCAAACCATCTCTGAGCAAACTGTGACAAAATTCTGCGCGGCGGCTAGAAATTCCGTCTCCTGTATGTTGCCAATATTGCTTTGCGAATATGAAGGCATGCTCTGGCAACAACACCGCCGACAGAGCAGGGGAAAGCTTATTCATCAAAGGAGTTATGGGCTTTGATTCATCCAAGACAAGATCGAGAATGTCCAAGTCGCCAGAGGAGTAGGGCTGTGCTCGCTTAACAAAGTCAGCACAGCGATTAGCTGCGCCTCGCGTGGGAAAGAGCAGAGCCTGCCCAATGCCACATCCGAGGATCGATAAAATATCATCAGTTAGAGCTCGTATGCTTTTGTGTATGAAAAACCTAGTGTGTCGTAAATGATTCAGCAAAGCGGCATCACAAGGTTGAGTGTATAACACATGATACACGGTGGTGTGCGTACCTGGGGTATCCGGTTTTCATACGCTCAACAACCCATTTTTGTCCTTCTTCATATCCAATGTTTGATTGCCATGTGGGAAGAGACACACTCACAGCCTGCAGACCTGTGGTCAGTATAAGGGATCGAATGAGGTCGTCAATTTTTAATACTCACATGGGCCGTGTCTGGGATGGACTCCCCAAGTGCGAACGGCGACATATTTGCTCTTGGCCCAAACACAGGGACGAAACAGATAAATAATACTGGGTTTTCCCTGATGCAGGCTCAAAAGAAAAAGCTAGCAGGAAAATTTCCCAATTAAGGGCAGGATTTCTCATGGAAGCCAGCAACAGAGTATTGCGTCAGGTGGGGCAGTCACCGCAACTGGCCGAAAATCGGACGGAACTGCTTGGGCGCACACAAATGTAGCTGCTCTACACATCCCTGCCTTGTCGGGGGGAGAGGGGGCGGGGGGCGAACCTCAACCTGCAGGGCCTTGAACAAGACGTGTCTATGTAATTGTGAAGATGATTGGTTGTTAGTACTTCTGGTTATGGTACTAATTGAGCTATTTTAAGCTGACTGTTACATCTATGCTTTTGCTGGGCCAACTGTCCCTATAGACACATCTGTGAAGCGTTACGGCCCTCAAGGAGAGACTCCCAGGGACTTCAGAAAATCCGTGTACGGGTACAGCAACTGGTAACGTCTACAGATCCCAAGAGAACTCAGATCGGTTAAGATCCGCGACTGTCACTTGTACTTTTTGGACCCGTGGGTGCCCGTTTTTACACCTAACCCCCTTTGCCTTTGCGCTGTCTCACAGCGAGCCCAAAATACATCTCTGCCGCATCGTTCGACGTCCAAGGTAACCTCATTTGAGATACTTATTACAGCTTCAGTGATCAGCTTTATTCTTGGATTTTGGAACATAAATCTTCTCTCTTTTCTCTGAATTGCGTTGTTGTCCCGTTTCCACCTTGAAAAACACCTCAGATATCGACTTGCAGTCAATGAACTACTCAATTGAAGGCGGCGGTACTCGGCCGTCGACGTAGACAGGAGAACAGCAGGCTTGTCTGACTTTATGGAGTCGAGGGTAGAGCTATTCTTGTTGACTGCGTGTTGATGATCCTCGCCTTGCCCGTAACCCTACACAGCTTATACTGTCACTCGGAACTATGCTATCCCCATCATCTTCCCAATTTGCCCAATTGTTTCCCGCTATACTCTCAGGCAATGGAACCCGACGCGCAGACATGTAGCTATTGCTAGCAATACTTGCAGGTAGAGGAATACGCCTGGCTGAAAAATTGCTTGATGTCGAGCTGTTACCCATCCGACTGATTGGGGCCGTTGTCATATTCGCTTCAGCAGTGGCAACCCCGTTCCGGGTAGAAATTTGATCCGAATGAAGACAAGCTATGCCTTCATTATAAATAGGTACTTGGTGAGATCTTGCAGAGAAGTAACTCTCTTGTTCCACATTATGAACCGAGGCTGGAGCCTCGACTCGTGATGTGTCCGGGATGTTTGGCTTAGAGGCTATAGTAAATACGTCAGAACAAACCTTTCCAGCCCTTGAGTGCCCAGACTCCTGAAAACCCGATCTAGTATCACAAGGCTCATGACTACATTCGGTCTTCGGGCTCGAGGTTTTTCCTTCGCAGTCCCAGTCAACGGCCCGTTCGAGCTCAGATGTATCCGATCTGTATGAGGCCCGTGTAACTAGCTGCCTCGAATGCTGCTTTCCAGCATTAGCATCTCGAGAGGCCAAAGATTCCTTCTTCCAGGATATCGAATTTCTGGGCGGCATCGCATGGGAAGGAAGTCGAGGCTGTGGGTGCCCATCGCGCGAGATTTTTGGGCGGCTAAGAGAATGTCGGCGTTGATCTTCGCAAACCTCTGTGCCTCGAACCGGCAAGACGGCCTTTCCAGATGACTGCTGCATAGGAAGACGTTTGCCAAATGAATCTGTGTCAACTGGAGATGGTAGAGTGGTGTTCTGGCGGACCCTTGAATCTTGAACCTCACTCTTCATGAATGTCTTATACGCAATTGTAGCTCCAGCTGCCATTCCGAGAAGTGTGCCAATGATGGTGGATGTGTTCGGCATCTCAAGAAACCCTTGTCCATTGCTGTTGGATGTGTTTGACTGCACGTCGTGGCGCTCTGCCACTGGCACTTCGGAATTGCGATTCGACGCCGGAAAAATTTCACACTTCCATACCAAGTCGTAATTGAGGTTGTGGATCGGTGATTGACAACCATGGACTCCAGTATTGGAGAGCCGCTGCTGCTGAGAGACGGCATGGTCTTGATATGCTAGATCTATCCGGTTGCCGTCCATGTCGAGAAGACTAGCTCGGGTGTCATTAGACTGAAAGTTTGCGCAATCTGAACAGGACTGTCTGCTATGATCCGGTTGCGGGTAGGCTTGAACTCCCTGCGAGTAAAACTCGGTTACTGCCGACCTCGAAGGTGCCGAAAGGAGGATATAGGACGTCCGACGTTTCGCACCATTGACTTGTCGAACTTCGAGAACCGGATGTCGGGGCGTGCCGAATATGACGGAGGAGCATTTACTGCCAGTCTTACTGCATTCAAGATAAAACAGACCAAGGGGCTGTAAAATAGAGGCAAAAAAGGACGACGAAGACGGAAGATGCGACACTTCGAGGAAAGGGATTGAGCTCATTACGATGACACTTCAACCGACCTCAACTGGGGGGCCAGGAGCGAATGATTGCTGAGATAGATATGTTGTGTTGGAATGTAGGATGAGGACTCTGCTTGAGCGATGCCTTTAAGGCTGAAGTCATGCAACATAACTTTCACAACAAGTGTTAGAAGCTTTGGTCACTGCTCAACACACCGACTAGGTAGCTGCTCACCTGATTCAACTCCCCGCAGCCATAATTTGCCGGCTCGCCAATAATGATTATCTTTATGTATGGCGGCCCAATCAGTCCCAGTCCCAGTCCCAGTCCGACAGACGTATATAATACTTGGCCAGGGGCTGAGGTACATAAACCTCAGCCCCATTAAATTAGAAAAAATGCTGAGCATTATAATGCTGATAATGCTCAGATGGCTCCAACCCGGTGCCAACAAGGAAGAAACACCAATGAAAGACTGTCTCTCATCATTATAGAAGCACCTACAAGCACTTATAGGAAGGATGTACAAAGCTAAGCAGCAAAGAGAGGACATTTAATGTTTGTCGCCCAGGCCAGGGCACGGTGGGGCTAAAATACCGGGAAAGCGAAAGCCGGGTTGATGCCATGTCGTCGGCGACAAAGACTCCAACGCGATACCGACAGGGGGAGTACGGAGTATTTACCAATAGAAACGCTCTATTTAGGGAACTTCTTCTCCAGTACAGTACTGGTTTACACTGTACCAGGACTACTAGTCGTTGTCCAAATTACGAAGAACATCTGTAGCAGGTCTGCTTGACCTTACGATTCAGCAGTTTTGACCTAGCTGACGAATCTAAATATTTGGCCTCAATAAGCAAGTCAACATTCGAAAGGCAAAGGTCACGCGCACGAGCCAAGGGGCTGCGGACTAGTTTTGCTGCATTAAGGCCTAAGTACTTGGGCACCTAACTCTTATTTAGCACAGAATTCAAACGGATAGGGGGACGACCGGATCGGCTCCATACATTAACACGTCCCCGGATATACGTCGTGGTTAATACATCAATTCCGAGCCAATTTCTTGCGCCTAAATTTAGGCCTTGCTTCCAAAGCACTGGTTAAATCTGTGCCCACGTCGAATACCAAAACAATAATCAGCAGATGTAGGTCTGACATGTCAAACTTAAAAGTGGTGAGCCTCGAGATAAATCAGTTACCTGCTGCCTGATACTTATCCATAGGTAACCTGACGTTCGACGTTTCATCTTTGGATTGTGCTCTCCATGGACGAAGGCAGGTTACACATGCCGTCCTGGAAGGCTGTCATTTCCTGAGAACCACCCGACCATAGGCCGAATATACAAAACTTTTCAGGATATTGATATTCTGCACGTCCCTCGGGTTTGTGTAACCAAATGGTAAAGGCTACAGTCAACTGACGTAGTATCGCCGCAAGTCACATCATGTAGAAATATTACGTCATTCTCACCACTTCACCTACTTCGCGAACAACTTCATTATATCCAACCAACAATACTTTGATATATGCGAGCGAACAAATATGCTATCAAAGGATGTCCCAGACATCCTCGGCTGCATGACAGAACTTGCTGCAAGCCACACTCGCGGATAATGAATAATTGCTGATAGAAATCTTTTCATCGACAATGGAGTCTGCGAAGGTATCTGCACCCTTTGCCATAGCACCAACAAAAACGCAGATGCTCTCTTTGGTACCGATTGTTTCCACATATTCGCGTACGCGAACTAGTGGAGCTTCGAAGCTGAGCGTCACCTTGCGACAGTTAGGAGGCAGGTGGTCTGTGACGGGGTTTTGTATGACGCGAAGTAACTTCTCATTTGAGTTGGTCGATCGAATGGAGAGGCGATGGAGTAATTGCACCATGAGACCTGCAAATCGCTTAAAGGTTCTCGGAATTCGGACTGAAGGTGAAACTTCAATTAAAACGCCCTTTGCTGTGTGAATATAGATCTGCAACTTCCCGGCCTTGTTAATGGGCGAGTCCAGTAAAGTCAACAAGCACTGTGCATCACTGTTAGTCCTATATTCCATTATAAAGTTGGCGGAACCAAGAACAAATGACCTGATGTGTTATGTCCGGCCGGGCATCACTTATGTCGCGGTTCATCTTGCGCATGACACCAATGTGCTCATCACTATTCAGCAGCGAATATTTCTCCTCCCGATGGAGACCTGTCCTGCTACTGCTACCGTGAGTGGCCTTATATGTCTCCAAGCTCGCATTTGAGAGAACGACTATCAACCGCTGAGTGTCTTTGTCGGTCGGTGGGATGAGAACATGTTGCTCGGCGACAAGTTGAGGCAAAGCCGGAGGTGGAAGAGATTGTGTCCCTGCTTGCCCGGCGTGACAATTTAAGGTTAGTAGTCTTCTGCGAATGAGAGCAATAGAATCAGAACAAGCAAAGCAGAAGCGTCCTCCGCTTGAAGAGTCTGTTGGTGGGCTCACGCGGTCTTTTGATGCCAGTACGGCGAACTGGAGATGACATTGCAATTTATCTGGTGGGTTTTCAGAATGCAGGACTTTTTATATGCTCGTGACCGTTGTTGATAAATTAGAAATCTCAAAGCCATAAGTCCAATGGGTCGTCGATTTGGCTTACAGGTGCCATGATAAATCTGCCACTTTCAAGAGAATATTTCGTTATGCCCCACATCACCGCTCGAAAGCGTACCCCGCAGCTATCGTGCTATTGGCCTCTGTTTAGCTGAGGCTATGTCTCGGTAGGCGGTGAAGCACGCTAGTTCAGAGAAAATGACATTGTTACCTATTTTGTCCATCCCTACCTTATATTGACCATATGTAAACCCGATGTTGCCAATACAGCAAAGGTTATCGCGGAACAAGAAGAATCTTTATGTCCTTGTACTTGCGGAGCGGACATCTGTAATATCCTTCTCTCCTTACTCTTGCCGTCACTATCTCCCCCTACCTCAAAATAATGTCTTCCCAAGTTGCTAAGGCAGCTCGACGTGTGACCCATGAACTCCATGGTGTTGTTGTCTCTGCTGGACTAATGGAAAAGACTGTCAAAGTCCGCGTGGGTGGCCAAAAGTGGAACAAGTTAGTGAACAAGGTACGTTTCGTTACTATTGCACCATCTAGTCACATTACAGTTTTATAGCGTTCACTAATGGTCGATTATATGAGCAGTGGTTTCCTGAACCCAAACACTATCTAGTTCACGATCCGAATTCTTCATTAAGAACGGGTGATGTTATTTCAATCGTCCCTGGGTGGCGAACATCGCGACATAAGCGACATGTCGTGAAAAACATCATCGCCCCGTTTGGCACTCCGATCAATGAGCGACCTCCAGTGCCGACTTTGGAAGAAAGAATAGCAGACAGAGATGCCAAGAAAACAGCGAGAGACGCGCGACGGGCCGCGGAACAGACACAAGATGTAACAGAGACCGTTTAATGGCTGATGCACGACGATATAATCATGACATCACGCGCATGAACCAAATATCTCAGAAAGGGCACAACCCGCCCAGCACTTTTTGATCTGTAGACAATATAGTGTCGGGATCCATTGACCGCTGGGCATGACCAAGAAGAAAGTACGGCATGCTTATGCATGTTTAAATGTATTAAAGTGGTCGTAACGTGCTGTATTTTAGCCAGAGACTATTTGAATGCGGGTTTGCTGATGGATAACTCGTGCTCGGTTAGGGTAGACGCAAACTGTATCCCATAGGAAACCTAAAATAGAGCAGGAGTATTTCTTGATCTAGAAGATAAGAATCTTCAACCTCCTCGCTCACCGAATTCTCTTGCCCAATCCTCATACTCCTTGAGACCGGCCTTGCTAACGCTTGGCCGAATGGTCCTCAGACTAGCTTCAAAATCGGAGAGTTGGATAGGGCGAATATCATCCATGGTCATATGAAGCAATGCCTCTCCCAGCGACCGCAGGGGACCCATTGCAGCATCTTTTGCCAACGCCGTGATGTCCGAGCCCGAAAAGCCTGGATGAGATTAAAATGGTCACGTCAGCTTTAGTCGAGGACAAGTTGCAGGAATAAGAAGCCCCTGTTCAGTATCTCACCATCAGTCAATTTTACCAATACATCGATATCGCTTCCTGAAAGATCGTGCTTTTGCTGCCCCAACAGGGTCCGTAATTGTATTTCCCGTGTAGGAGGTTCTGGTAGGGGAATGTATTGACGTCGGACAAATCTTCGCCTTGCTGCTTCATCAATTGCCCAAGGCAGATTTGTAGCCGCAAGCACGAGAACCCTATTGGCATCCCCTCTCTCTTTGTCCCTCTCTGAGGTCTCTCTCCCTGCAGCTGCCCGTTGTAAGTCGCTCCATTGAATCAAAAACTCTGTCTTAATTCTTCGCGTAGTCTCATGTTCTCCAGATCCAGATCGTTGCGAGAGAAGTGAATCGATTTCATCGACAAATATTATACTTGGCGCCAGTGATCTCGCTAGTCCGAACAGTGCCCGAACCAGCTTTTCTGATTCTCCTAAGTATTTACTAGTCAAACTGCTTGCTGAAATGGAGAAGAAGGTAGATTTTGATTCAGTAGCGACAGCTCTGGCCAACATGGTCTTACCCGTGCCTGGGGGGCCAAACAACAGCATACCCCTAGCTGGCTCGCGAAGTCCCATAAACAAGTCAGGACGGAGAAAAGGGTACACGACTGTTTCTCTGAGTGCGTTTTTAGCAATCTCCAGTCCAGCTATATCACTCCAGTGAACCTCATCTCCTTGTACGACGATATCGTTCAATATCTGCTTCGCCGCCCCTTCATCAACACCAGGTGGAAGGTTTTTCAGAGTGGATACCTTGGTGTGATTCCATAACATGTCTACTGAATTGTCCTCGAGGCTGCCGTCATCTGATGACTGGGACCGGGATTTGATCTTCGCTTTAGACTTGGTTCTGTGACTTTTGGGCTGCTTCACAACAGAATTCACGCCCGCATGTGGCGCATTTCCTTCAGGTTCACTAGATCCTGCCTCTGAATGTAACAGGCCTTGGCCCGCTCCATGCACGACATCATCATTTTTCTCAGCGATGCTTATTTTGAACGACGACTGAGACTCTGGTGCTGACCGTGTGGCAATTGCTCTTCGCCTTGTAACTCCGTCTTTGTTATCTTTCCTTTCTGAATTGTCTCCTGAGCCAGTACCAGGCGAAGAGTTACGATACTTCTCAACTCTGGCTGACCGTACGGCTGACCGTGAGCTGGTATTGTTATAGGCGGGGTGTCCCCGTTCAGATCTGCTCGTTGATTGATCTGGTAGAGAGGTACCCTGGGGGTTGGATGAATTTAAGGCATTTGAAGCTGCTGAAATAGATGAATGGGATGATTTGCATTTCGAGTAATCATCAGAGTGTCGTATTGGAATCGTGAACTGCGATTGGTTAAAGAGACCGTCCGTTTCTCGAGAGGACACTAGTCGTCTGGAGTGACTATCCCACTGCATGGGAGACGGTGCAGACCGCACATGCTCTTTGGCCTGCTGCAGAGCCACGTGAGATATATTTGTGCACCCATTCGATGCTGGGTTTCTCGACAAACGTTCTGGAGATCCCAGTGCGCTCCAGGCAAGTGTAGCCGCCTTACTTGGACCTTCTGCTGGCTTCGGTGATTTTCGGATGGGTCTGCTTGACTTTTCGCTTGACTTGCTACTGCGCAGGGTTGTTCGCATTGTGTGCTTCTCTGGACTTGCAGAACGTAGTGTCCTGTCAGACCGCACTGGTTGATTAGGAGACTGTGATCTTGAGTTCAAGTTCGTTATCGGACCGACGTCCAATTTATTATGACTACCACAAGAATAAGAGTCCGTTTGCGCAGATGAAGCTCTAATGGGTAGAGATGGCCGAGGAGGCACTGCGGGGCGCGACAATTCTGAGTAAGTCACTGCTGGAACGGTGCCTTGTCCGATAGAGCCCTTGGACCGCTCGTCGAAGTTGTTGACGTCGTGTATAGCATCCTTGGTATTGTTTGGCGGTGCTGTTTGTGTCGTCCGCTCCTGTCTAGAGACGCGTAGGGCTTCTAGAAGGTCTATTCTTTCTTTGCACTGAAGCTCAAGCTGTTTCACAGCCTCGACTAGTGCCTTTTCTGTACCAGTCTGCGGTTCATAGCCCGAAGTGGCTCTGGTGGCCCTGTGCTCGTATATTTGCTCGAGGGCATGCTTCCAATGTCGCAATGCTTCCGACTCATCACTCTTGAAAAACTACCGTGTCAGTCATGGAGATCGTGTACAGCTGCAAACAGCAAGTCGTATTTCAAATGAAGGAGAGGCAAAGACCAACCTGACTCTCGTAGTAGACTGCCGTGGAGCAACTGAGATAGCTGTCATCGTAAGTCTTCTGCAGAGCCGTAAAAAATTTGTTTCTCAACATGATAATAATCTTTGGGTACGCAAGCGCGTATATGGATTCCACTGGGCGAGTACTAGATGGGAGACGTGTCTCTCCTGTAGACCATTAGTTCCGCCAGCTCGTTAGCGAAGAGGTGTCACTATCAATTCGAACACGTCGTCATGATATACTCGGGACCTGTGGAATCCTGAAGCACTGCATTCCCTTGAAGCAAGACAATTTCGGCCAGACTTTGGGTTGTTGACGACGCTAGCATAGCCTTTTGCTCTTGAGGTGGTTGGAGCATTGACAGGATGGATGCGGACAGTGACGTAGGGCATCGCGACAGCCGGCAGGTTAAGCTTGTACAAGGTGGCTCCGCTGATACTTAGGATCTAGTCGCCAGACAACGTTAACAACGAAAAGGCTCGCGATGGAAACATGACTATGACCAAGTCGCCGTTTGAAGCTTCCATACAATGACAGCGCATTTCAAGCCTTCCAAAGCAGGACACTGCACGCACTAATATGATTATTTTGCAGTTTCGTTAATTACCTAAAGAAATCATGAAAAGGGCCACCAGAGAAAATTCTCCACCCTTAGACTGGAAATCAGAATAGAATGGAATTTACATTAAGAAAAGAGGAAATATTCCCTTAACATCGTCAATTTGAATTGAGAAAAGTGGTCATGCGATTATGGGCATATTTTTTTACTTTTCACAGCCTCTGAATCTTGCCAATAGCGACTCTGGATGTGTGTTGTGCATTATCCAGCCTACCAAACATGTCGTCGATACCATGCAATGTCTCGCATTACGAGAGCAGAACACGGATATCAGCAGAAGTTCGAGGGAATAGGGAGGTTAGAGTCTCCTGGCCAGTTGTGCTGTCGTCTGCCTTGTCGTGCAGCTCGTGTTCAATTTTTTCGAAATCTTGACAGAATAATTCTGCGGCCTCTGCTGTAATTTGACGGGCCAATGCTGCATCCTGCATGTATCTGAGTCTGTCGTTGGCGTCCATGAGGGCAGAAGGGAGGAATTCATCTAGTCGTTGAGCAGCTTCGCTCAGGGTTTTGCTACCAGCATCAATTTTGACTATAGTTTCACCATCAATTCTCTCCATCAATGCGGGTTCTAGACCAGACCTGAAACGAAAGAATTCATACTGGCTATTAACGACCTTGGCCGCTTCGGATTCCACCTTCTGTCGCAGTTTCTCCGCATGTCTCTTTGTAAAATCAAACGTGCCGAGATAATGCTCAGACAAGACGTTGAGATTGATAGTGAAAATGGAACGTTGAAGCGGAGGCAAGGTCTTGGCCATGTTTTCGCAGCCAGATAAGAATGGCTCGAATGCATCCGACATGACTGTCTCGAACCCGGATTCACCGTCTCCATGTGATGTTACAGACGAGTCATACGTCTGCATAATAACCTTAAGCTTTTCTAGAGCATCAACCAGGAATTTTGGTGGTGACAAATCTGCGGGAACATCATGTGAACTGCCCTGCACAGAAGCAATATTGTCTTTGATTAACGAGCGGAACTGTCGCAGAGCCTCTGCTTCCAGGCCCTGCAAAGATCCTGAAAGGTTTGATGCTGACCCTAGAAGCTTTTCAAAGGTGGTCCGATAGAAGCCCAGAAGAGTCGCTAATTTGTAAGCCAAAATGACTTCGTCGTTCGTGTGGATGACTTGTTCCACTCGCTGCCGCAATAATCTTGCTGTGCTAGACATGTTCTTATCAACAAGCTCGCCAAGGGCTTTAAGTCCATTAAATTCGACTTCGGTGCCTCCACCATCTGCTATGAGCCGCCAGACTTCAGTGTTCCTACCGAAGTTAAGCCCTTTGGCGAGTTCTTCCCCTTCAGCAACGAACAGTATTTCAAGCGCTTCACGTTCGCTGACCGTTGTTGTGTGCACCCAGGCCAACATATCCCCGACAAAGCGCATTGTGTCATGAGCGGTGAGATCAATTGGCTTGATGGAATCATCGATTTTCCCAGATGAAGATGCCCCCGTCAGAGCGACGTGAAATGCCTCCGAAAGTAAACGCTCTCGAGCTTCGGAAAAGAAGTCTAGACAGCTTTCAAAAAGCGACGGCCGTTCCGCTAGAACTCGTAGAGCTTGACGAATTGATGAGCTCATCTGTGCATTTTCAAGATTCAGATATTTGAACTCCCTTTGCGTCCATTTATATAATTTTTGATAGCCAAGATTGAGGAGCTTGGATGTCTGTTCCATCAAGTCCAGGCCAAATTCCTGATGGTCGAGTCCAAGCAGCACCTCGCAGTCTTTGGTGATATTTTTTGCTTTAAGCAATGCGTCAAAAAAGAGATAATCAAGCGGTTCGGCAGGAGAGGCCAAGGCTACAGTCTCGGTTTCAGTCATTACGAACCGTTCCTTAAAGGCCGCCAAGATGTTCTGCCTGGTATTGAGAAGTTCTCGCTGCTTCATAAGAGACGTGGTTTCGTGCAGGATTGGCAATGTTTCGTTATGAGTCAACCCAACCTGAAGCTTCATGCCTTCATATTCTGTGTTCAGTTTGTCGAGAACACTCTTGACATGGTGTAATTGCTAAATTACTGGTTACTAACAAGTTCATTTCTCACCACCTCTTTTTTCTTAGAAAAACGGGGGGAACTTTGGCACATGCTACACTAAGGGAAATACAGACCTCTGCAACGCGGGCAAAATGATCAATCACTAACGCGTTATAATCCAATACATCTTTATGAAGTTGAAGACGAATTTGTCGTCTTGTTCTTGCATGGTTGACCAAGTCTCGCTCGTCAAGTAACCCAAGCGCTTCACGAAATTCTGCATCGGAAAATGACGTTGAGAGCACCGATGTTACCTTTGATGGAAGAGAACTCGAGTTCTTGAGAGAAAGGCTTAGTTTCTGGCACCCTCCTGCAGTTGGTGACTCTGTAGCCATGGTGTCCATGCCTCGGTTTTTTTTTTTCAAACGCCCTTGTAGTCGAAATGTGATATTTCCGGTTTCTGATACCTATTTAGCTAAACCTCATTGGCGTCAAAATGCAGAAAAAAATGTCACGTAGTGCCACGAGATTTTCATGTCCTAGAATGAAACAAGATTTTCAGTTTGACCACGTTTCATAACAGTATCAATAGAGGCACATCGAAGGACTGCCGGAAGTGCAGAATGTTGGCGTCTCCTGGAAATGATTGATTTGCGCCAAAACAGCTTGACGCTTCACCTATATTATCCACCACGGATAGGTCGGACTGGTTCATCTTAATAGGGCAAGCGGTGGGACAATCAATTCATTTATTAAGCCTTAGGATGATGGAGTGGGGAATAGTCACGTTCTCCCGAGGCCGCCAAATTAAACGGGACATCTCACCCCTGTGATACTGGTGAGGTGGCCACAATATCTCAGTCAAATTTGTCAGTGCCTTGGCTGTAATGACACAGACAGCTGACTGACGTGACGACAAAGGTGTGCCGAGTGACATGCTAAGTCGGCCCCAAGCTCCTAGTGACATACTTCGAACAATATGCACCCATCACCCCAACGTGCCTTCGACAAGAAACAATATTACAACAAATCGGTAGCTCCTAGCACATTATGAACCATGTCTAAGCGTGGACAGTGGCCAATAGACGTGCTCAGGACCGCTCCATGAATATTGCTATGCAAACGAATGCCAGCTTGACGCCCTTACTCTGCTCCATTATGACAATTTTGTAACAAGACTGAGCAAGTTATTTATCTGGTACACAAAGAAAGGCACCAAATAGGAAGAAACGAGTACTTCAATCAAGAACGGCCATTATCGCGATCAAAAGGAAGACGAAAGATTGGTGCTAAAATGTCGCGGAAGCCCACATTTGAGAATGCGCCTGGATGGCCAGATGAAGAGGATATTGAAAATGATGTACCGGCGTCACTTCTGTTGGAAACAAACGAGCGAATAATTCAAGCCGTCCCCGAATCTCCCCGTGTCGCGCGCGATCCGTCACTAACACGCCGCGAAAAACTCGATCGGCAAGCAAAAGCACAGTGGCAAGAGGCGACGTCCCAGAATCGACTACATCCTGAGGTTCATCGAGTTTCTACAGGCCTTTCGCAGCCGAGGTCTCTGACGAGAAGTTTGGTGCCAGGCGGACGTCGAGAAAAGGCTCTTTGGAGATGGGTGAATATCTCAAATCTTGACAGCTTCATGCGGGATGTCTATGACTACTACGAAGGTGGAGGGTTATTGTGCATTCTCTGTTCAAATGCGCTGTGGCTTTTGTATGTTTATAGCCACAATTTTTTTCTAATTCACATGCTAACATTGAGAAGGGAAACACTCTTCGTGGCGGTACTGTTGACTTTTCTCACGCAATGCGTCGACTATAGTAAAGTGCCTGAGAGCAAATCCCTCATGCAAGTCGTTATAAAGCAGTGCACAAGAAGAATGTCGTTTACGTGGAGTTTCGGAATCTGGTTATACTCATTCTTCTTCATCTGGAAGTCTGTGCAGTATTTCTTCGAACTACGTCGGTTGATCTACGTCAGAGACTTCTATATCTACTTATTGCAAATTCCAGAACAAGACATGCAGACAGTGTCTTGGCAAGACATTGTTGCTCGTATCATGACCCTAAGGGACGATAACCCCAAGACCGCCACAAATATTCCACGAAGTCTCCGTCGTTTCATTGGCAGTCAATCGAAAGAAAGACTTGATGCTCATGATATCGCCAATCGGCTGATGCGCAAAGAAAACTTTCTCATCGCCATGATCAACAAAGATGTTCTAGACTTTACTCTGCCTCTACCTTTTCTCAGAGGCAAGCAGTTATTCTCAAAAACAATGGAATGGTACTTGCACTACTGCATTCTCGACATGGCATTTAACGAATTCGGTCAAGTAAGACAGGACTTCCTACGTGCCGATAGACGGTCTTTGTTGAGCCAGAAACTGCGGCAGAGACTATACTTTGCTGGATTCTTGAACCTTATATTTGCGCCAATAGTTCTTGCTTATGTTCTTATCGTATACTTTTTCACCTACTACAATGTAAGCATATGCTACAGATCCGCCTATCTGAGGTGATTCGAGTCGTACAAAAGCTAATGATGTTGATGCAGGAATATCAAAAAGACCCAAAGTTAGCAGCCGCACGGAAGTACACGGCGCTTGCAGAATGGAAGTTCAGGGAGTTCAACGAATTACCTCACATCTTTTATGAAAGGTTGCATATGTCCTTTCCCTTCGCCACTCATTATATTGATCAGTTTCCCAAGCGCATGACGGAAGAACTGGCCCGTAGTGTGTCATTTATGTCAGGGGCTATCACTGCTGTGCTGGCTGTGTGTACTATTCTCGATTCTGAATTATTTTTGGGCTTCGAAATCACACATGACAGGACTGTGCTATTCTACCTGGGTGTATTCGGTGGCATATGGGCTATAACAAGGGGAATGGTGTCCGAAGACACGGCCGTTTTCAACCCTGAATTTGCATTGCGGAATGTGATCGAGTATACCCATTTCATACCAGACCATTGGCAAGGGCGTCTGCATAGCTTCGAGGTGAAGCAAGAGTTCTCTGAACTCTACAAGATGAGGGTCGTCATTTTTCTTGAAGAAGTCCTGGGCATCATCACGACACCGATGCTTTTGTTTTTGGCCCTTCCGAGGTGCGCGGAACAGATTGTAGACTTTTTCCGTGAGTTTACAATCCACGTGGATGGATTGGGCTATGTCTGCTCTTTTGCGGTATTCGACTTCAACAAGGACGTGGGGAAAGCTGCTCATGATAGAGGGCAATGTGATGTGAGAGAGGACTACTACTCGACGAAGCACGGGAAAATGGCGGCCTCCTATTATGGGTTTCTGGATAATTACGTTATCAATCCCAAGACTGGTGTTCCGGGGCAAATACCGCCTGGTAGCCGTAGCCACTTTCACCCTCCGCCCATCTTCCCAGGTCTTAACTCACCGTCTCTGGCAACAGATGCACAGAGTTTGAATCTTGCTCAGGGGGAATTAGCCAGGCATTGCGTTCGTCCAATCACCCAAGCACCCCGAAAGTCGAGAAAAGATGTGACACCATCCATTCCGCATATCTCTCCAATGGCATCAATTCTGTTAGATCCTCACAATCAACCATCAGGAATCTGGGCCGGTCCGAAGAGCCTCCATCGGCCCTACCATGCCAAAGAAGGTTCTAGTGGCGACACGCGTCGCTTCGAGCAAAACCCCAATCGCCACAGCAATGGTAGAGAGCCCAAAAAGGAGGAGGTTGAGACATACGAGGAAGGTGGCCTGCTGGGTGAATCCACGTGGGAGACCTCACCCGGGCGTTGTCTTAGTCGTGAGAACAGCTCGACGAGCCCAGAAGAACCACAAGATGGCGTGCTGGGACTTATATATCAGCTGCGACAAGCTCAGCATAATCGTCGAGGAGGTGTAGTTTAGGACGAGGCCAAGAGTTATTGATGCCATCAAATGAATGACTACCTACCCTGGGAGGTAGGTAGGTAGGTATTAGATAGATTTGTGCTTTGGGGTTATGACAAGACGACACCGCGCAACAAGGGCCAAGGGATTCCACTTCTGTTTTGAATGTGACATGATTGCGGAATCCTTGTTACTCTAGGGCTACGAAATTAGCATTGCGTGCTTTCTCCCGCGCAGGTTGAGATTTCGTAGTTGCATGGATGCTTCCTGACCACTTGTCAATCAGGTAGATTCAAAATCTATCATCCTTTCGTCCTATGTTAACATCGGCACGCACATCTCAGTATATCAAGCCTGCTGGAAGGTGTGACAAGCCTAAAACAAGTTGTAGTTAAATTGTTGCCGTGCTTCAAGAGGATAGACAGCGGCTAAGAATAATAAGTATATCTAATCTTCATAAAGCCGAGGCTCGAAGGCTTCCGTCGCTGGGCTGCACAGTAGCAGATCACGGGATCTTTCACCAGGCAGGCATTTGATATTAATTATGCCCAAACCGCACACCGCTTTCTCTGTGCGCCCGTTGTGTATTATGATTAAGTAACGGCTATTCTTCTGGTCTACTTACTCAATACTCCAAGCTGATACCCATGCAACTCGACAAAGGCCAAATTGCTTGCTTGCTCTTGGCTTTGCGCCGGACCCCGAGGCCGCGAACGGAGCAGCTCACGGAAATTTTACAACCAACTGGCCTCACCCAACCTGCCCGAGTCGTCAATTGCAACGCACTTCTTGACCTAGCTTATTGATATCCAAGTTGCGTATCATCGCGCGTTTCTTATCAAACGTCGCTTAGCATATTCAATTCCCGGATCGCCAGCGAGGCTCGCCCGAGCAGGCCTCACACCCTAACACGTCGCACTTAGCTCCGCGCCGAGCGTATCCTGCCCTGGAGCAAGATTCACATCCGAGCGGCCTCAGACAACGAAAGCCTAATCAGCTTCAAACCTCGCCCGCATCCTGCGCTTCACAACCCAAGACAAAGCGATCGCTTCGGCGCCATCACTGCCAATCTGGCTGCCGTGGAGTCGAAAGTATTTGGCAGAGCTTCTGCTGCTGTGGCCGGAATGGCCCAGCCAAGTGCCGAGCCAGGGGAGGATTATGAGTAGGTCTCCTCTTCCTTGTACTCCTCACTGATGCACTCTAGCTAATGCGATTCTTCTTTCATTTTAGCTACGAATCCCTCCCCCCTAACTTTTCCCTGTTACAAAATATGGCGGCCGGAGCCTTCGCGGGCATCGCTGTACGTCTCACATTCTCGCCCTTCCACCAGATCGAATATGATAGTGGGATACCTGCCGTCCCTGGGTGTACAATCCCACTGACATTGCTGCCACAGGAACATACGGTCATGTATCCCATCGATGCAATCAAGGTGAGGCCTCTTAATCTCTTAAAGCTCTTCCTGCACGCTTTACGTGACACGTATGAGCTGTTTCGAGTGTGACCTGGAGTGCTGAGGCCAGGATTCCCCTAGACTCGAATGCAGGTGCTGAATCCCACCTCGACAACAGCCTATTCAGGTGTGCTTCGTAGTACATATCAAATGGCTTCTAGAGAAGGCTTCTTTAGCCTCTGGCGCGGGATGTCAAGTGTAATTGTTGGCGCCGGTAGGTGTTGATCAGTTTCGATGTCCCTTCGTGTAGTCACTGAGGACGAGGTTTTTAGGCCCAGCACACGCTGTGTATTTTGCAACATACGAGGCTGTGAAACATGCTATGGGAGGCAATCAGGTTGGCGTCCATCATCCTTTGGCTGCTGGTAAGTTCAGACAACTCAGGCAACTGCGTCGTCCTTCATTTCGAACAGACTTCGTGTTTCGTAGCACACATCTAACAAGAAGTACTCATTAGCTACTAGTGGAGCTGCCGCCACCATTGCCAGCGATGCCTTCATGAACCCCTTTGATGGTAGGTGCATTAAGCCCACTTCGATTGGTTTAACACTAATTGCAACTGACACTGCGTCTGTCAAGTCATCAAACAACGAATGCAAATCCAGGGTTCAAGCAAGATGTACAGATCCATGGTTGATTGTGCAAGATACGTGTATCGAAATGAAGGCCTAGGGGCTTTCTACATATCCTATCCAACCACATTGTCCATGACTGTGCCATTTACCGCCTTGCAGTTCCTTGCTTACGAGTCCATCTCCACGGCAATGAATCCAGAGAAGAAGTATGACCCCTTGACGCACTGCTTGGCAGGAGCAGTCGCAGGAGGCTTTGCCGCAGGTCTGACAACACCCATGGACGTAATCAAGACGATCCTGCAAACTCGTGGTACATCATCCGACCCCCAAATTCGAAACGTAAACGGTTTCCTAGATGGATGCCAACTCCTCTTTCAAAGAGAAGGCTTGCGTGGATTTTTTAAAGGTGTCCGACCTAGAATTGTGACGACCATGCCCAGCACCGCAATTTGTTGGTCGGCATATGAGTTTTCCAAGTACGGGTCTCAACAATTTATCCATTGATGCACCTATCTGATACCGCACCGACTAATACTCTCGCAGGGCTTATTTTATCAAGCGTAACGACTCATCATAATCAGAATGACTTAGCATATGGAGTCGAAGCCGAGATCTATAATGTCCGCAAACGAAGTGACGTGTTGCAAAATGGTAGAAACCTTGTAGCTGTTCAACTGTTCATTTTAGGGTGTCGGATGCAAACGTCTGCTATGCCTTGTGTTAGTTTCGGAATTGTTTTCGGTTAGCTCCCTTGCCCCAAAGAGACATAACTTTTTGTTCTGGCAGATCTTGCATCAGAACGTTTTGCATCCGACGCTTCACACGGCTTGGTTAGCAACAATTAGTGAATTGTATTGGCTGGCTACAACCACTGGCAGCTACTATGAGATGCGGCGCAACATTCAGTAAGCCAATGCCCAACAAATCTAGAATACTATATACTTAGTCGATCAAAAGGGAAAAAACTGGCGTTGAGTTGCCCAGGTATTGAGCCAGTTTGCCTCTAGTCATGCAAAGTAGAATGCAATAATTATACCACAAAACATGAAATAGGTTCCGTGAGATTGTTCGATTTGCTCTCCAAACTCAGCCAGTGATTTATTGGTCACGCTTTGGCGGATGATCCAAAATGGTGTATCAAGTTGATGGTCCATCAGCTAGATAGTAGTGTACAGAAGCCCCATCAGGCCTGAAACGAATAAAGTTTCTTTCCTTTTGCTGTCAAAAAACTATGGTTGTTGAGTATGTCGTCTAGTCCATGAGGTATCGCTCCCTGTAAGTACCAATTCCGGAATAATTTAGTAAATAAGTGAAAGAAAAATATATTTGACTAGTAAAACGAAGCATATAAGTGCGTTCTGTTTATATACACAGGCTTAGAATCCAAACGGACCTCCACCACCAGGGAACTGAAACTGGAAACTAGCGCCACCTCCGCCCTGTTGGAACATGACAGGAGGCCCACCTCCGAATGGACTTCCTTGGAAAGGATTATGCCTCTCCTGGGAGTTCGGGTCATCACCTTGATCGAAACGGGCACGCAGCTCTGGATCACTCAAAACCTCGTATGCTTCGTTAATTGCCGCCATTTTCTTTTCTGCCTCTTCTTTGCTGACACCCTGCTTAGCTGCCTTGTCCGGATGATGCTGTTTCGATGCTTTCCGATATGCTGATTTGATCTGCCTTTCATCGGCATCACGAGCAACTCGCAGTATTTTGTAGTAGTCCTTTGTCTTGCTGCGTTTTAGTTCAACCTGGGCCTTATTCAACAAGTAATTGACTTTATCCTGCTTGTCAGGTCGGATGTCTGCTGCCTTCTGGAGAGTTTGAATAGCTGCCTCGAACTCCTCAAGTTTGAGGAGGGCCTTGGCCTGATAGAGCAAGCCCCAAAACGAATCGGGATCTGCTTGAAGTGCTTCTTCACAATATTTTGACGCCTCTTTATGATTGGACTGATGAATGAGTTAGAAAGCTCCATAGTTTGTGCGAAGTTCATTGGCATGAAAAAGCCATTCATCAGCCGCTTGCAGCTGGGACATGGACGACTAGGGAGGGTGCAGGTGCAGATATGTATTCTTACCTCAGAGTAAACCTGACACACCATTTCTACCACTTTCTCATACAGTTGCATTCTAGCTTTAGCGGGTATCCTCTTTTCTGTTCTTAAATCGTTTATCTGTGCCCGAAGCTCTGGGAGTAAACCAGGTTCATCAACGGTGCCGACTAATGCTCGCTTTGCTGTAGTAATCTGACCACGACTGAGTTGGTTTTCAATCTTGGAGAAAGCTTTTTGAACGCGCTTTTCCTGCTTGTGTAAAGCCTTGCATACTTTTGAGTCTGGGTCAGAGTGCAGGCATTTCCTGACCTGGGCCAGGCCGTTGTCAAAATCGGCAAGGCCATAAAAGGTAGTAGCGGAGATTAGAACGTGCGGGTCAGTATTGCCAGGTCGAAGCTGAATGATATGATGCAGGTCAGCCATGCCCTCTTCAACCTCTCCAAGTTCAAATCGGCAACGCGAACGCAGCTCCCGCAAACTGGGGGCACGAGATGCAACCGAGATAGCCACACCGGCATGACTGATGCATGCCTCCCAATTTTTGTCCTTCTCCGCTGCCACAGCTAGCTCGGCAGCACCCTGAGCCTCGACAAGGCCCAGTACTTCGGGAGAGTCTTGGCCTTTATGCGCTAACACATACTCTGCGCGGGCGCCATCCCAATCAGCAACCTTGGACTTGATCTTGGCTAGTTGGAAATGAGCTTCCTTGAAGCCAGGTTTCAGTTCTAGAACCTTCCCGAAGTCAATGCTTGCTTGGTTTGGCCGGCCAAGTGAGAGATAGGTTGTGGCACGCTTGAAGAAAGTGAGATAGTTTGAGGGATCTTTGGCGACCGCAGCATCATAGTATGCTAATGCTTCACTGGTTTCACCCCTAGCAAGATGTGTTTGAGCTGAGCTTAACAAGGCAGAGACAGGTAAGTCGGAAGGAATGTCTGTGGCGAGGATAGAGGTGGCGGACGCAAGCAAGCTTGCTGTGATGGCAAAGTTGGAAAAATCCAATCGCATCGTAGAAAGATGATGGTGGGCAAAGTATGAATGGAGAATGTCGACTGAAGGAATATATTTTGCTGGCGAGTTCTCAAAGTCTGCTCTGTTTGATGGGCACGGTATGGAATAACCCAGCCTTGGAGAAGGCGTTGACGAGAAGTGTGTTGTCACTAGGGCCGAAATGCGACTGCGACCATGCAGTGACTGACTGCAGATAGAGTCGAGCGTCGGAGCTACAGGTAGAATCGTCAGAAGTGATGTAGGCGGCTTTAAAATTTCCTAAGTCAACTCGGCGGACACAAGTTGCGAGCAACAGACGGGATGGGTCTTAGGATACTGTGTCATTTATGTATGCTGTGGTTGGCAGAGTCTAAAATGTCAACGTGTCAAAGGTACGAAGGTACAAAATACAAATGTGGACCCGACCGACCTGATACACATAGTCCCAGCCTTTCTCCACACTGCACTTCGCCTGTGTCAGGCAGGGAGAAAGCCTTGGCGGTATATCATCACTCTGAACAAGTTGCAAGTTTTGAATACGAGTTCTCATCCTTTCGCCTGGTCTTTAAGTTGATATTATTCCTAGCCCTGACCACGAGTCATGAACCTAAGGCTTGCATCTGGGTGAAGCAGAACGCGCAATTCCCAGCAAAGCTAGATTAATCAAGCAAAGCCTTCCGAAGCTCCATGGAACCATATGGAAACCATCCCTCCTTTTCCAAAATTGGCTGTCGACCTTAATCACGGTAGTCATGGCTTTAGGGCGTCACGACGATTCATCCATCGTATTCTCTCCATCCGTCGCCCGCATCGCTGCGACGGCGGCCAAGGACTGGTCATACATAGACTCATGGCTCGCCAAGATCAACCCGACAGACAGACACCCCGACTTTGAGCGCAATCCCGCGACGTTGAGGTCTTTTCTCGCTTTGGCCTGCACAAACGAAACGATGAATGAGGACCGTGATCTGGTCTCCGCTGCAAGAAGTCTGGCACTGAGGGAAGCTTTCGATGCCTCATGTGTCGCCGAGGTGACCACGAACACCTCGGCCTCACCAAATCCACTGTCTCTGCGAAGTTTGATAATACATAAAGTGAGAAGCCTTCTTAGTAAAGAAGGAAGAACCGCTCTCGAAGCACTCGCAGAAACTTCAGCGCACCATGTAGTCGACTTCGCCGCACCCGGCGCCTTAGGCAGCGAGTTTCTGAATCTACAGTGTTCGCTGTATGAGACTGAACAGCTGATCATACGGGTCGAGGCGCTGCGCGAGCAAGTAAACACTGGTTTAAAAATCGCCCTGGAGCAGCTTGCCATGTTCGACGGACCCGATTGTGAGTTACCCGTTGACTTGCCGAAGCAAAACCTTGATCTGCAGCGGAAGACAAAATTGAGAGCAAAACAAATCACCGAAGTCCAGGAACATCTAAAAACACCGCGTTCAAGAGCTCACTTATCGTCCACGATCGAGTCTGTAATGAGAGAAGAACGTCAGCTCCTTGGTCTGTTGAGAAAGAAGAAGTCCATGGACTCAGACTTGGCTGCCTTTCGAAAGTTACCAAGTGACACTGAGAAAGCAGGTGATCACATAGGGGGACTTGAGCAACAATTGAAAGGCTTGATGGCAAAGCGAGACGCCGTGTTTGAAGGGCTGGTAGAACAAGCAAGCCCAACCAAGCGTCGCTGAGCTGAAACACGTTGGCGACCAGAACAACCAAAGGTCTTTTATTTTTTTTGGGGTATTTTGGCAAGATGCCTTTGCCCAGTCTATTTGCTAGCCTCTTCTATTCTTACCCGACACTGCACCTCCCAGCCTTCCAAACTGTCTACCAAGACCAGATTTCTTGATCGGAGGAGCTGTATCCTTGGCCGACATTGATGGGGCTACTCCTGTCGCAGTGACTCGAATGTTGCTCTTAGGCTCTAGTGGCTCCTCGTCTATCCTCAGATCGGCTACCCCAGCCCCAGCTACATCGTCATTGTCGAGGTTGAGCCGTTGTACCCTAATTGCTCTCTCCTGTACACTCCGAAACTTTTCTAATAATTCTACCCATCTAATACCGCCGTCTTCTCGGCTCTTCAGTCGATTCGGTCGATCATAATTGGAAATACTATTTGATGCATTGGCACTAAATACGGGATTGTAAGCATTACATGGAACAGGGTGAGGCTCTTCGCCTAGAATGGAGAGACAGAGTGTCATATAGTCCAAAAATGCCTCGAGGTTGTAGCGGGCTTACCTGCGCGGGGCAACATGGAGGTACCCTATCGAGCTGACGCTGTTGAGCCTATTTTTAAGAGCCGCGAAGGCTGAGGATTGCGGCAAAAGCATGAGAATCCCGTACATGCATTTGTAAAGATACGGATACTTCTCTGGCTCGAGTAATTGAAGTCTTAAATCTGTTTCAGAGTTAATGGAAGAATCAAATGCGGAGAGGGAGACATTACACGTGAATACCGGTGATTCGAGAAGCTGAACGAGTTTGTCCACCTGGATCAAGACATTTACAGTCATATCTAGTTCGCCGCTTTTCTAAAGTTAGTTGATCGCAAAAAGTCAAGTCGGGAAGGGGAGAGGATTGGCCAGTTTCTAACAATATCTGGAGCAGGTGGTAAGCTTGCTCGTAGGCTTGTGACAGCAGACACAATGAAAAGGTGGCAACGGCATTGTAACACCAAGAACGAAAGAGAGCCACGAATAGTGTCTGCGCATCCTTCGTCTCAAGATTACGTAGTCGCTTGCGAACATCTGCGAGTTGTGGCGCAGTAATGAGATTGTTGTTCAAATTCTGCACCATAATGCTGGCAAATTCAACGTCTTCCTCTTTCTCTATGCAATCGGCCAGTGTGCGATATATGCGTTCAGGGCTGAGGCTGATACACAACTGTCGAATGATCAAGTTGCCTCGGGTTTCTAAGAGCTTGCGATCCGTGGAAAATAGCTGTAACAAGTTGACCATGAAGTTCGCAAAATAATCATCTTCACTATTTCGAGAGATCTGAGACAGCAGCTGCAGATCCTTTGTCACAACTGCATCGGACGGATCAGACAAAGTTTTGAGTAAGGCCGGAAAGGTACCATCATTGAATGCCAAAACCTTTCTTGGGGCCTTTCTGTGAAGCATAATGAGCCAAGTCAGAGCAGCCACTCTTGTCGCTTCGTGATCGTTAAGAAACAGAAGTGTGAGTGAGTTCACTGCAGCCGTATAGTCTAAGTCTGGAGATAGCCCCGCTGCAGGTATGCCCCCTATCGAAGCAGACCTGCTTTGAGCTGGAAAAGCCCTTCGTGCCTCTTGTTCCCTGGCACTTGGGAGCGAGGTTCTGTTGCTTTGCGAGTCATCCATCTTTTCATTAATTGCCAACCGGGAGGCAGGCCGCTGTTGGCTATAAGCAGGGCCTTGACTATTCAAGCCTGATTCATCTGAAAGTGAGACAACATAGTCCATGAGACATGAATTGACTCTAGTTGCGGCTTGATGAATAGTCTCCTTTGTACTGGCCATTGCTGGTAACATGTGCGCAAGGATTTTGGGAGTGAAAGGCAGTACCTCGTCAGGAGATATATCGAGGAACTCGACAATCCATCGTAGTGATTCCAAAAGACAATCTTCCTCTATTACGGATTAGTAATATTCGCTCAAGGTATTTCGGAAGTTCGGGGAAACAAACCTAATGGAGAATCCAGTGTCGATGTTAGGATGTCCAGAATATGCTTGAAGTCAATTTCAATATCTTGCCCAGGAATCCAATCCTCCTCGACATTGTCTTCATCTTCATCGTCAAATGCATCGGATTCGATTTCATCTCCTTCATCCAGTGCCGGATGAATACTTTCCGTATCCATCGAATCTTGTCGCTTTCTCTTACCACCTTCCCTAGACTTCCTACTTTCTAGAATGCCTTTTTTGACACGGGCAATCCTCTTGATTTCATTTAAGAATTTGTCAAGGCAGGATTGCGTTGCGGTCCGGACGTCGACATTCTGGTCTCCAAGAAACTTGAGTAGGCCCCCCAAGAATTCAGGAAGATAAGTGACAAGCTCAAGGTCGGGAATAGAATCTAGCAAGGTGATCCAGCCAACTAAAAACTGTCGGGTAAAGGGGTTTATGACCCATATTCTCTCCTTCAGCAGAGGAATAAACCTGGAGAGGGAGAAGGCTGTGGGAGGCTGAACGTGCTCATTCTCCATTGATGTTTTATCGTCATTGAAGGCGGGTGGTGTTTCCAGCACTGATACATATGAAGCCGCAGATTCAGCAACTATGTCTTTGACAAGCCTATCAAGCAGCTCGGCACCATTCTTGACAGAAAGTTCAGAGTCGGCTCCAAGCTGTGGGGTTTGTCAGCGCTGATGGCCATGCATCCCACTATTGAAAAGTTATGGGGACGTCATACTCTACAGAGTTGATCAAATATGCTGTTAAAATAGACCAAGATCTCACCCTTCGCTACCTTGGCAATATTGTACATTGCCTCGCAGGCATAATATCTAACGCGAGCATCTTGATCTGTGAAACAAGCCAGAACTGGCGGAACAATTTTGGCGAGATATTGGGGGAGAGCCTAGGTAGTGCGGTCAGCAGCTGTGACAATGAAAAACGTCACGTAGTCTTTGTCTGAGGAGACCCGGAGGAAGCAGTTTTACCAAGCACTGTTTCCGGAATGAGGAGAAAAAACGATGCAGCAAACAGTACAGGAGAAGCAGAATAACTCAAGATGATTAGGGAGTTGTACTCACTGGGCCAAGTGCAATCGCAGCAGCCGCCAGGCCGATCAGCCCTCCGTTCCGCGCATGGGGCTGATGAACAGCGTAAGCGTAATCGTTGCAAAGTTGCTCAAGGATATCGTGCACTCTCTGGTCGTCCTTGCATGCCACGAGATCTCGTATCACCCTCTCTAGTCTGTTCAAAGTTAAGCATTAGATACATATTCATTCATCCATAGTGTGTTCCTGATTAATTGAAGCGCGGCTGAAGAATGAAGTTGAGGCTACCTACTCAAGAGCCCCAACCTTGCGCTTGTCATAGAGTTTGTCGTTCAACGCCCGCTGTATGTTTGCATCCATTTCGACGTTCAAAGCATGCTGGAGAGATCTGCGTGAGGGAGATTGGAAGTTTCATTCAAGGACCGGGCAGCGACAAAGCACAAGTGCAAAACTGTCTGGTAACGTTTTGCGAGGAACAAGGGGGCAGATGTTGTCAACGATGACGCTAACTGACCCAGCAGAACTTCAATAGGAGAACCGTTACCTCGAGCGTGATTGGAGGACATCGAAACCTAATGCCTATTAGTTTCAGAGTTACCTCGAAATGAATCTGTCCGCATGGAAGGAAAAAAATCTTTCCATGCTCAAAGCTGTCTGATCCAGCCGTAGCATAAGAATTAAGATCGCAGGAGCTGGTCAACTGGGCAGCGCTGAGGTAGGTAGGTGAGCTCGGGAGGTAGTGCCAGGTCAGTCACCTGTTTGGCCGCTCGTCTGCATGCAGGGTTTGGGTCAAGGTCAACAAGTGCCAGGTACCTAAAGTACCATTGCGCGCTAACCCGATTCCTGGTGACAGCTTGCAAGAGGTTTTTCTCTTGCAAGGCAGTACACACAAGACTTGCAAACTGTCATACAATCGATTACTGGCCTGTCAGTATCTCAAGGGATCGGGCTGGCGCGTAGCGTACCTAGGTACCTAGATACCTACCTGTAGGTATTCACAAACAGACCGCCCCATAACAACAGCACAAATGACAAGTCAAAGCTCGTTCGCTATTCGTACCTATTAGAGGGACAACCTATGGAGTACGATGTAGACTAGTTACAACTTACAACCGCTGAGACAGTAGCGCACAGCCAAATGTTCTACGCTAATGTTTGTTATTAAGCAACGCTGTGCCTAAGGCGCAGCGTTGCGCTACAAGGTACTAAAGCATGCCCTGCTAGCTTTGCTTCTTTACTAAGAAGTCTAAGGGTCTAAGCTACTATAATTACTAGCTATATGTATCCCACGGTTTCAGACCCGAGAGAAGCTGTCATAGTGCCCTACAAGCGGCATTACTTATAGAAAATAAGGCCAATTTAACTAGAGAAGGGTTAGATGAAATAAAAAAGATAAAAGGTATATATATATATATATATTAAATATATTAAATAGTTTTATTTCACTATAATTAGTTAAAAAGTAAAGTTAATGTATACTCTATAATACTATTACTATAGTATTTAGTAGTATTAAAGATAGCTTACTTTCCTCTCTAGGGGTAAAACCTTTCTAGCAACAAGACCTTTGCGCCACCTATGGCAGGGTCTCTTCCCTGGCATCGGACATATTATATTTACCATTGACACCTCCTACTGGTCCTGCCGCACACTTGATAATAGCGTGCTATCAGATTAAACGCTGCTTATCACACACACAGAGCTCGCAAGCTCGTTTTCCACCAATCCAGACATTATTAGGGATGCTGCAATAACGTGAAAAGGTTCTTCTCCAGTTCCCTTTCTTCTTCAACGTCTTCACATGCGGAACACAGTTGTATCCTGATGCAAAGTCTCGTGGCTAACATAGAACCGGTTTTGCTTTGATGCAACCGTGTAGTGTACGGGAACATCAGACGCTCGGCACGATATAGAATAAATGTTAATAAGTATCTCCAAAAATTTCTCCCTTGTTGGCTACTGCTTGATGGCATTTTGCCAGTATAGAGGCTTGTCTGGACACTTCCGCCAGTCGACTTATGACAGCTTGGTTCCCATCTGCGAAGCCATACAGCGCGTATGGAATGCCCGCATCTTTGCAAAATTCGATCACCAACCGCTGTGTTTTGCGAAGATTATGCCGAGGTACTCGAGGGAACAGATGATGGATTACTTGAAATTGTAGTCCACCATGAATGAAGTCAAGCCAGGGGGGGCAGTCCACGTCCATTGTAGTCCGAAGCATCCGCTGTGCAAATGATTCCTGTGGACCCAAATCCGATGTGCTCATGGCAAAATGCGACAAGACAATTTGCACATGCAAAGGTGATGAGGTTATGTGGCTGACCATGACGAACACAAATCGAATCCAGTTGTTAGGTAGCGTCGAGTATAGAATACCATATCCGAACCACAGCCAGAAGAATGACTGTCCAACAAGTTCCAAGTACCAATGCCAAGCTGCCGGGCCTTTTCTCGGACCTCTGCGAGCAATTAAGTAATCCCAAGAGAGCCGATACAGGTTGAAACGGCCAAGGGCGAGTAAAGGATAGTAAGTCCACGGTTGAACCCTCAGCATAAATTTTGCCACGGCATCAAATTGCATGACTCGGTCGTAGTATGACGAGCGTAGACTGCCCAAAAATCGATGTGACACGGCAAAAAGCGGCATGTGCTCGATATCAGGGTCATGTTCTGGGGCATTTGTGACGATATGATGAACATTATGACTTCTTTTCCACCAGCCGAGAGAAAGGCCGCCCATAAAATCAGCTACAAAGATCCCAATGACAGTATCTACTTGATAGTCGTGAGTGATTCCCATATGCCCTGCATCGTGAGCGACGAAGACCATTTGATGCCACATCAGACCGAGCGAGATGGCACCGAGGACATGGTGTCCATGAGAGAGAAACAGCAGCATTGTGCAAAACAGTCCTATGTATCGGCAGCATTCATAAAGATATGCCGTAAAGCTGCAGTCGTACAGACCTTCGTCAACGATTCTTTGATGTAGGGCGCGATACTTGGCTGCAATCACAAGCTGAGTGGGTGCGTCGGCAAGGGGATACTTGGATACATCCAAGCTTATTTGTTGGCGAGTCAAAGCATCCAGGTAGGACATCAAACAGGAATCACGTTCAATACCTGGTCGTGATGACATGGACGATGCACGTGATTCTGGCTCGGAATTTCCGTGTCGTCTTGTTAGCCCTTCCCTAGATAAATCGAACCCTGGTGACGACGATCGTGAGCTGGAAGATTTGGAAACTGTCCCCGGTTGGTTGTCTGAATATTTAGGAAAAGTTTCATCCAATTCCGCACATGAGTGGTAATCCCCTCCCTGGATTGGGGGTGTGAAGTTGGACCAGGTTCCGCTAATTCTGCCAATTCGATAGCGCATCATTTGTGCTTGAGCTTCCCTCGAATGGAATCTATGGTTTTCGCGTATTATCTTCAGTCGTCAGCACTATTTACACTTGGGAGGGGGAAGGGTTTCAAGAACAGTCTAGGGCTTACGCTTGAATTTCGTCCGTCGCATCTTTACCAACCATGTGCAGCAGCGCTTTCTCTCCGCCGGGATGGAACGGCAGCCATTGGTCGACTTTTAAGACGCAATGATCAAATATGATGATCTTGTGGCCACCTGCAATCAATTTCTTGATCTCATAACGCGTCAAAAAGGGATAAGACCGCGTTCCTGGATGTGGTGGTAATGTGATATCCATGTGGCGAAGTTGGTAGGGTGTAGTACTCAAAAGCGGATGTCCTTGACACAAATGCAAAGATGTAGTCTGTTGATTTGACGTCGTAGACACTCTTCGTCCTCATACCGCCAGACGCGTTGCTTCAGCAGTGGTACAGACGTCGTCGGATCGAGGCGGCGTGGAAGTGTTAATTGACGTGACTACTTTCGGATCGTCTATTGAATCAGTGGAACGATTGTGTACATGTCTCTGTCGTCCGGTATGATATATGGGAACATACCTTAGGTAAGTAAGGTAAGCATGCAGTAGTAAGTACTTTACAGCATATTTTGTTAAGAAAAGTACATAATACATTTGTGCCTGTATTACGACATCCTATTATTAAGCAAAGCTGTGCCGGAAGGTGCTAGAGCGTGCCTGCTAGCTTTGCTTCTTCAATAAGAGGTCTAAGGTTCTAAGCTATTATAATTGCTAGCTATATGTTATTCAAGCTTATACGCTAATTAGTCTAGAGAGCCCTCGTTTTACTGTAACTAGTTAAAAAAATAAATAAATAAATAAAAAGGTCAGCACGCACCTTACAATGCCGTTGCTGTAGTGTTTAGTAGTGCAAGAGGTAGTTTATGTACTAGCAGCAGTATTTTATACAGCAACATTGCATCGGACATATTTGCTATCAGAGTCTTACATTGAGCACAAAGATTTAATTGGTTAACAGCTTTAACAGTAAATAGCTCTCTTATTACTATTTTACTTATTAGCAGCTGTAAAATCTTAATCACTATTTAAGAGCTCTCTATCGATCGGAACCTTGGTCAGAACCTCGTGGCGGGCCTTGCAAAGGGCCAATATATTTTGCCCTCTTTAGGCTTAACTTCATCTAACCTGGCCACGCCCAACTTTTGCGATCTTGTCGCACAACAGTCCAGTGGAACATGGCGCTATGCACTGAGTTGGATAGTTTGGGTCTTAAGGCATAATTTTTTATATTTTTAAGCATGCCTAGACATAAAAATCAGGTATTTCGCAGCATCCACGACAATAAGAGCTGGGTTAAGTGAATATCTGAATAGGACCTTCGACCTATTGATTCATTATGCACTCAAATATATATTCGACAAGTTATCAATCGAAGCATGCGGCTCCTCACAAAAGCGGTAGCAATGTCAACGTCGACCTTTGAACTACATAGCTCTTTACTGGCAGTTAGTTCCGACCAGGAATCGGCATAACGCGTGGAGAATGGGTTATGCCCCGGTTTAGCGACTCTTTAGGCAAAATTATAAATGGTTTTCTCTTCCAACAAGACCGATAGTTCATCACTATCTTTGGATAGGGTGTCTACCTTCCTAGACAGGGTCGAGAACTGCTGGATTTGATGAAGCTAGACGGACTGAGAAAACGAATTATTGCAAAAATGTGATCAACCGCATGCCACACTGCTCACTTCGAAGTTAGTTACAAGACATTTCGCGCTAATTGTGTCAATAGATGCCTAGAAGAGATGATGCTAGCCCCGGAAAGCCAGGTCCGTGGCATGGCAGGCAATGTGCAATACATGCTTCTTAAAAGAATTATTATTACACCATCTAAGCTGGAAATATTGAAACAGCCAGCATTTCATCAGATGCCCAACTGGCCCCGATGTCTCCGAAAATGTCCCTTAAACAGCTACAAAACTATCCTCGCAGACCCTATGGGCGATGCGCCAAGTTTTCGGTTACAATCCAAGCAGTTGGATTGGTATGTGATTGTCAGGCGATATTCGTGGCTCGATTAAAAGTGAATGGCTTTGGAGCTGGTAGCCATGGCAGCCTCTTTAAACGCTTCCGCCAAAGTAGGGTGGGCATGGCATGTCCTTGCAATATCTTCAGTAGATGCGCCATACTCTAATGCCAAGGTACCTTCGGCAATCATTTCCCCTGCGTTTGGGCCGATGATATGAACACCAAGAAGCCGGTCAGTTTCAGGATCGGCGAGCATTTTCACCATCCCGTCCGTATCCAGGTTTGTCTTGGCGCGCGAGTTTGCGCTGAAGGGAAATGTACCGACGCGGTACGGGGTCTTCCGGTTTTTGAGATCTTGCTCACTCTGGCCTACCCAGGCAACTTCAGGATAGGTGTACATGACGGAGGGGATGCATCCATAATTGACGTGGCCATATCCCTTTTTGATGAACTCAACCACAGCAACAGCCTCTTCTTCGGCTTTATGGGCGAGCATGGGGCCAAAAGTGACGTCTCCGACACATCGGATATGTGGAATCTTTGTTCGATATTCCGAGTCGATAATTACACGACCGCGCTCGTCAAGTTCCAAACCGATATTCTCAAGCCCCAATCCTTGAGTATAAGGACGTCGACCAATAGCTACAAGAACGACATCGGCATCAATCTAGTGTTATATTAGCAAGTACAACATAGCAAATCACGCTATGCGCGAGGGTAGAGTCTTACACTCTCGGACTTGCCACCTTTAGCAGCGTCGACATTTAGCTTAACTTTGTCTCCAGAATTGTCGCCGCTGACTACCTTGGTGTTCAGTTTGAACTCCATGCCTTGTTTCTTCAAAAGCTTCTGGGTGGCTTTTGCAATTTCGCTGTCCATACCGGGACCACCGATCTGACCGAGAAACTCCACCACGGTGACTTTCGTGCCAAGTCGAGACCACACAGATGCCATCTCGAGACCGATAATACCGCCACCAATCACAACCATGGTCTCGGGTATCTTTTCTAAGGCAAGAGCTCCCGTACTAGTAACCACGCGCTTCTCGTCGATCTCTAGACCGGGGAAGGGGGTAGCCTCGGAGCCCGTGGCGATGAGTATATTCTTTCCTCGAACAGTCGTCTCGCCACCATCGTTTAGTGCCACATTGATCTCGTTTTCGTTGACAAATGAACCAGCACCTTTTATGTACTCGACACCATTTTTCTTCAGGAGAAATTCTACCCCTTTGGTGAGGCCGCTAACTGCAGAGTCCTTGGCTTTCATGAAATTCGTCAGGTTGAGTTTGACTTCTCCGACATCGATGCCACGGTTCTTGGTATCATGCAGTATTTGATGATATAGATGCGAGTTGTTCAACAGAGACTTCGAGGGTATGCAACCAACATTAAGGCAGGTACCTCCGAGTGTACCACGCTTTTCGACGCATGCGACCTGAGGCAGTACTGGTTAGTGTTCAATCATACGTTATTCAAATAGCAAATCGGGCATACTTTCAGGCCCTCTTGTCCAGCCTTGATGGCGGCGACATATCCAGCCACGCCACCTCCGATAATAACGAGATCTTTCTCTTCTATGGCGGGTTAAACAACGAAAAAGAGCATAGATACAATCGGCTTTGAACAAACCTGTAGCAGATGCAAAACCGCGAAACCATCTAGCTGGTGCCACGGACGACACAGTCGAAGGTAGACTGAGGTAATTTAGTGTGGAATTAGACAATTTGGCAAGGACGAGCTGCTAGCATCTGAACTTACGAGTACTTCTGCCAGGATGCGGGCCTGGCAGCTTTTCTGGATAGAAGCCTGCTGGTAAGCATCGTCGCGCCGAGTGATGAAATCCAAATTGGTCGTCGGCGCCAGTACAGTACGCAAAGTCAGACGAGTTAAAACTCGGATAATGGATCGGAAGCGTTTCGGAGAGCTCCTTGGGGCCACTACGTCAAAATGCAATGTGGCGCCGGAACGTCGACAAGTAAATTTTCTTGGGCCCGGAACTTTCCCAACGAAGTCACGCAAGTACCTCTAACGGCATAGGCAGGCGCTGTGGTGGTAGGTACCCCCACAGCACGCGAGTGACAGATTTAATGGCAGGTCCTGGCAGTGCACGCTATACATTCGCCCCACCCCCGGTTTTTGTTAAGAGGAAAGCACTCTCGTAACAAGAATGCCGGAAGGAAGTGTCTTGTTAAAGGTTGACATTTTACAAAGAAAAAAACCATTTATAAGGCCCATGTAGACTCAAGAGCTGGCAACTGGGAGAGAATTTTAACAAAATTGGGAGCAGCGCGCGATAGCACCTACCTTAGGGCCTATGTAGGTCCTGTTAGGCAGTTGTGCCTCAGGCCGCTCCGTGTTGAGCCGATTTTAGCCGTTACAATGTATGCACAGCTTCACTGAGACTTCAGCTTAGGCGAAGAGCTCTTCAGAAACTCTAATCCAAATCATCATATAAAAATATGATATCTTCTTATTTATTAATAAATAAGTTTAATTAAACTCTGTATAATACCATCTCGATCCAGTACATCACCATTTCTAGGACCGAGATTCAGCTATAGATGACCCTATGGTGGTCCGAAGGCATATGGAAGATTGTGACATTATTATTATTAAAATACGCTAGTCTATGCTAGTACATCTTCTTAGGTGATTTATATAGGAAACCCTGTTACAGGGAGAAAAACCTATATACAGCCAGATGATTGTGACATGTATTGATTTGGAAACAAGTTTAAGCAAAACGCGATACAAGAGAGTCAAGAGAAAGCCGGGAGAGGGGGAGTGGAAATTGATGAGAGAGCACGTGCATGAATTGGTGCTAGGCACAACACTCGTGGTTTTCGATTGTTAAAGCAGGAAAGCCGGATTTATCCAAAAATCGCTACTTCATTTTACCGTATTGATATATTGTTTCGAACCTTTAACTATAATAGTATTACCACATGTTGCGATGATTGGAGTGGCATCGTCCCTATCATGACTCGTTTCCTGCAGTCTCGATGAGCGTTAGGACTTTTGCTTTCACAGTCTGCAGGGTCTTCCGCTCCTTTTTCCCGATAACCGTCATATTTTGCATTTTTCTCATCAAGTACCAATATATACCTGCGGCCAGGGTTGGTAATTTTGTTGCTGGAAAGAATATATGCTCAATCTTGGTGTTCTTGTTTGAGCTCCTGCCTTCACACTCTCGAAAAAGACTGAGCATAAACCATTCGACGAAAATGGAAGACCACGAGTTCATCTTCGGAAGATCCACTGGCTTGAGAATGGTGATACTTAGAGATCCGCTAGCGACTAAGGAGGCATAGAATTGAGCGACATGACGCAAACGCCGCTCGTTTTTCATATTTTGTGCTTCCAATGTTTGTTCATCTTCCCCTTCTTCTCCGAACAAGGACTCGCCAAGACTGCGGAATATTCTCCACAACCGATTTTGGAACGCAAATTTCACCCTGCCATTCGTACAAGCTTGGCGCCCAACTAATGCATAATATTCGTTGTAACAAAGCTCGCTCCCCACGCATTGAACCAATACTTTCGTGATTTCAGGTTGTTCGTCTCGCTTCAGCCTTAGACTTGTAAATTGGCGGTATCCTTGTTCGTGGTCAAATGCCGACATGATAGCAGTAAAAATCGCAATTTGCGTAGAAGTATTAAAGCCCTGTGCCCTGGCCTTCTTTGGAAAATCCGGAAGCACAAAATCCATGTCCTCGTCATCTGCAGTCCCTGAAGAAGCAACTCTTACTTGATCAGAAACAGCTTTCGGCCTCTCAGCCACGTCTCTGTACTCAGGAACGCTGGCCCCAACCAGCCACCACGTCCCATGCCTGTCGACACCTTCAATATCCTTGAGCCCCATACCCATTGCCGTTAGTCCATCCAGTCGCCGAGAATGAGTTTTCAGTTCCCCGAGGCGTTTCTTCATGCGAAGCACATGCTCTGAAACAACGACCGAATCCACACCTTTGACTTTGGCTTTGCTGTTCTTCAACTCTTGGATAGTCTCGACCATGAACTTTGTTCGCACGGAGACGTTTGCATAGCCAACTCTAGAAACAGCTTCATTGAGAACATTTGACACATACGTGAGAGCTTGAGGATCATCTCTTCGCAGAAATCTGCCAGCCATGCGACATACCCTAAGAAGAAGTTCCACATTAAGCTCAGAAAGACTCTGTAACAGTTTTTTCGTATAGTCGAATATAATATTGCACCCGACGACTTCAAAGACGTACAGCTGTGTCAGAAATGTAAGAAAATTTGAAGGTTCTTTGGGAATAACGTCATCGTTCTCGGAATTTGGTAAAGCAAGGTCATATTGCTCATTGAATTCTCTAACGACCTGCCTGACCAGGTGCGATCCGAAACTTGAGCCCTTGATTTTATAGATAGCAGCAGAGAAGCCCCCTACTAGTATGAAGAATTGGTCCGGAAGAGTTTCTGATTTGCGCATCTGAGCCAAGATGGCTTCGGTAAGTATCTCAGTGACTTCTCCGCGCGCATGTGATTGGTAGATTGCTTCGACAGATTGGATCAGTGAGATTAGGTTGGCGTCAGTCAACCGATTCACAAGCCCTTGGACTTTTCTTTGGATCTGGATGTTGTTTGCCTTGACTGTCCCGTCTTGTTGATTTCTCTTTGACGGTGGCACATACATCGCTACTGTACGTCCTTGTACAGGTGCAATATATGGGTTGTCTCTTGGCGGCGGCGGCGGCGGCCACGCAGATGTGTGAGAGAATTCTTCAGAAGACCCATCTCTGGACTCACACAGACTTCCGTTATTGTGTTCGTCAACTTCATCTGAGCCGCTACAGTCCTTCTCTTTGCTATCGAGGTTATTCATATGCACGGAGGGCTGGCGCTCGCTGTCGTGTGGAGGCCAATTAAGGCCGGAATTGTCCAGCGTTTCATTTTGACCATTTTCTGAGGCAAGGCCCAAAAGAGTATTGGGTTTCCTTCGTTTGGAGGACAGCCAACTATCATAGGCCGCTTTCCGCTTTCCTTGGTCATCCTCGCTTGTGGAATCGTTGCCTTTCAAATCTCCAATGAGTTCGTCAAGACCATCGTCTTTGAACGCTTGGGGCAAAGACAAGCGACCTTTTCTGATGCCGAGTTTCCTTTCAAACTCCTCAACCTCAGCATCATCCTGAGCGAGCTGCTGCAGAAGGGCCCTGGATGCGCCTTTATTCGTTGTTGCCTCTTGAGTTTGCTGGCCCGCTGCTTCCTCAAATGACTGGTAAGCCTCTGCTTCATCATCTACTTCTTCACGAGATAAATCTGTATCGAATTCTTCTCCGTGAATAACTTGTGCTGAGCAGCCCAACGTGATGCATGAATTTGCGTCAAATTTCGAGTCTTTGTCCATGGTTTGAGACATCAGCGGCGCTCTTCGCTTCACTCGCTTTTCTTTATGCTGACTTGAATATCTATTATGATATTTAGTTTCTCTTTGCTTCTTACGCAATTCTTTGCGTTCCAATTGTCGGACGAAGCCTGAGCTTGCGTGAGGCTTGTTTGATACATTCTCCTTCGATGTCATCGATGGAATTCCTATGCGTTTGTAGAGCTTCTGTTGCAGCTCCAGAACCGGTATAGACGGCATCTGAAGAATCGAGTGCTTTTGACTGGCTTCAGTTCTTGGGGAGGATAATGCTTAATGTTCACATGTGCAAATAGTAACGAATTGCTCGACGATATCTCAGTACGTCGTCCTTTCAAAGAGACACGTTTGTTTTATACAGATGAGAGGTGTTACCTGAGTATCAAAGGCGGCTATAACAGATTCGACCAGCAAGAGTCAACAGGATCAATTGCGCGAGACTGAATAACCGCGACCTATCTGTGTACTGTCGTAATGGGGAAAAAAAAGAGAGAAAAAAAAAGGGAAAAGTGGGCCTGAGATGTCACAAGAACTCAACGCGGCCACGCCACAATAGTGTGTAGTCTTCAGGTTGACCGCCTTCACCACCCCCCCCCCCAAACCTTCCTTTCTTCTCCATCGCCAGTGGGTGCATCATCGGACGACAGATAAAACTTTCAGGATTGACTAGGCCCACCATCAACAGGTACTTTGCCGACTCCTCTATCGTATAGACCACGTTACTCTCAACTCTTTGGAAAACGGCAACTCCTAAGCATCCCCGGAAGGGCACCTAAGTCGGGAAAGGAAACACGCTGGCGGAAAAGATGACTGCAGATCATATTAGTCACGACGAGGTTTGTGTAGCGCTTTTTACATAGTCGTCCGACCCTTTCCACATTCAATTACTTTCCAGATTCACCGTGCTAACAAGACCGGCCATCAAGTTTTTCGACAGACTTGCAGAGATTTTTTCCGTTAGGAGTGTTAGCGATCATGGAGCTGTCTATCTGGTTCAAAAACGCCGTATGTAGAGCCAAGTTGCTTCTTTTGACAATCCTTCCTCTTAAGCGCTGTCCCTGTGTCCGCTCTTCATATACAGGCAGTGCCCTCGTCCTATCGATCTTACAATGCTAAAAATGACTGATGATTTATTAGTCTACTTAAATCAAGTAAACAAAAATGATACCAATACAGTGGCTCACCAAGACGACAGTAGCCCAGCACCCTTGCTTATCAGGGCAACGAATGGCAAGTCAAATAGGCAAAGACATCTCAAAGTCAAGCTGTCCACGGTTGTTCAGCCTAATGATATTGACAAATTCTATGGTCGCTTTGCGGATATCTGTAAATCAGGAATGGTTGCACTCAAACCAAGAGACCGCAGCAAGAAGAAGGCCAAAGCGAAAAAAAAGAAGATGGCATCTTGAGGGCAACCTCGCGCGGATTGATGGTCTCAGGTTTTTGCACTCTTTATGGCGAACTGGATTGAGCAGGCAGTTTATATAGCATGAATGCGATAAATGGTTCAGAGCGTACAGCAACCTGCTTAGAAGCATGTTGTCCAAACACCTTCCAACTTGGATAAAACATCACGAGTCTGACATTGCTTCACCATGCTCACCTCTTATTGTTCTATGACCGCATATTTCAGAGACAACTACGAGCCAGCCACAACTATTGTCACTGGACATGGCCCTCATATGCATGCATGGATTAGGACATGATAGTGCAACAAAGAGATAGTCTCGGTATTTTCCCACTTAGTTGGCCTCGAGTTGAAGAAAATACGTGAATGTTGCCGGTTTCACTCTTTGCATGAGAGATTACCAGTAGTCGTCAGGAGTAGTTTTAACATTTTTTTTAGCTTGGTCATCCACACCTCCAAGGTCATGACAGGTCAGGTCCAGCAAGTCAGTGTCAGAAGTCATTCTTGCCCTGTCCGCTTATACTTCTTGTTTACAAGTAATAAAAAAAAACAGGGTAACTACAAAACTCTCCAGACATGATTTACATGACTTACATGATGACACATCACCGAGCAATGATCATAGCGTTATATCACCACAGCCTGAAAGGACGGTATGCGTTCTATAAATCAAGTTTAGCGAGACATATATGAAGTATTAACAACAAGAAATGAACAGAAATTACTTCTAGGCGATTACAACCCGGGGTACGTTAGATAGTGTGTCATTTCACGACCACTATAACCCACCGCTTGGCCGCCTCACTGAAATTCTGGCCATACAACATAAGAAAAAATCGAATCTATACTCCCATCCCCGTTACATGATCTGATCTTGAGTCAGGCCACCGTGACCATCAGTGTCCATTCCCTCCCCGCCGGCTCGGTTAAGATACTTGACATAGCTCAAATTTAGTGGACGGCCGCCATATTGGTAGCCTTGAAATTTTGCGATAGCAGTTTCAGCAGTACCGGCGCTGTCAAATCGGACAACGCCAGTGCCTCTAGACCGACCACTGGGCTCATACTGTATCTCAGCCTGCTCCACCTTGCCGATAGTCGTGAACAGGTCAACCAGATCGTCATTACTAGTCGACCAAGGTAACTTATTGAAAAAATTAGCAAAAAGTCCCGAGTTCTAAGATTAGCCGCAGCCAAAGGCTTGAACACTTACATTGCGCACGTAGATTGTCTCGCTCTTTTCCGTGCCAGCCGTGGCGCCGTCAGTAAAGGGATTAGGGGGTATCGCAGTAGCAGTTGGAGCATCAAAGGACGGTCCGCCGGCGAAACCACCACGACCGCCCATTCCAAACCCTCCACGACCACCACCACCATACCCTCCACGCCCGAACCCACCACCGAATCCCCCTCTCATGCCGCCTCCGTAGCCGCCACGGCCAGAGAAGCCCACCCCCCCAGCACCTGCATAGCGATCTTCTCGGACTTCAAGCATCCGACCTTGCCAATCATACCCGTTGAACTGTTGAATTGCATTCCGAGCATCGTCTGGATTTTCGAAGACAACAATGCCCGAGCCCTTTGGACGACCATCAGGTCCGCTATGGACATCGGCACGGATAACGCCGCCCGAGCGAGCTAACTCGGTTAGCGAAAAGATTCTTTTGCACACGATATTGAGATCTCCAAAATAGTGTCTCAGATACTTACCCGCTTGTCGGAACAGATCTTTGAGGTCCTGCCATCCGACATTGAATGGAAGCTGAGATTAGTTAGTAGTGCTGCTTTGGGGAAAGTTAGGGAGTAGGTAGTAACAAACGTTGGCCACAAAGATTTGCCGACCACCTGCGCCGGGAGGACCGCCATATCCTCCTTGATTGTTGCCGAAGCCTCCCGCCACCCCTCCGCTGAATCCGCCGCGATTGCCGCCGGTGGCGCCGATAAAACGAGGCTCTGCTTCGCGGTCCTGCTGGATAGTCAGCAACAAAGACGCAAGATCATGGATCCACATATCACTGACCTCTCGAACATAGACTAGACGACCCATTAAGTTCTGGTTGCTGAGCTGAGCAACAGCTTGTTGAGCCTGGTCTCTCGTTGCATACTCCACAATTCTGCAAATCCCCGTCAGTCGATACTAGATCGCATTGACGGGTGTCGCTTCCTGCTGGTACTTACCCGCATCCCTACATTCACCCAGGACATCGTCCATACCCGTCAACCCAGCCATCCATCAAAAGCCAGCAAGGGAACGCGTGAGAATTGACAAAAGAAGGAAGAAGGAAGAGGAGAAGTAAAAGCAAACAACGCCAGTCAAAGACTATTTGATAAAGCCCACCTTCGACATTCCGTTGGGAAGAAGTAACACATCTGCAAAGAGTACTTCTCCGGCTACAACCAATGACATCAGCTTCACCGTCGGATCTTGTCATCAGCTCATCTTACCCTGTCTCATGAAATCCTTAAGATGATGCCACTTTACGTCATAAGAAAGATTTCCAACATAGACGCGGCGGTCTTGTTGCGAAGTTTCGCGAATGTTGTTCATCATTTGTTCTCTCGCTACGGCTCGTTCTTCATAAGATCGGTGTGGGGCTTGTCCACCGTATCCTATACTGGGTCCTCCACCAGGAGCTCCTGTTCCGGTCATGGGCGAGCGATCACGGCCACGGCGATAGTCGTCTCTGCTATTTGATCTGCTACGGGGTGAGAGCGATCGTCTTCGAGACTGTCGACCCGGGCTCCTCGAGCGTCTACGGGGTGATCGAGACCTCTCTCGCTATTTATTGTTAGCCCATTGAAACAAACATGGCGTGACAGTACAATACTGGTCGTGGGAGGGATAGTTGACAGCCTAGAAGGACAACGGAGTTCTGGGTTAAACAGAAAAGAACACTTAGCAGCAGGGAGAAGAAGAAAAAAGAGAGCACAAAATCAGTAGATGATACAGCTGTATAAACTGTATTGTGCGGAAGCCAAGTGCTAGAAATAAAGCATTTCTTGTCACGAAAGCCTGAAAATGCGCATGTTCTTTTAACTGTAGCCGGTCGATGAACTAGTCCGAAAGGAACAGTTCGTCTATTTCAGGAATAAGATGGGACAGCGTCAAACCGTTGTCGATGCACACTCGCAAAGACACCTTATGGTAAGCTTGACTGTCGTCGATGAGAGGCTAGTCTCAATCGAATCCTATATCGAACAGAGGAAGAGACAGTAGAAAAGCAGCCTACGAGATAGGCAGAGACTTACAGGTCGATAGGTGTCGCCTGAATCAGCTACTCAAGAAATGTCAGATGTCGGAACAGTAGCGAATTACCTACGCGAGGCATTAAATGACACGACGATAACGACGGAGCGGAACGCAAAAATGCTGAGTGAAGGAGTGTGGGGTGGTGCCAGAAAGTGTCTAGGGGATAGCGAGGAAAACATGCAGGTAAGGGGGCCGTGTGATAATGCAGTGTGTGAGAAAGTGCGAGTAGGAAAGGGAAGTTTGTTGTGTGAGAGGAAACAGAGTGCCAGGATCATCCAGTGTAAGTTGAGTGACTGCCTAGGTAGGTAATCAATCACATCGCCATGTGTCAGAGGCTAATGAGCTATAGCATAAGGCATACACGAACGGCCCGCAATATGCCGAAGGCCGCAGGCAGATGGCGGAGTGGATGTCACATTTGTTAGGAAAGTGCTCACGTAGGTATTGAAGGGCGATGATAGCAGAAGCCTGACTTGGACGGCGCGATGTTGATGGTGTCGAGAGAGTGTGCAAAGTAGATGCGACGGGGAGGGGGGAGGAAGTAGGACGTACCCATGACAGAAGTCTAAGCGTTACGGACAGCGAGACCTTGTGCCCGATGCTCGGTGGAAGACAAGCGGGTGTCTCAACAGAGGGAGGGTAGCTCAAGCCAGGTAGCGGGCAATGGTCGGGAATATGACGAAAGACGAATGGTCTGGTGATCAGGAGGACCGGAACAGTCAGCAAACATAATATTCTCGCATAAATGCAAGCTTGATGCAACGAAGGTCAGAATCGGGATGGTGGCGGCGCAAAGAGGGGTGGGAGGACAACGGGGTAAGGTTGCCAGAGCAGGTAGACAAGACTGAAAAAAAAAAAAAGATTTAAGAAAAAAGGAAAAAAAGAAAAAAAAGAAGGGACGCGATACCACTCCAACGAGAGGGCAATAAGGCAGCGAATGGGGAAACGGAACGAGGAAAACAACAGGGATTGAGCTGCAAGCTACCCTACCTCAGGTACGCGCTCGCCACCAACAGTCGCGCGACGAAGAGGGTTGAAGGAATTAGAGAGGGAAAAGTGTGACACAGGTGCAGCACGAGCTAGAACTATCTTGTTTTGGCAAGTACTGGGTACCTGCTTTTCGCTGGGTAGGGGTCACGGGGATGGCTGTCTGGGTATTGAGGGATGATGCAGGGTCAATAGGGTACTTACTGGAAACACGAAGGACCAGCTCTGCCTGTGATGGATGATTGATGGAACGTAACGAATACCTGGTGGTGTCCAATACCGGCAGGTAGGCAGGTACCTCCTAGGGAGGGTACCCAATCCGTGGTTTTATCGAGGTGAAATGCAAGTCGCCAAATTCGCTCGGCTTCAGGCAGTGGCTGAGATGGGTCGAACGATCACGGCGGGAGGGAAAAAAAAGATTTGTAGGATCTCGGAGTACCGCGGAGAGAATAACAGGAAAGGTCGAGGATTAGCAGCGTTGCTGAGGCAAGCTAGCGTATTCTACCATTGACGGGCTTGGCTGGTCGCTGAAGCTTTGTAATGATATGTATCGAATAATTTACCAAGGGACGATGGAAAATTTCCCTGAAACCGATGGAGAAAAGCTGGTCAGCGCTTGGAGGTGTGGGTCGCGATTTGTGCCTGATTTTGGCCTAGCACGCCGGTTGAGGCAGGATGTGAACCTGGATCGTTGAGGAAGCACAGAGTTTTCACCCAGGATATTATCACAAGTTCTACTGATCAGCGGGAGCCTGGCTCCCCACACAGGTGGTTGCGATATTGACTTTATGGGTGCATCTCGGCTCAGGCCCATTCGACGACGATGGATGGCTCCGCGAAGGCTTACTGCGGCTCGTACACTCACTCATATATCATATGCAAGATATGACCATGGCCAAGGGAAGGCGTCCCCTATCAGTTTTCAATATGGCATAATCTAGTCCGGAGGTGATAGAAAGTAGCCATAGAAGCTGGGTTGAAATTTGCACACTGCAGGCTACCCTAGATGGATTTGTTTTCCTAGACACGGCCCCAGCGATCCTCTGGAAACCCATCTCCATGAACGCGTCAGCAAACCCATTAGCGCAGGCTTGACAGGCAACCAAGCAGCCCGCACACTGCGTGAGATTTCCGAATGCCCGCGATGTCCATGGAGCTTACAGAACGCGTCAAGCAGTAGATAGCTATAGCTGTCCGACAGTGCATTCGACCGCGCTGTCGAAACCATATCCAATTTACTCCGTTTCAACGACCATCAACCAACTATGGCGGCTTTCGGTCAGCTGGCGACACGCAACTTGGCCACATGCACACCCCGTATATTAAGAAGGACTTTTCATTCATTCGAGCACCATTTCCATCATCATCCATCTTCCGCCGTCGAGAATGCCATTCTCTCTGCAGCCTATCGCCATGTCCCAGAGCATGGTTTTTCCCATCGATCCTTAACCCAAGGTGCTCACGACGCAGGGTACCTTGATATCAGTCCCAGTGTATTATCCGACGGCGCCTTCAGTCTAATTCGATTCCATCTCGTCAGTCAACGTTCAAGCCTTGCGGAAAAATGTCAAATGATGTTCCGGAACAGTGATATCCATCCAACCGACCGGGTTGACGTCGCCACGCTCGATGACATCATGTGGCAGAGACTACTGGCAAACAAGGAGATCATCCATCAATGGCAAGATGTAGGAATTCAGCGACGACATCACCAACAAGACTGGTAGCTGACGGCATTTTACACAGGCACTGGCCATCATGGCACAGCCGAGATATGTTCCTTTTTCTCTCAAAGAACTCGCTATGCTCTCGGATGAAATGTGGCATATTCTTGGTGAAAAGTCAGTTGACTTCTCTTGGTACACAAAGCGAACATCCTTGGCGATAATATACTGCACAAGCGAGCTATTCATGACCAATGATAAATCTATGGGGTTTGTTGATACGCGTGATTTTTTGAACAGAAGATTAAATGAAGCGGCAACAGGAGGAAGTCTTTTAGGTGATATTAGCATGTGGAGCAGCTTCACAATAAGTGCTGGCATCAATGTGCTCAGAAGTAAAGGGGCGAGAGTGTGACCTGGGGACGAGAGAGACATCGCTTGCATGCTGCATCATGTATATTAATTGACATTAATTGACTTCGCATACCACGCAGAATCCAACAATATTACCTTTGATCGCCATTGCCACTGCCAGTACAGCAACAATGAACCACATCCCGCAATGGTGTAGCCACAGTGCCTCAAATTTTACAACTAACTCAAAACCATTTGACGAGGAATGAAATGAGACAGCGTGACATCGACTCATGGGCAGCCATTAAATAACATAGCCCCTGCTATAGGGCCAATTGACGTTGTCGAGGATCCGTTAGCCTAAATAATAGGAGAGTCAGTGTCAGGTCACATAATTTAAGTACCACAAACGTACCTGATGATTTTCACATCTTTATCGAGCCTAGCTCGCCCTTCTATCGCATTAGGGGTGATGAGAATGTACTGTCTCGAAACTGATCGACGGGCTGTATCAACCTGTGTGTATTTATGTTAATAGCAACACTCTCCAAGCGCAGAGTTGACACGGGTTAGAAGACACTGGAATCTCACAAGCATATTTGTACTGATGGCTCTGTTGACATTATCCATGAACACGTCGAATTCGTCAAGGCATCTTATCGGCGAGCCAATTGCTTCCCAGACGGACAGAAGCATGCAAATCGAGGAGAATGACTTCTCACCACCGGATAGTGTCTTTGTATTTCGGCCGGCGGAGCCTTTCCTCGTCTCGTCCGGTTCAATATGGATGTTAACCCTTCTATTGCGATGGTCAAGATCGATCTTGCCCCTGAATCCTCGTTCGCTCAAGAGATAATTAAACTGGATTCGAATACGAGCACTTATTTGCCGCTGAAATTGTCGCCACAAGTTAAGTCGAGCTGCAATTGCATGCTTCAGAGACTTGACGGTCTCGTTAATGTCCTGAATCTGACTTATGAAAGAGTCATGTTTTAACTTGGTCTCCTCCGCGCGCTTATATATGTCTTCTTCAGACGCCCCCAGTTGGGACTCCCGAAGCGCCAATTGTCGACGTATTTTATTGTATCTTTTTTCTATACTTTGAAAGTTCTGTCCATCAGGGATGTCAATGCGGTCGGGAACTAGCGTTTCAGCTTGTCGAGTGAAGTAGTTTACCTCCTGCGATTTTGCGTCGCACCTAGTTTGGATTGCATCAAGTGCAATTCTCTCTGCAGACAACCTCTCGAAAGTTTGATTTTTGTTGGCCAGGACGATTCGTCTCAAAGAATCACATTTGTGCATTCTGGAGTCCGCTTTGTTGACACGACTTTGAAAATCCCGTTGCTCGTCTCTCGCAGTCTCTAACTCTTTCTTCGCTTGTTCAGCCTTGGCATTAAGTTCCCGCTTTAACAATTTCATATGGCCGTATTGATTCCCCAATTGGGTTTCTGCTTCCCGCTTTGCATTGAGCTCAGACCGTAAAGAATCTAGACGCACATCAGCACCTTCGAAGCTATCCAAAACTTCATCAATCTTTTCTATATCAGCACGCGTCCTGCGCAGATCATTTTCGAGACTTGTGATGAGCTTCCTGTGCGCTTCCAACTCGGACCTGGCTTCTACAAGAGATTGCTCTACTTGTCTCTCCTCCGCAATTATATCCTTCAGCTCCAACCGGACATGTTTTAAGTGATCCTGTTGCAGAGCTAATTGTCCAGCCGCATCCGAACGTATTCGCGGTCGTGTGTTAAGCGGTATAATAGGGCTTGTTCCGATTGTACCAGCTCGATTGGTCATCCGTAGGCCATGGCCACGTTTCCCTTTACCGTCGTGAAAGCAAATGCAAGCAGCGACATTGCGGGGTGGGCCATTGTCAATCATGAATTTTTCCGCCTCTATTCGGCTCTTGACAAGAATCACTTTCTCGATCTGATTGTTGATAACCAGTTGTGACCGGACTAAATCGTTGTCGAACTCCAAAACGCGCAAGACCGTATCATATTTCTCGTCTGGCTCTTGACTGCTAGTTTCAATTCGCCCGCCGTAGGCGATATAGATGGGAGGCGGTCTTCTCAACCCGTAGCGGCGAATAAGGGCTGAAAGGCGGGACTGGTCCCTCTTACTCCTCACAACAAACGCATTCAGAGCTTCTCCGAGAGTTTTCTCCAATATTCCCGACCATTCAGGTTTTAAAAGTCTGATGTGAACAGCGAGCGGTCCTACAGGTGTACTATCGAACCCAGAGTCGAGGGCGATATCTTTGACTAACTGTCGAATCTCCCGGTCAAGCCCATCATATACAGAGTCGCTGCGATTTTCGAGTTCCCTTACTCCCTGCTCGATTTGAAGAACATCTTTGCGCTTGCGTTCCTTTGCCTGCTGGTGCTCTTTGACCAACTGCTCCAACTCCGCCACTTTGGACAGGAAAGTAGAGTCCTGTGTTTTGCAATCTCCAATTTGACGTTCCAGATCAAGACATTTAGCCTGAGCGCCCTTTTTTTCAAATTCCTTCTCATTTCGGGCAGAACCAGTGGCTTCGTTGAGCTTGCACAATTCATCTTCGATTTTCGCTTCATATGTCTCGATATCGTTTTTCGCTGTTCGAAGCCGCGTATACGCATCTCTTTCCTCGCGTTGCAACTCGGTTAAGTCTTTCTTCGCTAAGTTCCATTTGCCCTCCGCGGTAGCGATCGACTCCTCAACGGCTCTGGACTCATCAATCAGACAGTCCTTTGCGTTTTTTGATTGATCCAACTTCTCCTGGGCGTCGTCCAAGGCGCTAGATATCTCATTGCATTTGTCTTCCAGCTCACGGATTTGTTCAACACGTGACTCGAGCTCTGCAACCTCCTCCTTAAGTTCATTTTCCTTGTCTACAACCTGTGCCCAAACCAGTTGGAGACCGAGGGATTGAGCTCTTTGTCGCAAGACATTATTCTTACTGACCGTCTCGGCAAGCCTTTGTGCGTCCTCCATTTCTTTTCTGACACTTTCTACCTTTCCCTCTAAATCTTCTTGTAGGATGAGTGTCTTATCTAGTGTATCTTGTGACAATTTGTAATCGTTGTCGAGCTGCTCCAACTGCACTCCGGATACAAAGTATTTGTATTTTTGGGCTGGCGTGGCAGAGTTGAGAAACTGACGAGCATTATCTTGAGATAATACCATTAATGGGTTGCCCATTTGTAAGGCGTACCATTCAGAAATCTCATCTACTTCCTGTTTTCTGGTTGATATGATGCGACCCTGCTCATTCTTGATTTTAAATCCACTGCTGCCAGATTTGGAAAAATGTCGCTCGACAAGAATCGAGTTCCCATAGACGTCGGGTTGATAAGCGTCGGATCCGGCGTTTTTGATCTTCACAACCAGACTTCCCTGGTCTCGACCTTCCTTTACAAATGACTTCAAGCTGCCACCTCTATTTGTATCACTTGCTTTGCCTCCTAAACATAGTGTCAGGGCCGTGAGAACAGCACTCTTTCCACTGCCATTCTCTCCAACAATGAAGTTAATGAGTGGTCCAAGCTCGACGTGCAGTCTCTCATGACACATAAAGTTGTTGCAAGTAATGCTCTCTATAATCCCACTCTCGGCGGCTACGTTATCGCCCACGTTCGCCGGCCGATGTTTCAGTTTTTGTGTTGCCTGGAGGTCATCTTTATCTGTATGTTGCAGATGCCTGAAACCTGCGTCCCTCATAAGCTCGTATTGTGTCTGAGGAGGTATATGAATCTCGTTGGTTCTCTCATCGAACTCTTCTTCAAAGCTTGAGTCAGTATCATGCATGACAGATCTGTCGCGAGTGTGGGCTGGCAAGTCGTCGGTCGAAAGCCTTGGTCTTTTCCTCTGAAATTGCTGATTAGTTCGTGAACGTAGGAGTAATTGCAATGACGCTTACTGCTCGGACTTCCATGACAGAGGACGGCCTTTCGTCTTGGTCAAGCGAATCATCCTCCCGGTCTTCTGGGTCTGGAACTATCCTTGTGCGCTTAGATCGTGCCATTACACTAGAAAGGGTTGTTGACGGCCTGCTGAGTTTCTTCACATATGTTCTGGGTACTGCAGCGCCGGTGCTTTCCTCGCCTGTTGTAGTCGTACGTCGGGCTTTTGGTGGCGTTAATCACTTCTACATGTGCGGGTTTATCATCAGTTTGGTATCCCTTTGAGTGTGCGAAGGCAACACCCAGGTCACGGGACCCACCTAACCTTGGCATGCAATGTACTACTCTATATAGCTAGGGATTGCTAGTACCTTTATCTTAGTAAGAATTGTATATAAATTAAAGTATCTTTTATCTTTCTTTATTCTAATTGGCCTACTAGCTAATAAAGTGATCCAGTTGCTGCCTTCGCGCACCCAAAAGGGCGCGTCAAAATGCGAGCTATGCCTGAAATGGAAGCCCCACTGCAAGAAGTACCTACAGTGTACGTCATCAATTGCAAAAAAAGCTACATTGTCATAGATATGTGACCTACCTCGTAAGAGATCTTGTATAACAGGACATACATTCAGAGACATCTACCTGGTACCTAGAGGTAGGTAGTCTAACCTATACGTCCTACGTCTGCATATGCCTAAGGTATGCTGACGTATCTTTTATCGAGACTTTGCAACCCGTGGTGGGGCATGATCAGGTCTCGGGCTACAAAGTCACCTGCGTGCTTGATCCCTGAGGGGGTGCCCACCTACGTCTACTTAAGTGCCGCTTTAGCCTTTCACAAATCCTCAGCTCATACTGGCATGCGCGCGCTTGTTCATATAAGACCAAGGGCTAGAGATTTGGATGCAACCAGCCAACGATACTGAATATGATCGCTTCGTCTCGCCGTAGCGAGCGTGTTTACCAAATCAAAGTCGAGGCAAGAAGTCCCGATCGTCACGCAAGCTCCATCAGCTTCTATTTCGGTCAGGTCTATCGCGTCATTTTAGGGTATTCCGCGTAGAATATGGAGCACGAAAGGGGTTCTCATTCCGAACTTGGACTTGGACGGGGAAACGTGGCAGAGAATTGTGTTGAGTACTATCTATTTATACTTGATCCGGAAATAGATAGAGCGAGGCAAATGCAGTCACTCGAAGTACTAAAAAAAGCCGCGAATCAACTCTGTCAAAGTCTGACCAATTTCTACATCTGGCAGAAAGATGAGTTCTCCGTTGAACTCAGGATAAGTCATGGTACGCCTGTATCAAAGAACATTTTCCACCTCCGCCTGAGTTAAAGGCTAATGAGCTTATATTATTCTCTGCAATAGGCCTTGTATTCCTCTATGGATCAACGAACTACGGGGATGCCATCGAAGACGAGTGGCTGATCGTCTATATGCTGCGGGAGTTAACCAAATCCTTCCCTAACGTATGGGTCCGTGTTGCAGACACCGATGGTGAATTCCTGCTCATAGAAGCAGCAAATAAGTTACCCAACTGGATGAATCCTGAAATGGACGAAAATAGAGTGTGGCTTCATGACTCAAAGCTGTACATCATTCCAACACTGGTGCGGGGCGAAGGCGACAATGATGGTAGGTCGAGGAAGATCGATCTGCGTGACGCCATTGATTTCCTCAGACACACGCCTAATGCCTTAGTTCACTCCCCCTCGGTGGAAACTGAAGCATTCTATCGAATCCAAAAATACCCGGACTTTGTGGAGTCTTCCATTCACTATTCCCTAGTTACAATTCCGAGAAAGCTTGCATACGTTCTGCAAACGTTACCCACGTCAATCTCAATGGCGGTTGAGACGTTTTATCTCCGAGACGCGATCACCATGCAACCCATCATATCGGGCTCTTGTCCACTTACATTTCCTCCCGATGACTTGGTCACGACTAGTGTTCGGTTTAGCAAGGTGCTTTTTGCTCAACTTGTATCGCAGCGACTTGATCCACCCCCAAAATGGCGGCATCTGTTCCCAGAGGTTTCACATAGTAACGCTCCGTCTGAGAAGACCCATTCCTCAAGGCTTGAGACGGGCATGAAGATCACAATGGGATACGAAATGCTTATGAAAATAGCGAACAAGAGCAAGTCTCGTGTCACTTGCGAGCTCGATACCATGCTCCAGGACCTTAAAGAAAACGGGACCCGCTCGCTACCTACAGATGAGGACATGAAGACTTGGCCCAATTACAGACGCAATGATGACGATCGTTGGTTAGAGATAGATTTTGCGGACTTGGAGCGAGAACTCGAAGGGCGGCATTCCAGGAAATTTGATGAGCATCAATCTGGCTCCGGCAAGTCCCACTGCCAAGTTGATTTGAGAAAAATCGTGTCTCGTTTTGAAGCATTTCTTAACGATGAGAATGCTAGCGTGGATGGTGTCAGCTTCGACGCCCTGGATGTCGATGAACATAATGATGATGATAATTGTGAAAACCACGACATGTCTGATGAAAACCTCTTGTCAGAAGAGGAGACTGTCACTATGGACGAGGAAGCCTACACGCAGATTATGAGAGATGTCATGGGTCTTGGGAACAATGATGCTGAAATTACGACGAATAATGGGGTGAAAAGGTTGAACGACAGGAGCCTTTCGAGATTAAAGCAGAAAGCGCTTGAATCAGATGAGGTGCAAAATCTTGCGGTTCAGTTTGAAGCCGAGTTAGAACAACTCGGAGCTCTTGGTCCAAAACCTAGTTTCAATGCGCACGATAAGCGCCTCGACCAGTCGCGAATCGAAAACGGACCAAGTCAGTCGGAAACGAGACCTCAAAATGACTTGGACAACGAAACGGTTAATATAGACTATAACCTCGCCAAAAACCTCTTAGAAAGCTTCAAAAGCCAAGTTGGAATGGCCGGGCCGACAAGTAATATTTTAGGCATGATGGGACTTGCTCTACCCCGGGATGAAGAGGAGTGACGACAAATGCAAATATTCTGATCACTTCTTTGCTTCTCATTGATTAATATAATATCAATGTTTTGTTTTTCTTCCCCAATTAGTGGCAAGCACTGCATAAGGTAAACCCACATTGAACACCGTATGCCTAGCCCATACACCGACTAGAGAACCATGAGATACCGACTGAAAAGTTTAATATAACATACTTCTGTCACCCAACTCGTCTCTTGTCTGAACCTAGACATGGGCGGATGCGTCTTTCAGTTGAGGCCAGGCCATTCTTCTTTGCTTCGCTGGTGGCGACTATCGGAGGTTGGAAATGAACCGCCGGTGTTCATTGCAGCATCGAGAGGTCAAGGTTTATTAGAGCCTAAATCAGCCTTTCCCGTGCCGTAACTCTCAATCGTCACTGTCAAGTCCCGCGCGACAATACTTCGTAGCTGTTGCAACCAGTTCATGGTAGAATTCCAACAATAGTTGGCGCACTAAGGTCGAGAAGAGTTCATCTCTAGATCTTCTAACGAGTTCAAGGCTTTTGAATGAGGAGTGCGAGCCCTTTCCAGATGTCTGCGTTACGTTTCGACTTAGTACTGAAGTGAAAATTCAATCTCCCAGTACGCAATTATACCAGTCTTGTAATGTAACCTCGAGAACGATCCGTGAGGCCTCTTTCTTTAAACGCTCCAGTTTCCGTACTATTGTCAGCGTTTTTTTTTTCTATTCGTCATGTCAGGACCGTGCGTCAGTCAGTCTGCTGCTTGAGACCTTAGAATAGTAAAACAAGTGAAAAGGAGCTCGAGGGGGATTGTGACACTCCGCATTGAACCCTTAAACCAATGTTTCCGTCAAATACCATAAAGAAGGCTTGCTAGGGCATTGTGTTGGATTTTAAAGACAATGAGGGCGGAAAGAAATTATGTCGGTAAGTGCGCACCGACATGGCCTCAAGCTTCACTCCGGCGTCTGATGCTGATGATGTCTATTCGATTCGAGAAGATGAGGCATTAATAGGCTGCCCGCAAGGACCTGCTAAACCCGTGACGCTGATAGCTTCATATACTATCCCAAAAAAAAATTTTTTATGTCAGTCCTTGACCCTCTCTTAAGCTTGATTCATTGTCCCCACATGCGGTGCTCGCCTTAGGAGCCCACAAGCGAGGGCTTGTTATATATCTGATGGAGGATTGAACGAGCTACCATTGGCTTTGACCAGTTCGGCTTGTTTTTTCTTCTTCTGGGAAGGTCATGCAGCATGACGCAGCTCAAGTATCATAATGGTTTAGCCGAGTCCATTGTCGCTCAATTGAAGACTTCCCAGGTTAAGCAAAGTGCCCTGCTCACTCCAAACGTAGAAAATATGGCTGTCAGAGAATGTCGCATCTCCCATAGATCCAGCGGAATCTAGCGCGGCAGTGTCTTAGAATTCTTGACAAGTTTCCAGCATCGTCGTACTAATCAGACATGGCTGAGTCTGGACGCGACTACACAGTTTACAAATGGTATAATCATAACTAGTCCTACTTCTGCAGGTCAATGGTCTTTGAGGAACGTGGTCTTACTTGATATATATGTCATTCGTCAATAATTGCTGCCTTGAGAGCGAGAGATCGACTACTAGGTTCCGCGGTCCGCACTTGGGAACTTGTACTCGTGATTAAAGACGCACTTCATGGACGCAGCTTTATAAGTTCAACCCAGATCTATTGTGCCAAAGCGTCTCATACAGGATGCCTTTCGATTAGTCTGGAGCTATGCTGCATGTAGCCCGTATGCACATTCGCCCGGACACCCAATTTCGGATTCTCTGTCACTAGCCCACTCCCAGACAATCCGGCCGGCTTGTCTATTCGAGATCATAGTTTTCATATTGGGGCCTTAATTTCAGACGTTTCATTACGTGTCTGCGGATGTCGGAACAGCTAGGTCATACAGGGCGCTTAAATTGTACCGCTTCAAGGAGGTCCATTTCTTTCCATCAACAACGGAAATTCCGCAGAACAGCTTGCTTTCCCATCAGTTGCTAACATTCTAAGCAAATCCACAAAAGATAAGATACGAATATTTACCTGGAAAATCTCTACCAGAATCACCTTGTCCGGATTGCTTAAATTAACCTTGTGCTTGCTGTCTATAAGACCTGCAATCCTGTTGATGACCTCATCTGATTTAAACGTCGTATGATTACGAATGCTGTGGCGAATAGCATACTAGGTGAAATTAGAAAAGCTTAAAATGAGCGTCTGTAGCATTTAGGACTTACTGTGTGTGGAACAGATACACTCCCGTCGAGAGATTTGGAGACTTGCTCTGAATGATCCGCTTGTTCGCTCTTGAGGTCAAACAACCCCGAAAGCGCAGAGCGTGCTACCTTGATGATGCCCTTTTCTGTCGCTTTCTCAGTATCGAAAACTGGTGTCAATCTGTTGATGTATTTGCATTTTCTGTTTCTGGGATCTGAACATGCTTGAGCATCCTCACACATCTTCTGCACAAGCGCGCCTGGTTCAACTGGAGCCATTGTCTTCATGAAGAACAGACATTCGATGCCGGTAGATACAGGTGTGAATACCTGTCTGTACCGTGGCTTTTCTCGTGACTTCATGTCATTCAGTTCTGCTTCAATGGATGCCTCGATGTCATCGTCAGCTCCTCCGCCGATGTCGTCAACCTGAGCTGTTGCTGCTTCGATACTGTACATTGATTCGCAGTACTTTACGAGAACAAGTTGAAAGTCAGTCATGCGTACAGGAAGAGTCCGAATTCTGTCGCAGGTCTATTCTGGCCTTGATGTACGATGTAGATTCATCTGGGGTGAGAACAAACGACCAATGTCCAGCTGAAACGCCTGGGGATAGAGAACAGAGGGAGGAGACGACAATCGCGGAGACTTGAGCCCAGGTCGGGATTTCTCTGATTTCTTACCTCGTCACATAGTGTCCTAAACTCTCGGACGGCCTTATCTCTCATGCCTCTCGCAAACGTGACCCAGATGCCCTGGTCACCAACATGGAACGTGGTCCCAAGTTCTACCTTCTCATCCATTTTGACCTTGTGGTGCGGAGTCTTCCATCGTCCGGCGCTACCTCTCTATTCCATCGTACCATTGCTTTGTTAGTAAAAGTTCAGTTCGATCTTGGACGTGAGTGGAACGTGAATGTGTGCCTGATGCCTACTTTACTTTTTTTATAGGCTGGACCGCCAGTTGAGCTGGATGGACCATCCTTCCGTTTTTGCGAAGCATCAGCCATACTGCCGGAAAAGGATTGAATCTGCTCAACTTTTTTGCTCAGAACTAAGTTTGCTCATGTGCAATCTTTTCTCCATGAACAATTCGGCTGGCGCAAGTCAACCTTCTAGGTGTAGGTGAAAAGCGCTACTACATGATTTAAGCTCTGCCAAGTTGGTCTTACTTCATAATTTAGTACTTTTTTTTTCGGGTTGGGGAGGGGGGGTTGCTGGAAGGTGTGACGATCGAGGTCGGTTTATGTAAGCAGAACTACAAGGCAGTTCAGGCTAAGCAATGTAACGCTAAGTTATAATTGTAATTATAACTAATAATTCTATTAAAAACTAGCTAAAAGAATAGTTTTAAGGAATAAAGTCTTTTATAGTTAAGTGCTTACTAATAATAGTAGTAATTAATAGTATTACTTACTTTTATTAAGTAGTAATTACCTCTTCTACTTACTAGTAAAGTAGTAAGCAGTAATATAATTAGTTAATTAGTCTTTTTTAAACTAATATTCTATTAAGCTACTAGTTAAGCTATAATATTATCTTTTTCTTTCTTTAAGTTTTTATCCTTAAAGACCTATAAATAGTTATATTAATAAAGTTCTTTTTTTCTTTTAATTCTTCTTTTATAATATTTAACTTTAATAGATCTTTTAGTTTATATACTTATATTTATTATTTTAGTACTACTTATTATTATAATAATTTTATTACTTATATTAATACTTTTAGCTATAAAATTATACTATACTTTTTTTTATATTAATTATAGCCTTTATTACTAAGTAGCTAAATGTTCTTTTAAGTGTAGTAAATATATTTATTATAGCTATTTTTTATAATACTTTAAATGTAGTATTTAACTTTTATAAGTATTTTAGTTAAGTTATTAATAGTTACTTTTTATTAACTAAATTCTAGTAATATAGATTATTATAGAATTAAAACGTTTTAATCAAAAAAAAAAGTTTACTAAAAAGTTACTTATAGCTTATTAAAAGTTATTATAAAAAGCTTAAAAACTATTTTAAAAAGGTATAAGTTAATTTAAAAGAATCTTTAAATTATTTTATATACTTATAGTATTAAAAGTACTTATTGCTTTATAAAAGTAATTAAATAGTATAATTAAGTTTTTAGTTATTAAATAAGCTAGAAAAAAAGAAGTATTAAAAGGCTATAGTAATAGAAAAGTAAACTATAGCTATATTATTATTAAAGGCTATTAATTAAAATACTTTTTTAATAAATAGCTTTTTTTTTCTTTTTTAATTTATTTCTTTTATTTATTTTATTCTTTTAAAACCTTTACTT